>CAUJNA010003221.1:0-180000 GCA_963377175.1 Effrenium voratum
TGACCGGGGCTGCACCAGTGCCGGTACCACCGCCCATACCGGCGGTAATAAACACCCTGTGCGATCCGGACAGGTGATCGTTGATCTCGTCGATCACTTCCTCAGCCGCGGCAGAGCCGACTTCCGGCTGGGAGCCTGCACCAAGCCCCTCCGTAACAGCTACGCCCATCTGGACGAGCCGGTCGGAATGGTTCATGGCCAGTGCCTGGGCATCCGTATTGGCGCAAACAAAGTCGCACCCCGGGAGGCCTGCTGTGATCATGTTATTGACGGCATTTCCGCCCGCACCGCCGACGCCGAAGACCGTAATGCGCGGTTTCAGCTCCTGAATGTCGGGCATCTTCAGGTTAATGGTCATATTATCCTCGCGACCCACTGGCTCCCCCGATACGGGAGACTCCTCTTCTTCCCTAATTTCAACTGCCACACCTGGCAGCTCGATTTCCTGGCTGTCGTCTTCTTGGCTCATGTCGTCAGAAGCTTTCCCTGATCCACTGACCCACACGGGCCAGATAACCAGTTTGCCCGCCCCACCCCGATCGACGATTCTTGTGTTCGAACTGTTCGATCTGAGCGACTTGCGGATAAATCAAGAGGCCGACGGCCGCGGCAAAAGCCGGACCTTTGGCAGCCTCGGGAAGACCGGCAACGCCTAAAGGCCGGCCAAGACGGACGTTGCGCCCCAAAATGTGACGCGCAACCTCTCCAAGACCCGTGAGCTGACTGGCGCCCCCTGTCAGCACGATCTGCTTGCCGACCCGGCCTGCAAAGCCGGACGCGGTAAGGCGATCTCTTACGAGTTCAAGGATTTCTTCCACACGCGGACGGATGACCCTGGTCAGCGCCGAGCGGGGGATTTGATTTGGCAGATCGCCATCGCTTTCCAGCGGAGGGACCGTCAGCAGGTCCCTTTCGTCCGAACTGGATGCCAGCGGTGAGCCATAAAGTGTTTTCAGGCGCTCTGCGTCCTGCAGGCGCGTTGCAAAAGCACGGGCAATGTCTGTTGTCACATGATTGCCGCCGACTGCAATCGCATCGAGGTGAACCATGTGACCGTCAACAAAGACCGACAGTGTCGTGGTGCCGCCACCCATGTCGATGCAGGCAACACCCAGTTCGGCCTCGTCGTCGACCACGGTGGACAGACCACTTGCAAATGGTGTGGCCACCATCGTTTCCACGTGCAGGTGTCCCCGGTTGATGCACAGTTCGAGGTTTCGAACCGGCGGGTTTTCAGCGGTCACGACCTGCATGTCGACACCGAGCTTGTGCCCCATCATGCCGCGCGGATCGCGAATGCCCCGGCTGCCGTCCAGTGAATAGGATATCGGCAGCGCGTGCGTGACAGCCCGCCCGTCCGTAACCGAGTGGCTCGATCCGGCCGAGAGCACCCTTTGAATATCCGCTTCCGATACACTGTCGCCGGCAAGCGGCACATTGGCGCTGTAGATTTCACTCTGCAGCCGTCCGCAGCTGATATTGGCGATCAGCGATTCAACCGTGACACCGGCCATGCGCTCCGCACTGTCGACTGCCATCCGGATCGCCTGCTCGGCTGCGTCCATGTCGACGACGACGCCGGACTTGATGCCGCGCGAGCGCTGATAGCCATAGCCGAGGACTTCAACCTTGTGCGACCGGCTCGACAGAATCGAGTTTTCTTCCTGCGGCACCAGTTTTGCAATCAGGCAGCAGATCTTGGTCGACCCCACATCGAGAACCGACATGATGACGGAGCGTCTGCTCGGCAAAGGCCGCATCTTGGGCAGATAAAGGTTCTTGTCGGAGCGGCTCATGTGTCCTGCTCCTTCTTGCCCGACCGGTTGCGGCCTCCGGTCATGATCTTGCGCTGCTCTGCAGCCTCGTCGGACAGGCGCACGGTAACCCTGTCCGCCAGTCGCATGTCGATGGCAACGATATCTCTCGACAACAAACCGCTGTCCTCATCCATCTCCACGAGATCCGTGAGGGCTGCATTAATGTTTTGTTCCGGAAGGCGCACAGAAATTCCATTTTCAAGCTGTAGATCCCATCGCCGGTTGCTGACCAGAAACGCGGCCCGCACCCGTGGACGCAGTTCAGGTACTTTTTCCAGAGCCGCATTGATCTCTGCCGCGCGGCGTTGTGCACCATGATTGACAACGAGCAGCAGGTTGGCGTAGCGCCCGTCGACATCGTCGGTGATCACGTCGCCGGCTTCGTTTACAATTGAAACCAGGTCGCCGCGCTGCCAAAGCGCATATGGTATCCGCTCTTCGATCTTGATCTGCAGCGTGCTCGGATAAAGTTTCATCACCGAGGCGCTCTTGACCCAGGCCATCTCGTTCAACCGCTTACGCGCACCGGGCGCATCAAACAGGGCAAGCGACGTGCCTTCGTGAATCTCAAGTGCCTCAAGGATCTGGAATTCGTTGATTTCACGCTGACCGGAAAGTTTAACAGCCTCGATGCCGAAGCCAGCTGCCGACAGCAGCGCATCGGAGACAATCCGGCCGTGGCCGCCTATGACTATTCCATAACCAATCGTTAAGGTTAAGAAACCAAGGGCTGCCGCAGACCCCGTCCAGCGTGGAAGATGGGCAAGGCGTCCGGCCGAGCGCCAGACCGGCTGCCGGTGCAAACGCGAAACACCACGCCCGCGCGGGGCCAGCTCGGCCTCCAGCGGTGTCAATGCTTCCCTTTTCCATTTGCGACCTAGCGACAGCAACTTGCGTCCTCAACCATCCAACTGACCAGATCCTTGAAACTCATCCCCTTATGAGCCGCCATTTCCGGCACAAGAGAGGTTGGCGTCATGCCTGGCTGCGTGTTCACTTCAAGGCAAATCAGTTCACCGGTTCCGTCTTCGCGCTCGTCGAATCGGAAATCGGCCCGGGAAACGCCACGGCATCCCAAAGCCTGATGCGCCTTAACTGCTAGTGTCTCTATGGTTTGGTAAACAATCGGTGAAATTTTTGCAGGAAGAATGTGTTTTGAACCGCCTTCTACATATTTTGCGTCATAATCGTAGAAGCTGTGACCCATAGGCACTATGTCGATCACCCCAAGAGACCTGTCGTCCATCACGGCGCAGGTCAGCTCACGGCCATCGATGAACTTCTCGCACATCAGGACATCCGGGTAGGGCCAATCCGACCTGTGAAGTTCCTGGGGCGGACACTCTTGATCTTGCTTGACAATCAGGACACCGAAGCTCGACCCCTCATTGATCGGTTTGAGCACGTAAGGCGGTCTCATGGGATGTTCGCGCTGGATGTCGTGGCGATTCACGACGATGTCTTCCGTCACCGGGACCCCGGCAGCCTGTAGAACCGGTTTGGCCTTCACCTTGTTCATGGCAAGGCTGGATGCCATCACACCTGAGTGAGTGTAGGGAATGTTAAGAAACTCTAAAATTCCCTGGATACAACCGTCTTCACCGAACGGACCGTGCAACGCGTTAAACGCCACGTCCGGTTTCAGCTTCTCAAGGACCGAGGAGACATTCCGGTTCACGTCAATGCGCGTCACCTTGTAACCGGCTTCTTCGAGCGCATCGGCGCAATCCTTGCCGCTGCTAAGACTGACCGGGCGTTCATTGACCCAACCGCCCATGAGAACCGCAACGTGTTTCTTGGTCATTTACGCGACTTTCCCTTCCCGTCCCAGAAACGGTTCGACTGTTCCAGCGGCTCCGAATCGTCCAAGCCGCTTGATTTCCCATTCCAGACGGATACCACTGTGTTTCAAGACCCGTGCACGCACGGTTTCGCCCCACATTTCAAGGTCGTATCCGGTTGCCTCGCCGGTGTTGATCATGAAGTTGCAGTGCATTTCGGACATCTGCGCGCCACCGACCTGCAGTCCGCGGCAGCCAGCTGCATCAATTTCCTTCCAGGCCGATGTTCCTGGAGGATTCTTGAAAGTTGACCCCCCCGTCTTTTCCCGGATCGGCTGAGACTTCTCCCGGTGTGCGACAACGTCGGCCATTTCCTGCCTGATTGCCGTTTCGTCGTGCGGATTTCCCTCAAAAGTCGCCGATGTGAAAATCAGATCCCCGGGCGCCGAGGAGTGTCTGTAGGCATATCCCATATCCGCGTTGGACAGCACGTGCCTGTTCCCCTCTCGGTCCAGGGCTGTCAATTCCACCATGCGCTCGCGGGTTTCGGTGCCGTGCGCGCCTGCATTCATGCGAAGGGCGCCGCCGAGACCCCCCGGAATTCCTGTGTAAAACGCAAAGCCGCCGAGACCCGCCCTGGCTGCAGCCTCCGCAAGCCGCTTGTCCGGAACGGCCGCCCCCGCCCTGAGGCGATTCCGGCCCAGATCTTCGATCTCCCCGAAGCCCTTCGCGCTCAGTCGTATGACGACACCTTCCATGCCGCCGTCGCGGATCAGGAGATTCGATCCCAGCCCGACCGGCAGCACCGGCACATCACCAGGCAGTTTCCTGAGAAACACGGCAAGATCTTTTTCGTCGGCCGGCTGGAACAACAATTGCGCTGGCCCGCCTGTTCGAAACCACGTAACGGCCGACAACGGCTGGTTCGCCGTAAGTCTGCCGCGCAGCCCTTCGCCAAGAGCCGGATATGCTTCCAGAAGGTCGGGAAAGTTCATCAATCTCGGCCCTATTTCCCGTCAAGCTGTTTCGGGAGTGCATAGGCCCATTGCGTGATGTTGCCGGCCCCCAGACAAATGACGAAATCTCCCGGCTCGGCCAGTTCCTTTATCAAGGCAGGCAGTTCTTCCGGCCCGTCAATCGACTGCACCTGCCGGTGTCCCCTGGTCTTCATGCCAGAGACCAGATCCCTGTGGCTCGCACCTTCGATCGGTTGCTCACCGGCTTCGTAGACGGGCGCGATGATGACCGAATCCGCGTCGTTGAAACAGTTGGAAAAGTCATCGAAAAGGCTGTGAAGACGCGTGTACCTGTGAGGCTGCATCACCGCAATGACCTTGCCCGTGGTTGACTCGCGAGCGGCGTGAAGAACCGCCTTGATCTCCACCGGATGGTGAGCGTAATCATCGAAGATCTGCACGCCGTTGGCAGTTCCCGTGTGCGTAAAACGGCGTTTGACGCCACCGAAATCCGAAATACCTTTTTTCAGGTCTTCCGGTCCGACCCCCAGTTGCGATGCCACTGCAATTGCCGCCGTCGCATTGGAAACGTTGTGAAGACCTGGCATCGGAAGGACAAGATCTTTCAGTTCAACCACCTCGTCCGTTCGGCGGTCCCGGATGGCAACCGAGAATTTGGACTTGCCACCATCCATCGATACGTCGGTGAAACGAACATCAGCTTGCGGATTGGTGCCATATGTCACCACCCGTCGATCCTCGATCGTTCCGATCATGGTCTGAACCTCCGGATGATCCAGACACATCACCGCGAATCCGTAAAAGGGAACATTTTCAACGAATTGCCGGAAAGCAGCCTTTACACCGTCAAAGTCCCCATAGTGGTCGAGATGCTCCGGATCTATATTGGTGACAATTGCAATATCGGCCGGAAGCTTGACGAAAGTTCCGTCGCTTTCATCGGCCTCGACGACCATCCAGTCTCCGCCCCCCATTCGCGCGTTGGTGCCATATGCGTTGATGATGCCACCGTTGATCACGGTCGGGTCAAGACTTCCCGCATCAAGCAGCGCCGCCACCAGGGATGTCGTCGTCGTTTTGCCGTGCGTGCCGCCGACCGCAATCGCCTGCTTGAAGCGCATCAGTTCAGCCAGCATTTCGGCACGGCGTACGACAGGGATCAGTTTTTCGCGCGCGGCGACCAGTTCGGGGTTGTCCTTCCTGATCGCGGAGGAAACCACCAACACTTCCGCATCGCCGAGGTTTTCAGGCGCGTGCCCTACCGCGACAGAAATTCCGTGCGACCTCAGGCGCTGGACATTGGCGTTTTCGGCCATGTCGGATCCCTGGACCTGGTACCCGAGTGTTTTCAGCACTTCTGCGATGCCACTCATGCCTATTCCGCCGATTCCGACGAAATGAACCGGTCCGATGTCGTGCGGCATTTTCATGGCCGTTCTCCTTGGTTGTCTGCGACCTGTTCAACAAGGTCCGCGAGGCGCTTGACGGCATCCGGCCTGGCAACGCTGTTTGCATTTTCCGCGGCCTTTGCCAGCGTGTCCGGCGCATTCATCAATCGGGTGATTTCGTCGGCCAGCCTTGCCGGGTCAAGGTCTGCCTGACGTATCGGCCACGCACCACCTGCCGCTTCCAGAACCTTCGCATTTGCAGCCTGATCCTGGTCGATCGCTCCAGGAAGGGGTACGAGAAGTGATGGACGTCCCAGGACGCTGAGTTCGCTTACTGACGAAGCTCCGGAACGGCAGATAACGAGATGAGACTGAGCAATCCGGCTCGGCATATCTTTGAAAAAAGACGCGCATTCCGCCTTGATTCCCGACGTGTCATAGGCCGACTTGACGCGTTCCAGGTCTTCGGCGCGGCATTGCTGCACAACAGTCAGGCGGCTTCGAACCTCATTCGGCATCAGGTCCATTGCCGGCGGCAGGAGATCGGAAAAAAACCGTGCGCCCTGTGACCCACCGAAGACCAGAAGATTGAATTCTCCACCTTCAACTGGCGCTGCATAGGGCTGACCGGCAGCTTCCAGAACGGCATCGCGGACCGGGTTACCGGTTTCCACCTGCTTGGCGGCAAGGTCCGAAGGCAGGTTTTCCAGCGGTATGCTGGTCGCAATTGCCGTAACTCCCTTGGCCAGCATCTTGTTTGCCCGGCCCATGACGCCATTGGCCTCATGCAGGATTGACGGTGTTCCCGTCAGGCGTGCGGCGTACATCGGCGGGAAAGTCGGATAACCACCGAAGCCGGCAACAACGCTGGGTTTCAAGGATTTTATCCCAGCTCTTGCCTGGAGCGTGCCCAGGAACAGGTTCAGACCGGTCCTGGCCAGCGAAATCGGATTGCGCCCCCGGATGGTTTCGGATGCGATGATATGAACCTTGCGGGCGGGAAAGGCGGTACCGTACCTGTCCGCCCGTTCGTCAGTCGCAAGCTCGACAATCCAGCCGCGCCTATCAAGCTCGGATGCAAGCGCTTGTGCGGGAAACAAGTGGCCGCCCGTTCCGCCGGCTGTCAATAATACTGTTTTGCTCATGCTATCCGGCAACGCTGCCTTACATCAAAGAAGAGGGTGAAAGCCGGCTCACCGTTACCGTTTCCGCCCTGGAAGGCTGGGGTTTTCTGCGTGTCAGGGCAAGGATGGCACCGGCGGTTATTGCGGAAGACAACAATGATGACCCACCATAGGAAATGAACGGCAAAGTCATGCCTTTCGAAGGCATGAGATGCAGATTTACGGCAAGATTGATTGTCGCCTGCAAGCCGAACAGAACCACAAGTCCTGCCGTCGCCAGGCGGCTGAATGCATCCTGGTCCCGGCCTGCATGGTTGAGCCCGCGAAGCACAATGAAGGCAAAGATTGAAACAAGCACCAGGCAGATGACAACTCCGAATTCCTCGCCGACAACCGCAAAGATGAAATCGGTATGGCTGTCCGGCAAGATTCGTTTGACGGTGCCTTCTCCCGGTCCGCGACCGAACCAGCCACCTGCAAGAAAGGAATCCATTGCGGTATCGACCTGGAAGGTGTCGCCCGAACTGGGATCAAGAAACCTGTCCACTCGATTGGTCACGTGCGGCAGGAAAGCGTAGGCCGCCAAAAGACCTAAAATGCCGATCAGCCCAAGCGCAACGATGATCAGCCACGAAATGCCGTTCAGGAAGAAAAGCCCTGCCCAGACGAGACCAAGCAGCATTGTCTGTCCGAAATCAGGCTGGGCAATCAGCAAAGCTGCGCAGACGGCGAAAAGCACGAATGCAAACAGGACGCCTGGAACTTCACGGCGGCGGCCGCTTTCTGAAAGCAAAAACGCGATCAGTACCACGAAGGCGGGTTTCAGGAATTCCGACGGCTGCAACGAAAATCCGGCAATGTAAATCCAGCGCCTGGCACCCTTGGCTTCAAATCCGAGAAACAGCGTCGCGACCAGCAGGACGAGCGAAACCACAAAGAGGATCAACGCCGCGCGCCGGACCAGGCGCGGTGGCATCAGCGAGCCTGCCAACATGACTGCAACGGCGGGAATAAGAACCAGTGCCTGGCGTTTCACGAAGAACAACGTTTCAAGACCAAGCCGTTCGGCAACCGGAGGACTGGCGGCAAAGGAAAGCACCACGCCACCGACCATCAGAAGACCGAAAGCGGCGAGCAGATAGTGATCCACGGTCCAGAGCCATTCGGCAAACCGGCTGCGATCCGCCCGAGATACCATTACGCCACCTCCTGAGTGTTACCAGCATCAGGCAAGGCACGCACCGCATCTACAAAAGCAGCGCCCCGCAGTTCAAAATTCGGATATTGATCGAAGCTCGCACAGGCCGGTGAAAGCAGGATCGCAATTTCATCCGCGCCATCTTCTGCAGCCTCCCCGGCGGCATCGATCACCGCCTCGGGCAGCGTGCCGCTGATCTTGAACGGGACGCGGCCCTCCAGCGTCTTTGAGAACGCTTCCGCTGCTTCTCCGATCAAAAAGGTCTTTGCGATCTTCGGGAAATACTCGTCGAGCACCGCAATCCCACCCGCTTTGGCGCGGCCGCCGGCGATCCAGTAAATCCTGTCGAAACTGGAAAGCGCGCGGCCGGCGGCCTCCGCATTTGTCGCTTTCGAATCGTTGACGAACAGGATCCGTCCACGTTTTGCAACGATTTCCATGCGGTGATGAAGGCCGGGGAATGTCTTCATGGCCGCAGCAATCCTGTCAGCCGGCAGTTCCAGTGCCCTGAGCGTCGCAAAGGCAGCGGCTGCATTTTGACCATTGTGATCACCGCGCAGACTGTCGATGCCACCCAGCAAAGCGACTTCCGACTGACTGCCGTTGTGCGCTTCGTAAAGCCTGCCAAAACGGGCATAGATCCCGCTGGTCAACTCCCGTTCTCCGGCGATCCTGCAAACGGGCTTGTGCGCCAGTTCAAGTCGATCGGCGATCGCAGACGACAGCCCGTCATCGACACCGACGACAGCCACCCTGGATCCTGCAACAAGCCGTTCCTTGATTGCTGCGTAATTTTCCATCGTGCCGTGCCGGTCAAGGTGATCGGGTGACAGGTTCATGTGGATCCCGACGCTCGGGTCGAGCGTTGGTGCCAGGTCGATCTGGTAGGAGGAGCACTCGACGACGTAGTGGCGCCCCGGCTGCAGCGGTTCCAGATCGAGCACGGGTGTGCCGATGTTGCCACCGACCTGAACATCCAGCCCGAGCTCCTTCAACAGATGCGCCACAAGTGCGGTCGTCGTCGACTTGCCGTTGGTGCCGGTAATTGCGATCAGCGGCGCAGTTGCACATTGCTTGCGCCGCTCGCGGCAGAACAATTCGACATCGCCGACAATCTCAACAGCGGCATCGCGGGCAAGATCCACGGTCCAGTGGGGAATCGGATTCGTCAGCGGGACACCGGGAGCAAGCACGAGCGCCTCAACGCCATCCCAGTCCAGATTGCGAAGATCCAGCGTTGTCAGCCCCTCGGAGGCTGCCTGCTGCACGCGCGCATCATTGTCGTCGTAACACACCACATCCGCACCACCCGCTTTCAAGGCACGGGCAGTCGCCAGTCCGGAGCCCCCGAGCCCGAACAATGCGACTTTCCTGCCTTCAAATGTGGTGATGGGTATCATTCGGACTACCTCAGCTTGAGTGTGGCAAGCCCGACCAGGGCGAGAACAACCGCGATTATCCAGAACCGGATCACGACCTGGCTTTCCGTCCACCCCATGATTTCAAAATGGTGATGGATCGGCGCCATCCGGAAGACCCGTTTGCCGGTCAGCTTGAACGAAATCACCTGCACGATGACCGACACCGCCTCCAGAACAAAAAGGCCACCGATGATCGCGAGAACGATTTCATGTTTCGTGGCGACCGCGATAGCGCCGATCATGCCACCAAGTGCCAGGGACCCGGTATCACCCATGAAGATGGCGGCCGGCGGTGCATTGAACCACAGAAACCCGAGACCTGCCCCGATCACAGCACCGCAAATGACGGCAAGCTCTCCGGGTCCCGAGACATGATGGATCTGAAGGTAACTCGCAAAAACAGCATTGCCGGACAGGTAGGCAATCAGACCGAAGGATGCACAGGCGATCATCACCGGGACGATCGCGAGGCCATCAAGCCCGTCGGTCAGGTTTACAGCATTGCCTGCACCCACCATTACAAATGCCGCAAACGGAATGAAAACCAGTCCGAGGTTCAACGTGAAATCCTTCAGAAACGGAAACGTGATCGCTTCTGAAAACTCGGACGTATCCAGGACAGTCACAACGAAAGCGGCCACAGCAGCGATCAGGAATTCAAGGCCCAGACGCGCCTTGCCGCCGAAACCCTTGTGCGACGATTTCGAAACCTTCAGATAATCGTCGTAAAAACCGATGCCGCCAAAACCGAGGGTCACACCTATGACGACCCACACATAGGGATTGGACAGGTCCGACCACAAAAGCGCTGCAACCAACGCTCCGGAAAGGATCATCAGCCCCCCCATGGTCGGGGTGCCTTTCTTGTTCAGAAGGTGGCTTTCCGGTCCGTCGGCCCTGATCGGCTGACCGTGCCCCTGTCGGATCCTCAGGCTTGAAATGATCTTCGGACCGAACAGAAAAACAAAAAAGAGCGCCGTCATGATGGCGCCACCGGTCCGGAACGTGATGTATCTGAACACGTTCAGCGCGGAAATCTGATCAGCGAACTGCCCCAAAAAATAAAACATCAGCTATCCTTTATGCCGCCGCGGTGTCATCCGCGGGCGGGTATTCCTTCTTCAGGGATTCGACAAGCGGTCCCATGCGAGTTCCGAGCGATCCCTTGATCATAACGACATCGCCGGGTCGCGCGTCACTCAAAATGGCGTCTTCCAGACCTTTTGCATCTTCGGCATAGTGCGAACGCAATTCATGCGGGAGCTGTGCCCAGAGCGTATGCATATGCGGGCCCGCGCAATAGACACCGTCGATCCCGGCGTCGGTAACGGGTCCCAGCAGGCCTGCATGCAAACGATCGGCATCAACGCCAAGCTCGCGCATATCCCCAAGAACGGCAATCCGGCGTCCCGGGCGGGAAACAGGCGTCTCACCCAGCACCGCGAGCGCTGCGCGCATCGAGGCAGGATTGGCGTTGTAGCTCTCGTCGATCAGCGTGATTTCACCGGTATCTATCTTCAGATGGCTGACTTCGCCGCGTCCTCGCGGGGCGCGCATTGCATCCAGCGCAAGACCCGCTTTCGCAAGGTCCGCACCGACATCCTGGACCGCTGTCAGAACCGCCAGGCTGTTCTTGATGTGATGCCTGCCGGGAGCGCCGATCTTGTAGGTGATTTCAGTCCCGGCAATCGAGGCGTCAACACTGGATCCACTCGCATAACCCACGACGTTCTCGGTATGGCTGTCAGCGCCGGGGTCTTCACCGAAGGTCTGGACATGAGAGACGCCCGCCGCGGCCGCCAGGAATCTCAGGAGATCGTATTGCCGATTGTCCTTGTTCAGGATGGCAATTCCGCCCGGTTCCAATCCGTCAAATATCTCCGCCTTCGCCTGCGCGATTTTCTCCACAGACTCGAAGAACTCCAGATGCACCGCCTGCACGGTCGTAATGATCACCACATGCGGCCGAACCATCCTGACCAGCGGCGTTATTTCACCGGCATGGTTCATACCGATCTCAAAGACGCCGAATTCGGTATCTGCAGGCATGCGGGCAAGTGTCAGCGGCACACCCCAATGGTTGTTGAACGACGCAACGGATGCATGCACTTTTCCGGATTGCTCGAGCGTCAGCCTGAGTGCTTCCTTGGTTCCGGTTTTCCCCACGGAGCCGGTTACGGCGATAATCTTGGCATGTGAACGTTCACGAGCCGCAATGCCGAGAAGACGCATCGCCGCCAGCGGATCGGGAACAACAAGATAACGGCCGTCTTCCGGCAGGTCGGACATCCGGCTTTCAGCAACAACTGCAAGTGCCGCTCCAGCTTCCAGAGCGGCCGCGACATAATCGTGCCCATCGAGGCGGTCTCCCCTGATGGCGATAAATGCGTCTCCCGGCTCAAGCGACCGGCTGTCGATTGAGACGCCCATGATTTCCTCGCCAACGTCCCCCTTGAGGCTGCCACCGGCAGCTTCGACAACGGAGTCCAGTTTCCAAAGAGGGTCGCTCATGTGTCTCCTTCAAGGCTGATGGCACGCTGCACAGCTTCGTGGTCGGAAAAGGGAATCACTGTGTCGCCAACAATCTGGCCGGTTTCGTGACCTTTTCCTGCAACGCACAGGATATCGCCCGCATTGAGCCGATGAATTCCTTCGGCAATAGCGTCAAATCGGTCGCCGATCTCAATTGCTTGCGGAGCGCCTGACATGACGGCTTTGCGGATGACCGCCGGATCTTCTGAGCGTGGATTGTCGTCAGTCACAATGACCAGATCCGCGTTTCGGGAGGCAGCAGCGCCCATGAGCTCGCGTTTGCCCGGATCCCGGTCACCACCCGCGCCCACGACAACGGACAATTTTCCGGTCGCAAACGGCTTCAGCGCAGCAAGTGCATTGTCAAGCGCGTCCGGCGTATGCGCATAGTCGACAAAGACCAGTCCGCCGGAAGCCGTCCTGCCTGCAAGTTCCAGTCGACCCGGTGCACCTTTCAGATTTTCCAGAGACCGCAGGACCAAGCCGCTGTCGGTTCCAGCCGCAATCGCCAATCCGGCTGCAATCAAGGCATTGGACACCTGAAAGCGCCCGATCAGCGGTAGCGTGATCTTGTATTCGCCACGCGCTGTCTGCAGCGTCAGTTCCTGTCCGGCTCCGACCGCACGTATTCCTGTCAGTTTCAGGTCTCGGCCTGTTTCACCGACCGTGAAAGCCGGCAGTCCGCGCCGGCCGGCAACGTCCAGGACCCGGTCTGCATATTTTTCAGCGGGATCCACGACAACTGTTCCACCATCCGGCAACAAATCCTCAACCAGACGGAGTTTGGCGCAAAGGTAGTCCTCGATGGTCGCGTGATAGTCCATATGGTCGCGGCCCAGATTTGTGAAAGCTGCCGCAGTCAACCGCACTCCATCCAGGCGAAATTGATCAAGTCCGTGGGACGACGCTTCCAGGGCCGCGTGGTTGATGCCTTCGGCTTCCAGTTCGGCAAGCTCCCTGTGAAGCGCCACCGGATCCGGGGTCGTCAACCCGCCATAACTGATACCATCAGGTTTGATCGTACCCAGCGTCCCGAGGCTTGCGGCCGGATGACCCGCAGACTGGAATATCTGACGTACGAAATGCGCAACGGAAGTCTTGCCGGCTGTTCCGGTAACGGCAACGACAATATCAGGCTGGGCACCGAAAAACCTCGCAGCCATTTTCGCAAACACTTGCCGCGGTTCTTCAGCCGCAATAACGGCAACATTCTCGGGGATGGCCGCACGCAGCTGTTGCTCCGCATCCTTAGCGCACAACAACGCAACAGCCCCGGCCTCGACGGCACCCGGCGCGAACAGGCTCCCGTCTGTCCTGGCACCCTTGAGGGCGGCAAACAGGAAACCCGGCTCGACGTTCCGGCTATCCGCCGTAAGTCCGGAAATTTTCAGACCACTCGCCGAGTCTGGCAAACTTGTGCCCTCGGCCAAATATTCAAGCTCCATCTCACCTGATCGTTCGGTTTGTGCGTCGTCATTCAGAAGCCCTGGATCCGGATTACGGCTGCGACCCCGCCGGAAATCACGACTTCTCCCTTGTCTCCTTAATAGGAAATCTCAATCGGTTCATCCCCCTTGCCGAAACGCGGCATCACACCCAGCATCGGAGCTGCCCTGCGGACGACCGCGGCGACAGTCGGTGCCGCGTTCAGCCCCGCCGTCGCTCCGATCCCTGCGCGTTCCGGTTTCGGTTCGTCGATAACAATCAGAACCACGTATCTCGGGTCATCCATCGGAAAAGCGGACAGGAATGAATTCCTTCGCTTGTTTCTGACATAACGGCCGTTTTCAATTTTCTCTGCCGTGCCGGTCTTTCCGCCAACCGTATAGCCGGGAACGTCGGCACGGCGCCCGGATCCGGAAAGGACATTGAGGCGGAGCAGATAGCGCATCATGCGGCTGACATCCGCAGAAAGAACTTGTTTTCCAAGAGCTTGGGCCTCCTCCTCGCTTCTCGGCTGGAAAGTTGGCGGCAGCAGGGTGCCACCGTTGACCACGGCTGCGGCGGCAACAGCCGTCTGCATGGGAGTGACAGACAGTCCGTGCCCGAAGGAAATCGTCATTGCGGCAAGTTCATTCCACTTCGGCGGAAGTAGCGGAGCAGCGTTTTCGGGCAGTTCGGTCTTCAGCCGGCTGGTCAGATGCAGTCGTCCCAGGAACTCCTTCTGACGCGCAACTCCGGTCGCAAGCATCATCTTGGCGGTGCCGATATTGGACGAATAGATGAAAATTTCCGGCACTGAAAGGATGCGGTTTTTCCCGTGGAAATCCGTGATCGTCCGACCGGCAGCCCTGATCGGACGTGTCGCATCGAAGCTGTCATTGATGGAAACCGCACCGGAATCAAGCGCCATGGCAGTCGTAAAGGTCTTGAAAACCGATCCCATTTCGAAGACACCGCCGGTCGCACGGTTCAACCTGTCTTTCTGGAGCGCCTGCGACCTGTCATTCGGATCATAGTCAGGCAATGAAGACATGGCGACCACTTCGCCGGACTTGGCATCCAGAACAATTCCCGCGGCAGCAATCGCCTTGTAGCGGTCCATCGCCTTGACCAGTTCGTCGCGAACAACATGCTGAACTCGAAGATCGACAGACAGTCTTACAGGTTCCATGGTTCTGTTGGAGGCGAACCCGAGCGACTGCAGATCGGCGAGCCACTCGTCATCGATGTATTTTTCGATCCCGGCAAGGCCCTGATTGTCGACATTCACGGACCCGACGATGTGCCCGGCCGTTGGCCCACCCGGATAAAAGCGCTGGTTCTCGGAAAGGAAGCCGATGCCCGGAAGGCCGAGATTGTGCACCTCTTCGGCCTTGTGGGGCGTCATTTCTCGTTTCAGCCAGACGAAACCGGCGCCGCTTTCGAGACGGCGGCGTACCAATCCTTCATCCAGTTCCGGCAAGACACGGATCAATCCCTCGACAGCTTCGTCGACATCCAGAATGCGGCGCGGTTCAGCATACAGAGAAGCGGTCTTGATATCCGTTGCCAGGATTTCACCATTCCGGTCGATCAGATCCGGACGGGACGCGGACACGGAATCTTGCGCGGAAATCCAGGCTCGTGAAGGCGCTTCCTCCATCTGGGCCAGAAGGACAAGCCGGCCGGCGATTGCGGCATAGACACAGGCAAATGCCAGCATCGCCACGTAGACCCGCGATTTCACCGCACTCGACGAGACCGATCCGCGTACGACCCGTGGGTTTGAGCGTTTGATCTGCAGGAAGCTTGCCGGTTCGCTTACTATCGTCATCCGTCAGCCCTCACTGGATCGCAGCAGATGAGCCGGCATAGCCGCCCATCTGATTGGAGCCACCAATGGGCTCAAGCATGACTGGGCGCGCGGGAAGATCGGCCGGAGCCACGATCTGCTTCACATCAAGAGCCTCAAGTTGGAGATAGTCGTTGTAGCGCTCCACGAGGCCCTGCAGGCGGTCCGGCTTGTTCAGCAGGCTCCATTCCGCCTTGAGGTGCCGGATCGCGTTGCGCTCTTCGTTGATCTGACGCTGCAGCTCGGCGACTTTCTCGGCTGACTTGGTCGCCGCCAGCTTCATGTCGTAAACGGTTGCCGCGCCGATCACGACTGCCAGAATGAACAAAATGTTCAGCGTCCGAACCATCTTCAGCCCCCTAGACCATGAAAATCTGCAAGACGCGGCACGCCCGCAGCATGGATATCCAATTCACGCGCCGGCGCGTCCGTGCGTCGCCCTGCCCTGAGCTTTGCCGAGCGCGCACGCGGGTTTTCATCCCTCTCGTGGCTCGTAGCCTCAACCGCCTTGCGGGTCATGAGCTCGAATGTTGCCGGAGGAACTTCCTCTTCCGGCATATGTCTGGACCCACCGCCTCGCGTCCGGGTCCGGTCCTGAAAGAAACGCTTCACGATGCGATCCTCCAGGGAATGAAAACTCACCAGAACGAGACGGCCACCCGGCTTCAGGAGACGCTCGGCAGCGCCCAAAGCCGTCGCGGCCTGATGAAGTTCGCCGTTCACATAGATCCGCAACGCCTGAAACGTGCGGGTCGCAGGATGGATCTGCGCCTTCTTGGGTGAGCGGCCGAGCACTTTCTCGATCAGATCGGCAAGCTCCAACGTGCGGGAGAATGGCTTTTCCTTGCGCGCCGTATCAATTGCGTGAGCAACCGAAGTCGCCCGTTTTTCCTCACCGAGCAGTCCGACGACACGGATCAGGTCCCTGACCGGGAGTTCATTGACGACATCGGCTGCGGACGGACCGGCCTGTTCCATGCGCATGTCGAGAGGACCGTCACGCAGGAATGAAAATCCACGTTCGGCTTCATCAAGCTGCATGGACGAAACACCAAGATCGAGAACAACGCCGTCAACCGTGTCGTGTCCCTGAGAGCGGGCGAGTTCATCCAGATCGGCGAACTGTCCGGAAACCAGCATCAGGCCGCCCTCTGCTTCACTGACCAGAGCCTGTCCGGCAGAAATAGCGTCTGGATCCCGGTCGATCCCGATAACACTGGCTCCACGTGCCAGCATCGCACGCGAGTAACCACCCGCTCCGAACGTTCCGTCGACGATCACTTCGCCCGGCCGCGGATCAAGCGACTTGAGGACTTCACTCAGGAGAACCGGTACATGGCGCTCGAGTCCGCCAGCGGCAGATGCAGCATTTCTGTCGCCGAGCGCCATCATGCCGGCTCTCCTTGTGAAGGTACGGGGGCCTGCCCCGACAGCATCGCGAGCGCGCGCCTTTGGGCCTCTGCACGGTACTCGCGGAACTTTGCCGGCTCCCAGATCTGAAACTTGTAGTTCATGCCGACGAAGGTGACCTGGTCGGTGATACCCGCGTGGTCACGGATCATGTCGGAAATGGTCATGCGTCCATCTCCGTCTATCTTGGGATTTTCGCTTGCCCCGAAAAGCGCGACTGCAAGTGCGTCATGATCCGGCGAGAGCTTCGCGAATGCCTCCGAACGCTTGTTGATCTCGGCGAGAAGTTCGTTGCCGCCGGCATCGACCGCGTCGCAATGGGCAGAAGTGATGCAATAAAGGCCTTCAAATCCGTCTCTCGCCAGCACCGCGCGGAAGGGTGCCGGGATCGACACGCGACCCTTGGCATCCAGCCGGTTGGTAAAGTGAGAAACAAAACCGGACATAAATCCCCTTCAGACGGGTTCCTAACCGTCAAATTCCCTAATCACCTCTGAGAAGAAACGGCCAGCGTGCGGCCTAAGGACATGCATTTTGCAAAACCGGCTCTTGCCGAGCCGTAAATTTGATGTCCCAGGCCCTGCTGAAATGGGCCCGCCCTCCCCTTTCTGGGTCCTTATGGGATACCATGGGAAAACATGGGCGGTCAATGGAATCTCTTGGATTTTGGCTCGATTTGATCGCACACGCCCTCATCGGATGAGGTTAGTCGAAACATGCTTAATGAAGCCTTGACAGAAAGCGAGAATCGGATTCGCAGGATTACGGAGGTTTTGATGTCCCGTCACGCGCAACCCGGCAAGAACTGCCCAGCAGACCATGCTTTTGAATGACCTGTGGAGAACAAAAAACGCCGCGCAGATGCGCGGCGCTGTGCTCCAGAGAAGCCGTTTCTGTTATCAGGCAAGCACATCGTTGTTGCCGAGCGCTTCAAGTTGATCCAAGACGCCACCCGTATCCGTGACAACCTGGTTCCAGTCGGCCGCTGCCAGGTTGACAATCGAGAGGTCCTCAGCCTGCAGACCTTCAAGCAACAAGCTATGACCGCCATTGTTTTCGACAGTGATCTTCAGGTCGGCGCCGACTTCCTCGATCCGGACATCAGAAGCCGGCAGGCCGGTAAAATTTAATGAATCCTCCGCGGGATTGAAGGCCTTTACAGCGAATTTCCGACCCCATTCCCAGGTCACGAGCACCGTATCAGAACCCTCCCCGAGCACAATGTCACTGTCAGTTACCGGGGTCACAACAGGCGTTTCCGGTGTATCCGGTGTTTCAGGATCATCCGGAGCATCGGGTTGATCCGGAACTGCGCCGACACCGTCTCGGATCTGGTGACCGTCCGTCGTTTCACCAGGAGGAGCATCAGGGGTCAGAAGAGCGGTGCGCGAAACAAGAGTAACATCGTTCTGGTCGAAGCCGAACGGCGCTTCAAGGTTGTCTTCCATCACCTGATCGTGGTGGAACTCGACATTTCCCGCAATGAGTTCCCCCTTCGAAACTGCCGGGAAAACAAAGCTTTGACCGCTCGGCAATGAACTGATCACCATTCCTTCAGGCGTATCCTCGACGCTAAGGCGTTCGCGGGTTCCAAAATAGAGGAAGCTGATTTTCTGTGTTGCCGGATCGAAACCTTCGATCACTTCCGAAGCACCGTATTCATGTGAGCGGATATAGACGGTATCCGCATCCCGTGGTCCGATATTGCCCTCCCAAGACAAGATACCTCCTACGTCCTGACGCAGATGCTCGTTCCCGACGACACCGAAGTTCTCGATAGACAATTCCGACAATTGGACGCCCTGAAGGATCTGCATGTCGGGTCCCCATGGATTGTCGATAACCGGCTCGCCGTTCGCCGTCATGTTCAGAACAAGTCCATGCACGGAAGCATTACCGAAATCGATCTCGTCCGAGGCCGGGTTGAACCCTATTATGTCATCTGCCCCGAAGTCGGCAGGCCATTTGACCCCACCCAAATCGCTAGTACCGGACGGAACAGGAGGATTGGAACCATCGGCGTCATATACGACGTCAAAGCCTCCTGTGTCAGGTGTAACGACGGACTGTCCCAGAAGCGTCGCAACTTCGTTCAACGCTGATTCCTCGGCGACCATGAAATTGTTCAAGGTGAGATCGGAAGCATCAACACCGACCAGAACCGTTTCGCTGGCAATCTCACCCGTCGGTGTCAGCACACGCACGGTCAGTCCAGCGGAAACATCGGCAATCGTCGTCGGATATCCGGCGAACTCGAGCCGCTCGGCTATCACACCCGCTTCCAGATGAAGCATGTCGGTTGCCGGATTGAAGTTGTCGATCACCCGCGATGGGCTGTCCGTTTGGATCATGATCATTTGCGGTCCGTCAGGCGTGCCCGGGTCAACAGGATCGCCTGGAGCAACGGGATCGCTGCCGACCAGAGACAGAAGCTCCCTGCCTGTTGCTTCACTCATGATGGTGAAATTCGACGGTGAAAGATCACTAAGAGCGAGGCCTTCGAGTGTCAGCGTCTGATTGTTCGACGCCATTGTGAAGACAACATTCCCGCCCACTTCGTCGACATTGATCGCATCCGGTCCAAACCAGTCGATAAAGATCGTGTCGTTTTGCGGATCAAAGTCGGCAACACTCCTGTTTGTTCCCCAGGACCATGTGATTGCCAGCGTCGCCGTGGCCGCCGTGACACCGGCCGTACCGTTCCAGCTGTCCGGCGTCACCGGCGGAGCAGGCATATCGGGAGCATCCGGCTCGTCAGGTGTTTCCGGTTCGTTTGGCGTGTCCGGCTCGACAGGTGTGTCAGGCTCATCCGGTGTATCAGGGATCCCTGATCCGTTGCCAACAAGTCCCAGAACTTCTGCGGCGGTGGTTGTATCAAGGATCGTGAAGTTTTCCCCGCTCAGCTCACTCAGCCGGACGCCCGAGAGGGTTGTTGTCTGGTTGTTGGACGGGATTGCAAACACGACACCCTCAACTGTCTCGGAAACCTCGAGGTCATCGGCGCCGATCCAGTCGATAAAGATTGTACCCGATGACGGGTCGAAACCGGTGACAACCTCGTTCTGCCCCCAGGACCAGGTAATCACGACATCCGCATCGCTTTCGGTGACGCCGGCGCCGCCGTTGCCGCCGTCACTGTCCGGCTGGCCCGGCGTGCCGGTTCCGGGCGTCTCGCCCGGTGTGCCGAGACCTTCGTCGCCGGTCAGGCGATCTTCGTAAAAGGCGATCATCTGCCCGATCGAAGGGGCCTCGAAGCCGCCGAACTGATCTATGTATTGCAGGATCGATGTACCGTATTCGTCTGTGCTGACGGCCCCGCCTTGCAGAAGCGTCGCGGTCCCCCATGCACCGCGCAGATGAGCTGCGGCGAGAATACCGGTCAACGTAAGGTCGACTGTGACGGTTTGGCCGTTCTGGGTGTAGCTCGCCGTCTGGCCGATGAAATCGCTCAGCGACTGTCCGCTCCCGGCCAACTGCGTTTCCAGAACCTGAAGATTGTAGCCGAAAGCCTCCTGGATCGCGACGTTCTGTGCGTCCCTGGTCATGAATTCTTCCAGGGAATTCACGCCATTCTTGCCAGTCCAGTTCCCGTCCCAAGTATTGGAAGCTGCCCCGTTTCCGTAGAAGACGTCATCGTCATAATAGCCGAGATCTATGAGCAGCGCTTCGCCGAACTGAAAACCGACAAACCCGAGCGAATTCATGGACCGGTACGCCATGGTTTCCCATTCCGTGTCGGTCAACTGCGACCAGCTCGTATATTGCGGAAAATGGGTTTCAACCGCACCACCCGCCCATTGGTCGAGCTGCCAGTCCTGAATGACGCCCGCGCTGTAGCGGTCCCTGTCCCAACCCGACTCAAACGCCAACAACGCGGCCAAAAAGTCCTCGAACGTCCCTTCCATTTCGATCCCACCTGTATTGAATACAACGAATCAAGATTAGGAAGGAACAAAGACAACAACATGGACAAAACATTAAATGTTAAAGGTTTTAAAATGACCTCGAAGACACAATTTTATCATATTTAGTCTCACGAAATTTTGCATAATACATAAAACACGCGACCGAACGAAATCTTCCGTAAATTCAGAGAAAAGTTGTCATGAAGCAATACATGACCCAGGTACGGAAAGGCTTGAACTATCCGAACGGGCGGCGGCGTTGAGTTTCCTTTGGAGATTCGCCGAAACACGTTTTGTATGCCAGTGAGAACCGCCCCGCGTGGCGGTGCCCGGACTTTTCGGCAATGTCCGCGACGGATTGATGTTTGCCGCTTGATACCAGCAGGTGTCGCGCAAAATTCAACCGAACGTCCCGCAGTTTTTCCATTGGCGTACATCCCAACTCCCGCTTGAAGAGGATCTGCAGATTGCGGGGCGTTGTTCCGGCGAAAGCGCTGATATCCAGAAGACTGATGTCTTGCCCGAATTGCTCGTTGATTAGCGACAACGCCCGTTTCAGGATCGCCGGCGAGGCGCCGCTGCGCCGTTCTCCGAGAAAGTGCGAAACAGTGCTGGGCTGCACCTCCAGCAACGACATCACCAAAGCCTCTTCCAGCTGACTTTGCTGCTGAAGGTCAGACCCCTGAAAAGCCTGTCCGGCCTCCGCCGCCCCGAACAAAGCGCGCAGGCGCCATGCCCATGAGGCGATGGATTCATGGTTCAAATCCAACCCTGGCGAGAAACGGATCGAGTTCACGTCCACACCCGTCATCCTGACGGCGATATCCCGCATGTAGGATTTTTCGATCTGGACCAGAACCTGTTCACAGCCTTCGTGCCAACGCATCGTGGTATGTCGGTCCGGGTTCAAAACAACCCCGACGGAACGTGTTGAGTAAACGGATCGGATTCCGTTCCTGACTTGCGCCGTGCCTGCGATCGGAATCTGTATCAGATAGAACTCCGAAAGTTCACCCGGATCGATGGTCACATCGGCACCGTAGCGAATGTAGTTCAGCGAGAGTCTTTCGCCATCGACCCTGTTCTGGCAGGCATCGAACCGATCCCCCGAGGACATTCGATCAAGCCTGTGGCTGCAAAAATTGCGCGCAACGATTTCCCGGGCTTCGTCAACGTCAAACGTTTCAAAACACCGGTAGTTACTCAGTGGCGGTCTATGCGCGGCCTGGGACATGACAAATCATGCCGTGAGCAGGAAATTCATTCAAGCATTCGGATCCGACAATGCGGCAATTTACTGCATCCGGTCAGTTTTTTTCGCAATCTGGATAAAACAATTCCGAGAAGTCAGTTTAGCATTTTTTCCGCCAACACACTGCACAATGGAGGGGAACAAAATGCAAAACGGAGCTGGCATCACATCCGCTGACGGAAGCCTGGGCGACATAAGCTGGAATGTCGTCGGGCATACCTACACACCAAAATTGCACAGTACCAATGCGTTCATCTGGCACGCTGTTGTTCCGGCAGAAACATTCGTCCCACCGCACATCCACTCGACACAGGATGAATGGATCGTCATGCTTGAGGGTGAATTGCAGGTCGAGATGGGCGGCGAGACCCACGTGGCAAAGGCCGGAGACACTGTAAGAATGCCGATGGGTGAAGCCCATGGTATTTACAATCGGTCCGGCAAAACCGCGACCTGCATCTTCGGAGTCGCACCGACACGCAAGCTCTTCGACCTGTTCGGCGCGCTGAATGGCGTTACCGATCCGCAGGAACTGGTCAGACTGTCGGCCCTGCACGAAGTCGACTTCCTCCCACCGCCGGACCAGGCCTGACCTGCGCGAAAATTCAGCGAGGAGATCAAAATGACGAAACGAAAGAACGTCGCTGTCATCGGCGGCGGCGTGAGTGGCCTTGCCGCGGCCAAGGCCTTCGATGAACGCGGCCATCGGGTGTTCGGTTTTGAGCGAAGCCACGATTTTGGCGGTGTCTGGGAACTGTCCCGTTCCTATCCGGGCGTCCAGACCCAGTCCCCGAAAGATCTTTACAGATACACAGATCTTGCCATGCCGGACGAATATCCCGAATGGCCGAAGGGGCCACAGGTCCATGCCTATCTTCATGCCTATGCGGACAAACACAAACTGGCCAGGCTGTTTCAGCTGAACACGAACGTTCAATCCATGGATCGCAGAAACGACGGCCTGCCCGGCTGGACGCTTACGTTGGAAGCGGCCGGCAAAACCTGGACGCAGGACTTTGATTTTGTCGCGGTCTGCACCGGACAGTTCTCTGACAAGAACATAATCACCCATCCGGGCCAGGACGCGTTTCAGGCCACGGGTCGTGATGTCATCCACAGCTCGGAATACACCGATCCGACCACGGTGACAGGGAAAAATGTCGTCGTATTGGGAGGTTCCAAGTCCGCAACCGATATTGCCGTCAACGCGGCAGCAAACGGCGCGAAATCCGTAACACTCGTCTATCGGGAACCCGTGTGGCGCGTGCCGTATTTCGTCGGCGGTATCAATTTCAAGCGCCTTTTGTACATGCGGGCGCAGGAGCAGCAGTTCAACGGGTGGAGTCCATCCCCCCTGGGCAAGGCTCTCTTTACCGCGTTCAAGCCGCTGATCTGGGCCAACTTCCGCGGCCTTGAGACCCTTCTCAAGTTGCAGCTCGGCTTGAAAAAATGGGACATGGTGCCCGACACACCGATTGAAAAGGATGCATCCTGCTCGCTCCCCATCGTGACCCCGGGCCTGTTCGAAGGCTTCAAGGACGGTTCGATCAAACCGGTCAGGGGATCATTCGAGCGATATGAGGAGGATCAAATTGTTCTGACGAACGGTGAAAAAGTGCCCTGCGACCTCTCTATTCTAGCGGTTGGGTGGAAACTTGGCGTGCCCTACCTGGCTCAGGAGTACCAGGACAAGCTGATCGAGCATGATGGTCAATACCGTGTGTATCGTCTCGCCGTAAACCCTGACATGCCGGACATGGGATTTGTCGGGTTCAATTCCAGCTTCTGCACGATCCTGTCCGCCGAAATGATCGCGAACTGGCTCGTTCGCTATGCGGACGGCAAACTTGCCAACCAGCCAAGCGATGAAGACATGAACCGCAATATTGAAGAAATGCTTGATTGGCGCCGCAAGGAGCGCCCGGCGGCAAAGGTTTACGGTGGCCTTTGTTCAGCACCGTTCCACTTCCGGCATTTCGACGAACTTCTGTCTGACATGGGGGCGGGCAAGACAAAACGGTCCAACCCGATAGCAGAACAATTCTCCTATCCGGATGCAGCGTCCTATGGTGAGTCCCTGGCAAGCGCGCCGCAATACACGGCCGGGTGAATGAGAAACGAATTGCCAGCCGGCCTGTAAGCCGGGTTCTGTAAGGCCCGCTTTCGCGGACGCGACAGCCATTCATCTGGGACGCCTGTCACCAGGCGTCTCACGCAACCAACCCGGACAGCTGGCCTGGAAACCGGCCTGGCCCGGAATTGCTTCCGGACCGCGCTGCCCCTATTCGGTTTTGCTCCCGGTGGGGTTTACCGTGCCGCTGCTGTTGCCAGTAGCGCGGTGGGCTCTTACTCCACCCTTTCACCCTTACCCCGGCAAGCCGAGGCGGTTTGCTTTCTGTGGCACTTTCCCTGAGGTCGCCCTCGCCGGGTGTTACCCGGCACCGTGTTTCCTTGGAGCCCGGACTTTCCTCTCCTGCGGTCTTTCGACACTTGCAGCAGCGGCTGTCCGGCCGACTGGCGCCTGCGGACTTAAGTGGCTTTCAGACAGAGGTCAAGCAAAGGAGTGATCCAAGCAGCTGTTTTCGTGGAGCTTATGCAGCCTTCAACACCTTGTAGGCAAGGCCTGGCACAAACCTGTGCAACAGGTACAATATCGGCACGCGGCCCAGTCGAATTTCATCCTTGCCCTTGTCCAGGCCCGCTATTATTTTCCCGGCAGCTTCAAGCGCTGAAAGCGCCTTGTCTCCGCGGCCACGTGCCATCCGGGTCACAATCAGATCCGGAACAACGTCCGAGACGCGAATCCCGGTGTCTTCGAGCTGATACCGCAGCGCCCTGGCAAAAACCGACAATCCAGCCTTGCTGGCACAATAAACCGGTGCGGACCGCTTGGGAACGCGGGCAAGGGCTGATGAGATGAAGACGACACGGGCGTCCCCTGATGTTTTCAACAAGGGGAGCAGGTCCGTCGTCAATTCCATGGGCGACAGGAGATTGACCAGAAGCTCGGTTTCAATCCTTTCAACCGGCACGCAGCCCTTCACGAAGTCATACGTGAATTGAAGCGCCGCATTGTGGATCAGCAGATCGACTTCGATTTCTAGAGCATGGATCTCCTCCAGAAAGTGCCGTCTGCCTTCCGGTGCCGCGAGATCCGCGCAAACGGCAGTCACGTTCTGATGGGCAGACCTGACCTCTTCCAATGCCGATCGCGTACGGCCACAAATCACGACGTGATGCCCCCTTTCGCAGTAAAGCCGCGTGAGTTCCCGGCCCAATCCGATTGCGCCGCCGGTGATAACGATGGTTTTGTTCATGCCAATGCGTCCTCAGGTCAATGTGAGGGCATCATGTTCAGTGCTGAAACCATCTGCATTAACCGGGGTTAAGAAACGCGCCGACAAGCAAGACGGGAGCGAATTCGTGAAAGAGCGACCGGGGTGATGCCGAGATAGGAAGCGATGTGATATTGTGGAAGTCGCATGGCTAACGCGCTGAAATCTTTCAGAAATGCCTCGTATCTCTGTTCGGCATTCTTCAAAAGGAAAGATGCCTCCCGTTGCTCCTTTTGAATGGCAAGGGCCCTGACGAAACGGCCGACCAGCCGTTCCCAGTCGATGTCATCGGACGCCAGATTCCTTGCCAGTTCGATTGGCACTGCAACAAGAACAGTGTCCTCAAGAGCCTCCGTAAAGAACGGTGCCGGTTTTGCCTCCAGAAAGGAAGACAGGCTTGTCACGACACTGCCGGAGGATACGAAATTCTTGTTGTACTCTTTCCCCTCGGGTGTGAGGTAGTAATACCGAACCAGTCCGGAATTGACGAAAAACAGCTCTTCCAGTGTGTCTCCAGCCGAAAAGACGGTTTCACCAGACCTGCAATGCAAGGCCCTGGACTTCGTCAGCAGATCTTCTGTCTTGTCGGCGGGTAAACCACCGGACTGCAGCAGCCAGCGGCCGAAATCCCGAAGGGCTGTTTGTGTCTCCTGACTTTCCTGGATGACAGTCATTCGCGCTTTGTCCTCCGGCTCTCCGACCCTTGGTCCTTTGTCGGATCTTGGTCTTCAGCTTAGCCCTCGTCGTTCTCACTCGACAAGAAGCCAAGCGTATCACCGTCAAATTCACGATTGCTTGAAGAGTTCCAAGAACCGCGGATTCTTGCGATTCCGGAGTTCGGTTTTATTTTTGACTACTAAGTACAGAATACCTACATCGCGGTTACCGACAAACGGTAACGACGTCGAATGACGCCGAAACAGGAGATGCAAATGACCGATTTCACACTTCACACGCTGGAATCCGCACCTGACGAGAGCCGTCCACTTCTGGACAATTCCCTCAAGGACTTCGGAATGATTCCGAACCTTCACGCCGTGATGGCAGACTCTCCTCAACATCTTGAGGCCTATCAGAAACTGCACGAACTTTTTCAGCAGACAAGCCTCTCGGTCGTCGAACAGACCGTCGTGTGGATGGCCATAAACGTCGAACACGCCTGTCACTATTGTGTCCCGGCGCATACGGCGATCGCGCACATGCAGAAGGTAAATGCCGGTCTCATCGAATCCTTGCGAAACGGGGCTCCGCTTGAGGATGAAAAACTCGAGGCGCTGCGCCGGTTCACGCTCAGGGTGGTTCGTCAGCGTGGCGTGGTCTCAGAAGAGGACACAAACGCATTTCTTGCAGCGGGCTATACCCGGCGACAGATCCTCGACGTCATTCTTGGCGTTGCACAGAAAGTCATGTCAAACTATGTGAACCATTTGGCAGACACGCCAGTTGACGCCCCTTTCCGGAAATTCGAATGGAATCCGGCTGTCATCGCTGCGGAGTAAACTGATCGGCTCCGGCAAAAAAATTGCCGGAGCCAGTCCAGACGAGGGAAAATGGCCGGACGACCCAAATCTTTTGACATGGACGTTGCCCTTGATGCATTCGTCGACGTGTTCTGGACAAAAGGATACCAGGGAACATCCATCGACGATCTGCAGCAGGTGGCCGGAATAAAACGCGGTAGCTTCTATGCGGCTTTCGGGTGCAAGGACGATGTCTTTGCAACTGTGTTGAACAAATACTGGAGTGAGGCTACGGAACTCGGCCTGGCACACCTGAAGACGGAAGCAGATCCACGCCGGGCCGTGGCGCAGTTCATCCGCCACGTCGGACTGTTCATGGGCCGGAACACGCCGCGTGGATGCCTGTTGCTCACCTCATCCGGAAGTCCAGAAAGTGAGACGGGACAGACGTCGCCGCTTGTGCGCGAGCGGATGAACGTGCTCGAAGACCGCATTTTCCACACGCTCCATCGGCAAAATGGTATTCCCGACGAGAAGAGAGCCCGTGAACTTGCGGCCTTTGCCCTTTCCTGCCTTCTTGGCCTCAATGCGCTCGCCCGAAACGGTCAGGACAGCGACAAAATTCTTGCTGCTGCAGATCATGCGGCAAATGCTGTCGAAAACTCAGGGCAGCAGCCCGCAAACTGACACCTGTGCTGTAACTGCCGCGATCCCGTGGACTACCGCGACGCACAATTTTCATTGTCCAACCAGCATGACAAGCGCTAACCTGCTGATGACAGGTTGGATTGTGGGAACGTGCTCATGAAAGAGGCGATCAAGGCAGCGGAAGCTGCTGAGCTAATTCCGGATGGATCAACGCTGCTGATCGGCGGCTTCATGGGCGTTGGATCGCCACACAGGTTGATAGATGCAATCGTTGCCAGAGGCATCAACGACCTGACGATTGTTGCCAATGATACCGCAATGCCTGGGCGCGGTATCGGCAAGCTTGTCACGGCAGGCTGTCTTACCAGGGTCGTTGCCTCACATATCGGCCTGAACCCCGAGACCCAGCAAAAAATGATTTCCGGCGAAATCGACGTTGAATTGGTGCCGCAAGGGACGCTTGTGGAGAGGATCAGGGCAGCCGGTGTCGGCCTGGGCGGGATTCTGACCCCAACAGGCCTCGGAACGTTGGTTGAAGAAGGCAAGCAGATTGTCACTGTCAGTGGCAGGGATTTTCTGCTCGAAGAACCAATCCATGGAGACTTTGCACTGATTGCCGCTCACCAGGCGGATTATGTTGGCAATCTGGAATACTCGCTCACTGCACACAATTTCAATCCCATCATGGCTCTGGCGGGAAAGACCGTTATCGCGGAACCCCAGACGATAGTCCCGATCGGCGTCATTTCACCTGACAGCGTGAAAACACCAGGAATCCTGGTCGATCATCTACTGGAGAGACAGCCCGATGGAAGCTAAGGAAATCATCGCGCGGCGCGTGGCGCAGGAAATCGAGCCGGACACACTGGTCAATCTCGGTATCGGGTTGCCTTCGATGGTTGCAAATTATCTTCCCAGAGAGGTTCATGTCTTCTTTCAGGCGGAAAACGGGGTTATCGGACTTGGGGCCCGCCCGCCCGAGGGCATGGAAGATCCGGATCTGACCGATGCCGGTGGCGGCTTCGTCACCGCTGTTCCCGGCGCTGCATCGATCGACAGCGCGATGAGTTTCGGCCTGATCCGTGGAGGTCATCTGGACATGACAGTGCTCGGCGGACTTCAGGTCGATGAACG
Organism: Effrenium voratum; assembly: GCA_963377175.1. NCBI lineage: Eukaryota > Dinophyceae > Suessiales > Symbiodiniaceae > Effrenium > Effrenium voratum. The sequence goes on from CAUJNA010003221.1 coordinate 28,657, forward strand.
CGGATATCTTGCCAACTGGATGATCCCGGGCAAGATGGTTCCAGGCATGGGCGGGGCGATGGATCTGGTTGCCGGTGCAAAACATGTGATCGTTGCGATGGTTCATACGGCCCGGGGCAAACCAAAGATCCTGCGCGAATGCAATCTGCCGTTGACTGCCCGTCGCCGCGTCAGCCTTATCGTGACCGAAATGGCGGTGATAGAACCGACCGAAGATGGATTGGTTCTGAAGGAAGTCGGCCCGGGGGCCAGCGTCGACGACGTCATATCAGCAACGGAAGCCAAGCTTATCGTTCAAGGGGACGTTCCCAAAATGTCCCTGTTTTCAGAAAGTTGAGACCGTTGCTTGACTATCGAGCAACGTTCCCAGGGTATTGACACCCTGAGTAATCTGCCTTGCGCTGGCATCCGCAAATCCGATGATCAGGCCGGACTTGCGCTCCTTGCCCTGATAACAATTGCCAAGCGGGGACACCGCAAAACCCCTTTCCTGCATTGCTGTCGCCAGGGCGTTGTCATCCACCTGTTCGCGAAACATCATCGCGACCTGAACGTTTCCGCTTGGCGCCTCCACTTCAACCCTGTTGCCGAGACGTTCGTTCAACGTCCTGACGAGCAAAGCCCCGCGCTCCGCGTAAATCTTCCGGATATGTTTCAGGTGTTTCTTGTAGGCGCCGCTATCCATGAACTGTGCCAGCGCTACCTGAATCTGAACGCTGGCAGCACATCCCATGTTGCGCATGAGTTGTTGAAGCGGCTCGACCAGTTGGGGTGGAACAACGCAGTAAGACAGGCGAAGGCCTGGCATCAGACTTTTTGAAAAGGTGCCGAGGTAGACGACCTGTCCTTCTTCCGCAAGGCCATAAAGAGCGGCGACCGGGCGCCCTGAAAACAGGAATTCGCTGTCATAGTCGTCTTCCAGAATGACAGCGCCTGCCGACCGTGTCGCTTCGAGCAGGGACAACCGGCGGCCCAGCGGCATGCGGACACCCAGCGGATACTGGTGGGATGGTGTCACGTAAATCAGTTTCGGGGAGACACCGGTAGCCGGCATGCGTTCCGCATCAGCACCCTGGTCATCGACCGGAAGCTGGCGAATGCTCAAACCGGCAACCTGAAATGCAGTGCGTGCACCCAGATAACCGGGTTCTTCCAACCACGCTTCATCGCCGGGATCCGACAAAGCCATTGACAACAGCGATAGACTGGCCTGCATCGAGCTGGTGATCAGGATCTGCGCGGGCTCGGTCCGTACACCTCTTTCGGCCGCCAAATGACGCGAAAGCTGTTCCTTGAGAACAGGAACACCCGAATAATTCCGATACTGCAGATCAGGACTGCGTTCCATCCTCGCAGCACGGCGCAGACACCGTGCCCACTCCTCGTAGGGAAAGCAATCGAGGGCAGGCGCACCGGGTTGCAGCGCACCATCACGTGAGGCCCAGGCTTCGCCGCGAACGTTCGTCGACATGGCAAGACCACGGCCGGAGAGGTTTGACTTGAAAGCCGGCGCAACTCGAATGCCCGTATTTCCTTCCAGGGGAAGTCCCTCGGTGATCCTGGGAGCGGCGCCGGCCTTCACCGAAATGATACCCTCCGCCTGAAGCAGGTCGTAAGCCGCATTCACCGTGTTTCGTGCGACGTCGAGCGTCGACGCAAGCCTGCGGGTGGACGGCAACCTGGTTCCCGAGACAAGAAGGCCACTGCGCACTGCATCGCGAAATCCGCGATAAATCTGTTCGGCCAGGGGAACCCTTCCGGAACGTTCTAGCGTCAGAATACCCTCAGGAAAAACTGGTTCTGTCATTTTTTAAAAACCGGATCTTTTACAAGTCCAGTTTATCGAAGAAACCAGTCAGCACAAGACAAACCTGGATCAGGAGATACCCATGTCCACGTTGGAGAAGCGCAAGGCCACGAACCTGCCGCGCTATGCAAAGATCAGGCAGATGAACAGAGGCAGCTATGATCGCGCTCTTGCCAATGAAATCCTTGATGCCGGTCTTGTGGCCCATTGCGGTTTCATACACGAAAACAAGCCAATGGTAATTCCGATGGCATACGCCAGGATTGGTGACAAGCTGTATATTCATGGCGCCAGCACAACACGGATCATCAAGGACAATGCGAAAGGTGTTCCGGCAAGCCTGACCGTGACCCTCATCGATGGCCTCGTTGTCGCGCGCTCTGCTTTCCACCACTCGATGAACTACCGCTGCGCCATTGTGCATGGTACCGCACACCTCGTGGAGGATCACGACAAACAGATTGAGGCACTCGCCGCGATCACCGATCATATTCTACCCGGTCGCTGGGATGAATGCCGCGCAATGATGGCGAAGGAACACAAGGCAACCGGGGTCCTTGTCATGGACATGGAGCATGTCAGCACCAAGGTCCGGACAGGCGGGCCGGTTGATGACACGGAAGACCTGGGAACGGACCTTTGGGCAGGTGTGGTTCCCGTCACAACTGCACTCGGGCAGCCTTTCGATGCATACGACGTCCCGGAAGGCACTCCTGTACCGGAGTCGATCCCGGCAGCCAGACGAAAGTTTGCCTGAAATAGCTGGTGGCAAACAAAAAACCCCGCTGCCTCTGCAGCGGGGTTTTATATCCCAGTAAGGTCAATCATCCAGTTAGAAATCAATGACCTCACTTACCTGGTCAAAAGATCAGCTGGACGACATGAGGCGCTTGACCTTGCTGCAATACCGACGGCTGACTGGATTCATCCGCTTCGCATAGTGACCCGCATTGTAACGCAGGATCGTGCCGCAAAGATCACCGTTGGCCCGTTCATGGGCACCGGCGAGATACTTCATGCCCCACTCGATATTTGTCGCCGGATCGTAAAGAGCTTTCGTGGATCCACGATAGCCGATACCTCGCGCGGTTGCAGGTTTGATCTGCATCAGCCCGACCTCACCCGCCCGGCCGCGTGCTCTCGGGTTGAAGTTGCTTTCCACTTCCACGACCGCTTTCGCAATTCTAATCGGAACACCGTGTTTCGCTGCTGCCTTGCGGATCAACCTGGAAAACTCCTGCTTCTTGGCCGGAGCATTTGCCGCTCTGACCGTCTTCTTGGAAGAAGCTGGTTTGACCTGCGCTTTCTTTTTGGTCTTTTTCGGACTGGACTTCTTGGCGGTGGTTTTGGTCGCCTTCTTGTTCTTGGAAGTTTCCGTGTTCGGAGAAATGACATGCAGGATCGGGTCCGAACCGGAGCCTACCTGTTCCCTTGATGCCAGCTTCTCGGCACTCTTCTTCATTTTTTCAGGGTCGATGACGTGGAGGATCGGGTCCGACCCCGAACCGGCTGCCATCGCGACGGGTGCAATCGTAGTGGCTGCAAAGGCGAAAAGGCAAAGCGCCCCAGTTAGTTTATTGAATGACCGTAACATTCGTCCAGCCCTTTTGGTTTTCATTCTGGTTAATTTCGGAGCGGAGAAATGCAGGACCCGTGGGACGAAATTTAGCGCAATCCAATCACGATTTATTTCAAATTGTTACAGAAATTTACCAAAAAATCAGGCCCAAATCGGAAAAAAACGGGGTTTGTGACGAAATCTTGCCGTGCGTCCGGCAATTTGCAGACAAACTGAAGACCATTCATGACGCACTGCAGCAAAATTATCTAATTTGTTGCGGTGCAAAATAGAAAAATCGATGGTGACGGGTGGGTCGAGGCACCTATTGTGAACGGCATCCGGTAGCCTGGCCTTCCCGGTCTTGTGTGACCGGCATCCGGCCTACACCGAGAAAGTCGGCAATCGCCGCAGAAGCAGATTAAGCGTTTCGATGGTCGAATGATCTGCGACGCCGTCAACTTTTTCCTGCCGAAAGTGACGCTGAAATGCTTTCACGGCATGACGTGTCTTTTCATCAAAGACACCATTGATGTCGACATTATAGCCGTAAAGCCCGAGCATCGATTGCAAGGCTTCCACCGGTTGACCTCTGTCGCCTTCCTGCATCAGCAATCCGGCGACAATCGCGTGCGGTTCGACATAAAGTCCGACACCGGCTTCAGCAAGCCTGTTCCAGGGAAACTTCTCCCCGGGATCCTCTTTCCTGTCAGGCGCGATATCCGAATGTGCAAGAACCATCCAGGGAAGCACGTCGTGACGCAGGCAGACATCCTTCGATAACCGGACAACCGCTTCAATCTGACTTTCCGGAAACGGGCGATAGCCGAATTCGTGGCCAGGATTGACGATTTCGATCCCTATCGACCGAGAATTGATGTCTTTCTCGCCTTTCCAGAAACTGCGTCCTGCATGCCATGCACGCCTTGCTTCTGGAACGCATTGAAGAATGGTCCCATCTTCGTAGACAAAATAGTGGGCGGAGACCTCTGTGCGCGGATCGCACAATCGTTGCAACGCCAACTCAGCGCTCTCCATGCCGGTATAGTGAAGAACGAGCATGTCAATCGGCGCATCCTGAGCCCGCGGCCCGTGGTTTGGTGATGGATGCACCCTTGCATCGACACCGGTGTCCGTCACGACGTTCATATGCCCCTTTCCGCGCGGATTTTTGCCCATGCATCGTTGAGGGCTGCCAGTCGGTCGTTTGCAATTCGGACAAACTCTTCCGGGACACCCCGTGCGATGAGACGGTCGGGATGCGTCTCCTGGACTTCCCGCCGGTAATGGGACTTCAAGTCCGCGTCACTGGCTTCCGGTCCCAATCCGAGTACCACGTACGGATTACCGTCGTTCCGAACATGCCGGGCCAGAACCTTGCCAAACTCCCGCTCATCCAGACCGAAAACTTCGGCCACCTTGGAAAGGTAGCCTACTTCGCTCTCGTGTACGACCCCGTCAGCTTTTGCAATGTGGAACAACCCATCGAGTATATCGAGCAAGGTCTTGTGATCATATGGGAAAAGATCGGCCAGCTTCTTTGCGTAGACTTCAAAGCCGGCGACATCTTCCTGCGCCAGGTTAAACAGCCTTGAAACATTGCGTTCTTCGCTGGGCGGCACATCGAAAAGTTCGCGGAACGCAAGAACCTCGTCGGTCGTGACGACACCGTCGGCTTTGGCCATTTTTGCGGAAAGTGCGATCATCGCGACGGTGAAGCCGACACTGTTTGTGCCTTCCGGGCGCGCCAGGACAAGCTGCACGAGCCGGTCGATAATTTGAGCGCCGCCAGTTCCGATCGAGCTGACAATGCTGCCGATACTGCTCCAGACGCTCACCTACAAGCTCCCACTATGTCCAAAACGGCGCGACAAAACCCGCCGGTTCGTGGCGAATCAAAGCTTCTTCACACTCTTATCGGCACTTGTCAGCTTTGACTAGAAGCAAGGCTGAACGAAGCACGCATTCCTGAAACGGCAGCGAATTCCACAGCTTCTCTGCAAGTTCGTTAAAACCTAAAGAGAATGTCCTCAGATTCATGATGGTTAAAGGATTTCTGCTTACGATCGCGATACAAGTGTTCGAAAAACGGTACCAAGCCGGATGGCAATCCCACTCGTCAGAAGCAACATTGTCATATTTTTGGTATCCATGTCGCTGGTGCTTGCGCTGGCGCTTGGGGTTTATGTCAGCAATCGCCTGCTCACTCACTGGCTCCTGGTGAGTGGTCTGGAACAGAACTATGCTGACCAGCAAACCGATATCCAGACCGCTCTGGCAACTTACGCTGTTGAGCTCGAACCGCAGTCCAGCCAGAAGCTTGAAGGATTACGCCTTTCACCACCTGCCGAAAGCAGCGCTGCCGCCCGGATGTCTGGTGAAACACGCGAAAAATTCCAAAAGATGCTGGCACGGCATCATGCTGACTCGATCATTCTGAACCAGGCGCTTGTCTATCCGGCGGGCGCGTCCGCCGAAAATCCGAACCTTCCGGATTTTGCGCAGATAGATTGGCTCGCAAAGAATGAACTTACGTCTGTTCGCACCCTCAATCACGCCTGGGCCGCCTTCAATTCGGACCGGGCCCTGACCGTTGTTCCGGACATGACCTGGCTCGGAGCGTTCGGTTCCAATGCCATTGTCGTCTACAATCCGAAACGAGCGGATGTCGTCGAACCCAGTCTCGTTCTGCTGGTGACGCAAACGGGTATTCTGGAAAACCTTTCAGGATTGATCTGGTCAATCAGCGCGGCAATCGGCGTGCTGTGCCTGCTCTCCTTCGCGTTGGCCGCCATTCTGCTCTGGATGCGATTTTATGATCAGGTCCGCACGAACAGTAACATTCAGTACCTTGCCCATCATGACACTCTGACGGGCCTGCCAAATCGGGCTGTGTTCAATGCCAGGCTCGCTGGAGCACTGCGTAGTGCACAGGCCAAGGCGTCGAATGTCGGCGTCATGCTGATCGATGTCGACAAGTTCAAGGAAATCAACGATACGCACGGTCACGGTATTGGAGATGTATTTTTGCAGATCGTCGCTGAACGCTTGCAGACGGTCTTCCACAAACACCTTGTGGCACGCCTGTCAGGTGACGAGTTTGCAGTTTTGTTGACATCGATCTCAGATCCGGCACGCATGACGCGACTTGCCACAGACATGATTGCAGCGACTTCCGCACCCTGCATTATCGATGGCAAGGATATCAAGCTTTCGCTCTCCATTGGCATTGCGCGTGCCACAGACGGTTCCTGGCGGGTTTCCCGTCTTCTTCACTGCGCGGACCTTGCGCTTTATCATGCCAAACACAACGGTCGGTCCACATTCTCCTGGTATACGCCCGGTCTGGACGCGGAAGCCCAAAAGCGACAGGAAGTCGAAAACGGGCTCGCCAAGGCACTCAAACTTGACCAGTTCAAGCTCGTCTACCAGCCACAATACGCGCTGCGCGACGGTACGCTGCGAGGTTACGAAGCTCTGGTTCGCTGGGAGCACCCCACCAAAGGGGAAATCCGACCCGATCTTTTCATCCCGATCGCTGAAGACTGCGGTCTGATCGACGAAATCGGCACCTGGGTGTTGAACCACGCGTGCCGGGAAGCAATGCTTTGGGAAGATCAGAGCAAAAAGGTAGCGGTCAATGTTTCAGTTGGGCAGTTCGTCGCCGGTGAAACACAGAAAAGAGTGGCGCAGGCGCTGAACAAGTCCGGACTTAACCCGAGGCGCCTGGAAATCGAAATCACCGAGAGCCTGCTCATATCCAACACGGAAGCCGTGATCGAGACGCTGCGTCAGATCCACGACATGGGCGTTTCAATCGCTATGGATGACTTCGGTACGGGATATTCGTCACTGAGCTATCTCAGTCTCTTCCCGTTCGACAAGATCAAGATCGATCAGGCCTTCATCCAGAACCTCGGCAAGGACACGAGCACGGATGCCATCGTCACATCCATCGTGGGACTGGGTCGGTCCCTGAACGTGACCATCACGGCCGAGGGAGTAGAGACGGAAGAACAGGCCATTCTCCTGAGCGCCGCTGGCTGTGATCTCGTGCAAGGCTATATGTTCGGCAAACCGGGCACCGTGGCAAAGCACGAAGCCGCCTACCCGATCTTCCCTCACAATGAGGAAGGCGGATTTTGGTTTCCGCAAAAACGGAAGCAAGTCCTGCCGCCGCCAAAAATTTCGCTTTCGCCCCAACTTGCGCAATACGCAACGCTTGCCGCTCCGGAAGAAACTTCAGAAGAAGAAAACGAGACAGCGACCGTTTGAGCTGCGTCTTCGCGAGAGCATGAATGCAGGCGATCACTGCGTCGGATCTAGAGTCCGGCCCCCTGGGCAACCTGTTCCAGCGCCATGTCCTTTTCACGCGCCGCCTTGCGTTCCGAGTACCTGTCGACCAGATAATCCGATCTGCCGCGAACGAGATAGGTGAATTTCATCAATTCCTCGATGACGTCCACGACACGATCATAGAGCGGCGAAGGCCTCATGCGGCCTTCATCATCGAACTCCTGGTAGGCCTTGGGCACCGATGACTGGTTCGGGATCGTCACCATGCGCATCCACCTGCCGAGAACACGCATCTGATTGACCGCGTTGAACGACTGCGATCCACCGGAAACCTGCATCAGCGCAAGCGTTTTCCCTTGCGTCGGTCTGATCGCGCCCGTACTGAGCGGGATCCAGTCGATCTGGGATTTCAGGACGCCAGTCATCGCGCCGTGGCGCTCCGGCGAACACCAGACCTGTGCTTCCGACCATGTACAGGCCTCACGCAATTCGGCAACCTTGGGATGGTCGATGCCAACATCGTCCGGCAGGGGCAGGCCTGCAGGATCAAACACCCTTGTTTCGGCACCAAATGCCTTGAGCAGTCTTTCAGCTTCCAGCGTCAGAAAGCGGCTGTAAGAACGTTCGCGCAACGATCCGTAAAGCAGAAGGACACGGGGCCGGTGAGTTTCATGCCCGACAGCGTCCCGATGCGAAGGTGCTATCGCGTCCAAGTCGATGGATGAAATGTTCGGCAGATCGGTTGCATTCAATAAAAGGTCAGTCATTCGCGGTACCGGAGGACACCACTTCCCCGTCTTCCTTGGTGAAGGAACCAAGGTCAGCTGGAAGAAGGTCCATAACCTTTTCAGACGGCCGGCAGAGGCGAACACCCTTTTCGCTGACAACGACCGGTCGATTGATCAGGATCGGATGCTCCAGCATGAAGTCGATCAGCTGATCATCGGACCACTTGTCCTCGCCAAGTCCCAGCTCATCATAAGGCGTACCCTTCTGGCGCAGAAGGTCCCTCACTGAACAGCCCATGCGCCCAATCAGGTCGACAAGTTCCTCCCGCTTGGGCGGAGTTTTCAGATATTCTATGACATCAGGTTCCACACCCGATTTTCGGATCATTTCCAGAGTATTGCGCGATGTTCCGCATTTCGGATTGTGGTAGATCGTAATGGTCATTTTGGTCCTGTTTCGTCAAAGACTTGATGATTTGATGATATTGGAGTGCGACAGGCCGCAAATCTCGGGATTGTTGCCGCAACAGTCTTCCATCAGGAAACTCAGCAGGCTCTTCATCTGTTCATAGTCGACCGCATAGCGAATATGCCGCCCTTCCCTTTGCGCATTCAACAGGCCCGCCCGTTCCAGCGTGGTCAGGTGAAATGACATCCGCGTCGGCTGTACATCCAACTTCTCCGCGATCGTGCCCGACGGCAGTCCCAACGGTCCATGCGTAACGAGAAGCCTGAAAGCCGCAAGTCGATCTTCCTGTGCGAGCGCACCCAGCGCTGATATGGCTGCCTGTTCCTTCATATTTCGACCTTACAAGAAATCTTGTAGTTTGCAACGCACAATAGTGTCGCACTCTATCGATCTTCTCACATGGCAGCAGCGGCCCGTGCAGCCTGATCGTAGTTTCCCGAGACCAGCCGCATAGTGGCAGCCAACCGGGAAAGCTCGCTTTCATCGAGGCCCAGCGCCTTCATTGGCTCGACCAGTAGCGCTTCCCTCAATCTCCTGTATTCCAGGCAGGCTTTCTCACCCTTCGAAGTAATTTCCGCGGTTTTTCCTTGCCGCGACGACCGGAACTGATCAGTCCGGCTTTTGCGAGTTTCTTCAGCGCATAGGTAACCGTATGCGTGTCCTCGATATTCAGGACCAGGCAGATATCGGAAAGCGTTTTTGCGCGACCGCGATGATTGACCGTGTGCAAGACCAGCACATCCAGCGGGCCGAGGCCCTCCGAGCCACTGGCCGACATGCAGCGGACCATCCATCGATGATAGGCATTGACCATCATCGTTACGGCAAATTCGATTTCAGAAAGTGCCGGCATCGCTCCGGAGGCCAGATGAGCCGCCGAAACCACCGGTCCGATGGCTGCACCGGTGTCCGGTTTGGTCTTTGGGGTGGATTTCTCGCTCAAACGTCAGACTTTCAGGGTTCGGATCCTTAAAACAGCTTCAATAGCTTAGCGACAATCCACCGGAGCTGAAATCCCCAACGAAGATAAACTTTCCTCATGCAACTGAATTGTCTAGCTTTCACTCTCAAGCGATCAACCAGGATCTGATGGCGTGCAGCTGGCAGAAAGAGAAAAACCAACCAACCCTGCCGCAGGTATCCTGCTAGTCGTCATTTTGATGATAGCCGCCTTCCTCCGATTTTACGAACTGGACAGAACCAGCCTGTGGTATGATGAGGCGGTCTCGTGGAGCCAGTCGAAGGGAACCTTGGCCGAACTCCTGACATCGGTGGCCGCAGACAACTATCCACCGCTGCATAATGTCATTTTGTGGCTCGCCATGCCTTTGATTGGAGACAGTGAAATGGCGTTGCGGATGCCCTCGGCAGCTCTGGGCGTCCTCGCTGTCTGGTTTGTCTACCTGATCGGAAAGCACCTTTCAGGACGGGAAGCCGGGCTGCTCGCCGCAGCCTTGCTGGCGTTGTCGCCGCTTCACATCTGGTATTCTACGGAAGCCCGCATGTATGCCTTGCTAGCGGCCTGCGGCCTCGTTTTTCTGTTTGCTGTGCTGAAGGTCCTTCAGCGACCTTCATGCTTGTGGATCACACTGCTGGTTTTTGGCGGCACCTGCTTTCTCTACAGCCATGTCTACGCACTGTTCGCCTTTGCCGGTGTCGGTATTGTTTGCGCGAGTTTTGCGCTCGCCCAAATCCGCAGCACGAAGAGCCTAGCCGGAAACAATGCAGTCGTGGTGTGTCTGGCAATGGCTGCCAGCACGATTTCGTTTTTGCCGTGGCTGTATCTGATTCTGAAACGCGCCCGGTCAGTCGCCGACGAAGGTTTCTGGATTGCCTATCCTGATCTTCCGTTTCTGGAAACGCTGGTCTTCGGGCTTGCTGGCTCGTTGGCTTTGTTCTGGGTGCTGATTGGTTTGGCCCTCAATGGTGTCCTGATGGCCTCTTTCAGTCCGCCCCGAACAAATGCAGATGCTTCCGCGCCACGCCAAGAGATCATGGTCTGCCTCGCCTACACTCTGGGGCCAGCAGTCCTCGCCTATCTATATTCCGTGCTTCTGCAACCAATCCTGTTCGACAGGTATCTGATCGCCGCATGGCCCGGATTGATCGTGCTCGCTGCGGTTGGAGCCACCCGGTTGCTTCCCCGTCTGGCGCCTGTTGCTCTTGTATGTGTCGCGATAGTGCTAACCTATCCGCAGCTGGATTTCACCCTGAACACCAAGATCCGGCCGGAATGGCGTCAAATCGCTGAATATTTTGAGGAAAACAGCAGTCCGGAAGACCGGTTGCTCCTTTACAAGGGCTTTGCCGCACCAGTTCTCAGCTACTACCTGCGCGACCCGGACCAATTCAAAGCCGTAGAAGCACTCGACCAATTGAAGGAAAGCTTGGGTACGCAAAAAGAGTCAACCACATGGTTGCTTCTGGTTCACAGCAATGAGCAAGAGACTTCAAAGGCAGCCGAAATCTTCCTCAGCAACGGCGGGAGCGAGGCTATCCGGGCATTCGGTTGGGGAGCAAGCGGACTCACCCTCCTGACATCGAACCAGAACACACGCTGATCAGTCTTCAAAACGATACCGTATCGGGTGCAAAAGTCATTCGCGAGTAACCTCTAACAGATTTTCATCGACAATTTATCGATAAAGTGTCATTGTAAATCGAAGCCGAAATTCAAATTGCGTTGTCGCTCCGCGCGACTGGCGAACGACCGGCAGGACAAAGGGACAGAACATGACATCCAAGTGGGACTTCTGGATCGACCGAGGTGGCACATTCACCGATATTGTCGGACGCGCACCTGATGGCACTCTCCACCCGCACAAGGTTCTGTCTGAAAATCCCGAAGCGTACCGGGACGCAGCCATTCAGGGAATTCGCGAGATTCTCGGCGTGGATGCCGGTGCCGCGATTCCGTCGGAGAAAATCGCGACGGTGAAGATGGGAACGACCGTTGCCACCAACGCCCTTCTGGAGCGCAAGGGTGAGCGCACGGCACTCTTCATCACCAGGGGCTTCCGCGACGCGCTTGAAATCGGCTACCAGGCTCGTCCGAAGATTTTTGCCAAGGACATCATCAAGCCTGAACTCCTTTACGAAAGTGTTCATGAGGTTCCGGAGCGGGTCTGTGCGGACGGCACAGTGGAATTGGTCATTGATGAAGATAGTGCCCGAACGCAAATGCAGTCGGCCTGGGACGACGGTATCCGCTCCATTGCGATTGTCCTGATGCACGCCTACGCCTTTCCGGCGCACGAACAGATCCTGAAAAGGACCGCAGAAGAGATCGGGTTTCCGCAAATTTCGGTTTCGCACGAGGTTTCGCCGCTGATGAAGCTGGTCGGTCGCGGCGACACGACGGTGGTGGACGCCTATCTCTCCCCGATCCTGCGCCGATATGTCGACCAGGTGCAGCAGGAGCTTGGACAAGGCCCCCGGCTGATGTTCATGCAATCTTCAGGTGGCCTGACCGCCGCGGATCTGTTTCAGGGAAAAGACGCGATCCTCTCCGGCCCCGCAGGAGGCGTGGTCGGCGCAGTGGAAACCTCCCGCATGGCCGGGTTCGAGAAGATCATCGGCTTCGACATGGGCGGAACCTCCACCGACGTCTGTCATTTCGACGGTGAATACGAGCGCGCCTTCGAGACCGAAGTTGCCGGTGTCCGCATGCGCGCGCCGATGATGATGATCCACACGGTTGCTGCCGGCGGCGGCTCCATCCTGCACTACACGGACGGGCGGTTTCAGGCAGGACCGGATTCTGCCGGCGCGAACCCCGGCCCGGCCTGCTACCGTCGTGGTGGTCCGCTCACTGTGACCGACGCCAATCTGATGACCGGCAAGCTCGCACCCGAGTTCTTTCCGAAGATTTTCGGACCGAACCAGGATCAACCACTCGATGGAGAGGTTGTCCGGCGGAAATTCGCGGATCTTGCCAATGAGATAGGCGATGGCCGTTCGCCCGAAGAGGTCGCCGACGGTTTCTTGAAGATTGCCGTTGAGAACATGGCCAATGCTATCAAGAAAATCTCGGTGCAGCGCGGTTATGACGTCACAGAATACGCACTGACATGTTTTGGCGGTGCGGGCGGTCAGACCGGCTGCCGCGTTGCAGACAGCCTCGGTATGAAAACCGTTATTCTGCACCCGTTCTCCGGCATTTTGTCGGCCTATGGCATGGGGCTCGCGGATATCCGTGCCGACCGTCAGAAGGCGGTTGTCAAGGTATTGACCGAAGAGCTGATGCCGGAGTTGCACGTTCTGCGGGATCAGCTCGCAATAGTGACGGAAGCAGAGCTGGAACGTCAGCAGATTGCCAAAGATCAACGCCACACGACTGCAATCGTTCACCTGCGCTATGACGGAACGGATACACCTTTACCGGTTCACTTGAGCACTGTCGAAAAAATGCGCGCGGCATTTGAGGAGTCTCACAAGAAGCAATTCGGTTTTGCTTACGACAACAAACCCGTGGTCGTCGAAGCGATGGAAGTGGAAACGGCAGGCGGTGGCGCCGGCCTTGTCGAACCAGATCTCGACCTGCAACCCAACGCAGCGGTTCCGGCAACATCGACAAGAACCTATTCGGAAGGTGCGTGGCATGACGCCGGCATCTACCGGCGCGAAACCCTGAAGCCCGGCATGAAGGTTCCAGGGCCAGCCGTAATCATCGAATCCCACGCGACAATTGCCGTGGAAGACGGATGGCAGGCCGAGATCAACACCAAAGACCATGTTGTCTTGAACCGGGTGGTGCCGCTGAAGCGCGCCGATGCCATCGGCACGCATGCGGATCCGGTGATGCTTGAGGTCTTCAACAACCTCTTCATGTCGATCGCCGAGCAGATGGGCGTCACGCTGCAAAACACAGCCTACTCGGTCAATATCAAGGAACGCCTGGATTTTTCCTGTGCCGTATTCAATGCAGATGGTGCCCTGGTCGCCAATGCACCACACATGCCGGTTCATCTGGGTTCCATGGATCGTTCCGTCGAAACAATCATCAAGCTGAACACGGGCAAGATAAAACCGGGTGACGTCTTTGCCCTGAACGCGCCCTATAATGGCGGAACACACCTGCCCGATATCACAGTAGTCTCCCCTGTTTTCGATGACGACGGCGAAGACATCCTGTTCTGGTCTGCCTCTCGCGGCCACCATGCGGATGTTGGGGGATCCGCTCCGGGCTCCATGACACCCCGCGCCACGAAAGTGGATGAAGAGGGGGTCCTCTTCGACAATTTCAAGATTGTCGACGAAGGTCGTTTCTGTGAGCAGGAACTGATCGATCTGCTGACCAATCACCCCTACCCGGCGCGAAATCCGCATCAGAACGTTGCTGATCTTTCCGCACAGATTGCCGCGAATGAAAAGGGTATTCAGGAACTCAGGAAAATGGTGGCGCATTTCGGACTGGACGTCGTCCAGGCCTATATGGGCCACGTGCAGGATAATGCTGAAGAAAGTGTTCGCCGGGTGATCGAAGCCTTGAAGGATTCCGAATATGTCTACCCGACAGACCAGGGATCCGAGATTCGCGTCAAGATTACCGTCGACAAGGAGCGTCGCGAAGCCACGGTCGATTTCACGGGTACGTCACCGGTCAAGCCGAACAATTTCAACGCTCCGGAACCCGTTACACGAGCAGCAATCTTGTATTGCTTCCGCGTGATGGTTGAAGGCGACATTCCGATGAATGCCGGATGTCTCAAACCGATCCACATCATCATTCCCGACGACTGCATGCTGCGCCCTTCCTATCCGGCCGCCGTCGTTGCGGGAAACGTGGAAACGTCGCAGCATGTCACGAACACGGTCTTTGCAGCGCTTGGTGCCATGGCGAACGCGCAAGGCACGATGAACAATCTGACATTTGGCAACGACACCTATCAATACTACGAAACCATCTGTTCGGGTTCACCGGCGGGACCCGGGTTCAACGGTACCGATGGCGTTCACACCCACATGACAAATTCACGCCTGACCGATCCGGAGGTTCTGGAATTCCGGTTTCCTGTTCTCCTGGAAGATTTCCATATCAGGAAGGGGTCTGGCGGTAAGGGAAAATGGTCTGCCGGCGACGGCACATGGCGAACAGTGCGCTTCCTTGAAAAAATGGACTGCGCCATCCTGTCGTCGCACCGGACAATCAGGCCCAAAGGCATGAACGGCGGTGAAGACGGAGAACTGGGTCGAACCCAGGTACGTCGCCTCGATGGCTCGATAGAAGTGCTGGAGGGCTGCGATCAGACGGTGCTCGACGCTGGCGAGGCAGTTACGGTCATTACACCCACTGCAGGCGGCTGGGGCAAACCATGACCCGTTTCCGCCAATCACACGTCACAAACGGCCGCAATCTTTGCGGCCGTTCACCATGCACGCTATCGTACGATTGCATTGATATTTCTACCAGTAAGTGAAAAATACAACTTGAACAACAACCAAAATTAACCGAATCTTCAGCGCCCCCTCGTTTAAATTAATCACATTACGCAACGGTCATAAGGCCTTTACGCGGATTGTGAGAGAAACGATGACGCCAGGTTCAAATCCGATTTCAAATTCGGTTGCAGCGAAAATTCTCTCACTGGTTGCGTTTCTATGTATCGGGCTGGTCGTCGTTGCCGCGGTTGCAATCATTCAAATGAACCTCATCGGCAAGGAACTGGCCAACATTGCGGAAAAGGACATTCCGCTTACCGAGGCTATCAGTCATGTGACCAATCATCAGTTGGAACAGGCAGTGCTCGTTGAACGCATGATGCGCATCGCCGGTGTCAGCGATGAAGCCGAAAAATCACATTTCGGCACCATGAAGGAGCATCTTCAGAAACTTGAACAAAAGGTCGCTGATGAAATTTTGAAAGCCGAGCAACTGGCTGAGTATGCGTTGGCCAATTCGAGCACGGAAGTTGAGCGCAAGGAGTTTGAAATGGCGGTCGATCGTTTGAAACAGATCGAACGGGAATATGCGACATACAAGCTCCATGTCGACGAAATCATGATTTATGTTGAACAGAACGACCTTGAGGCGGCAAACAAGCTCCTGATCACCCTGGAGGAAGAACAGGAACGTCTTGATCACGAGCTCATCGCTCTGCTTGAAGAAATCGAGGGATTTACACTAGCCGCCGCGCTGGCAGCTGAAGCGCATGAAAAGCAGGCGCTTCGTCAAATAACCGTCGTATCGATTGCCACGTTTCTGCTTTGCGGAATCGGTTCGGTTCTCTTTGCCCGTTTCATGATCTCAAAGCCTCTCAATGAAGTATCCGGAGGACTGTTCGAGCTTGCCAGGGGCAATACGGATGTAAGCGTAAGGGTACGTTCACGGGATGAAATCGGCAAGGTCGCCCAGGCCTTCGAGGTTTTCCGGGATAACGTGATCGAAATGAAGCGCCTGCAGGAACAGGCCCGTGAAGAAGAAGCTCAGGCAGAAGCCGACCGGCGCGACACTCGTTTACGGCTGGCCGATGAACTTGAAGGCAAGTTGATGACGAGTTGCGAGGCTGTTGTCACGGCGTTGCAGCATCTGTCGGATGGCGCTCACCAATTGGCAAAAAACAGTGATGAAACCCTTGAACGATCCAACACCGTTGCTGCCGCAGCAGAAGAAGCGACAGCATGCGTTCAATCCGTCGCCTCTGCGTCAGAGGAACTTGCCAGCTCGATCCAGGAAATCAGTCGCCAGATAACGTTCGCCAACACGTCGACCACAAACACGTCAGAGCAAGCGGCAACATCGGATCAAACTGTCAGGCAGCTTTCCTCAGCCGCGGAAGAAATAACAGAAGTGCTGAAGCTGATCAGCGACATCGCCGACCAGACAAACCTGCTCGCCCTCAACGCGACAATTGAAGCCGCAAGAGCCGGAGAGGCCGGCAAGGGCTTCGCAGTTGTTGCGTCCGAAGTTAAAGCCCTTGCCAATCAGACTGGCCAGGCGACCGACCAGATAGGAACACAACTCAGCGGAGTTCAATCAGGGGCAGCCACCTGTTCGGACGCCATTACTAGGGTCGTCACATCCATGAGCGCAATTCGCGAACAGGTTTCAAGTATCGCGTCGGCGATAGAGGAACAAAATGCGGTGACAGCTGAAATCGCCAAGAATGCATCCGAGGTTGCCCAGGGTAGTGCTGATATTTCGATGAACATCACTGAAGTCAATCAGGCGGCACAGGTTTCCGGTGAAAGGGTGAAAGAAGTCGCAGGCCGGGTTGACGACGTATCGACCCAGATCAACACCATCAGAAACGGTCTCGCCGATTTCCTGGACCATTTGAGAGCTGCGTGACGCAACCGGAGTGTCCTGAACGGAAGGTGCTCCCGCTCAGGACATTTTCGAGCGATGCGCCTCACTCCATCTTTGGAAAGTTCATCAATCTGTAATTCAGATCAGATACGCGCGTGCAATGTGTCGACCGTATCACAACAACCGTTCTTTCCTTGATCGGTCGTTTCATCGCCTTGCCGGAACACAATGGCAGATAGATCGCTCCTTCCTCCGCCAGTTCATGTACCACGCCTCTTGAAAGTGACAGCCCTTGTGCCAATACCTTGTCCATTCGCACCGGACACTTATGCGGATTCAAGATGGTCAGGTTTGATTGAGAACCGTTTTCGCTCGTGCGGACCTGCAACCGTTTTGTGATCGAGAACTCGGGACCATGTCCCGACGCTACACAAGCCGAATTGGCGAGAGGATTTGAGGCAATTCGGTGCGCAAGGGACGCGTCGTTTTCCTGAAGTGATACCAGCAGATCACGCGGAATGTTCCCGACCGGTCGTCTTTCGAAGAGGGAGAGGTTCCAGCGATTGTCACATGCAAGACACTTGTAGATCAGCCAGGCATCCAACCGGCTACCATTCGCGTTCAGCCGGAATTTGCCGGTCGAGGCAAACGAACTGATTGCGCCACAGCGGCGACAGGGGTGTTTGATTTGGAGGGATTCGGTTGTCAGGACAGTCCATTCAACACTTGATAACAATGACATTCCGTCGGTCTTCCTGCAAAGGGAAGTCCGTCGACGGGCGGTCGGGATCCTGCCGGCTGGAGAGCCGGCGGAATTCGGTCTGGCTGTGTTGGATATTCAGGATGTTGTGGCGTATCGGAAAACAATACGGCAAGGCAAAGCCACACCGGTCCCGATCCGCCTCATGACGAACAAGTCAATGGGTCACTCCTGCGAGTAACCAGCGGATACGAAGACCGGTCAGAGTGTAGGCAAGACGATCATCCTGATTGAAAAACGGATCGGTTTTTTAGCCGATGCTGACGGGATGGACAAGAGGTACCGGGAAAGCACGATTTCCAGGTGATGCCGTGGCAACACTCAGGCGCCCCTGGCCTCCCTGGCCAGGTTTACAAGCACCGGGCGGACTTCTTCCGGCTGGTCGAGAACATTTGCAAACCACAGCCGCTCAACCTTGTCGCCAGCAACAAGATCCAACCCTTCGGGATCAAGACCTGCGAGACGCCAGTTTGCAGTTTCTGCCTTGCACAGCACTTCAGCATAAAGCTTGACGGCGTCGGCGTGGTCTTCATTCATGTGTGTCACTGCACCACGTTCCATCGCAATCCAGCTTTCAGCATCGCCGAGCGGTGACAGCATGTCTTCAGACTGAAGTTCAAAAGCCTTGCCAAAGCCGCCATTCAGGCTTGCCCGTTCGAGCTCGAGCCGAAAAAGGAAAAGTCGCCAAAATCGGCATAAAGCTCGGCTTTGGGATGGCGCAACAGGTAGCGACGACGCAGTCGTTGATGAACGTCGCCACCACGCTCGATCCGGTGCGCTTTGCAGAAAAGGGAGACTCTGGGATGGGCAAGAGGATCGCCTTTCCCGGGCTCCCCGAGCAAGAGGGAACAGACCGGTGTTTCCAGGATCGCGGCCGTATGGCCTGACAAGGTGCTGGTCAATATGACGGGCGTCCCGTCGAGATCCGTTGCAACAGCAACACGGCTGGCAAGCGGAAGTCCTGTGCCCGCTTCCAAAACAGCGAGTGCACCGAAACGGGCCTTCCGGATCAGGGTCCTTGCCAGCCGACGCGACGCGTCATCCGTTTCCCTGACTACTGACTGCGGTTCTCTTTCGTTTTTGTCTTCTGATTCCAAACCGGTCTCCTGCACTCATGCCGCGTCTCGAATAGCTCCCTCCGGAACAAGAAACACCACAGCAGAAACCTGAACGCAAGATGAACGGCCACATCAGAACCGGTTCAGGGCATCTGTGCGATTGTTCATTCGTCAGCTACGGCGCCAGACAGTAAGGCGCAGGCACCTGGAGAAACAACCGATGAAAAAAATGAGCAAAAGCCTGATTGCCGTCGCCCTGTCCGGCGCTTTATTGGTCCCGACAATTGCAACAGCCGAAGCCGGTCCGAAACGAGGCTGGAACGGTCATCATCACGGTGGGCACCACTACAACCACAGACGTCATAGAAACAACAACAACGTTGGCGCAGCCGTTGCAGCAGGTGTGATCGGTCTCGCCGCGGGCGCAATCCTTCTTGGAGCCGCAAACCGGCCAGCTTATGCTGGACCGCCCCCACCCCCGCCGGCGAACTACTACCCACCTGCGCCCTCCCCGGGTCAGGTTCACGGCGCGGTCGGATACCAGCCCTGGAGCCCGGCCTGGTACCAGTACTGTTCATCGAAATTCCGGTCCTTCAATCCCTCGACCGGCACCTACACCACCTATCGGGGCGAGCAGCGTTTCTGCCAGTAACTTTCCGAGTTCGTCCCGCACCTTCCGGCAGCAGGCAAACCGTCAGCCGAACTGACCTCCCGTCTGCTGCATTTTTTTACCTGCGAAACTCGTGATACTGGCAAGGCCCAACTACTGGATTGGCATTGACAATCTTAAAGTCAGATGCGCTTCTTAGCTCAATGCATCGGGCTATTCTTCATGGTTCAATCGTCTGTTTCTTGACCCTGCTCACGCAGATCGGCGGGGTGGCCTGGTTGATTGCACTCGTGACCAAACACCGGCTTCTAACGTTCGCATCTCTTTATGTGGCGCTCACGATTGCAACAATGTTTGTGGCTCCCATGTTTGGACGCGTACCACTGAACTGTCGGTCAGAGGGAGCATTCAAAATGCAGTCTCCGGTCTATTGCGTACTCAACCGGAACTATGTCTCGCCTGAACTGCGCAATGTTGTGCAAGAACTTGCAGATAACGTGTCTAATCAGTTTCCCGGGACAATCACGTTGGCGCTTGATGGAAGTTTCCCCTTTTTTGACAGTTTTCCGTTACTGCCGCACTTGTCCCATGATGATGGGCGAAAACTGGATCTCGCCTTCTATTATCGCAACGATACAGGCTATCTGCCTGGCAAAACTTCTTCGCCAATCGGCTATTTCGATTTTGTAGACGGTGAAACGTCATGCGCCGACAAGTGGCGGTCGTTGCGATGGAATCTGGAGTGGCTGCAACCCCTCTGGCACGATTTTCAAATTGAACCCGCACGCACGCGAGCGGCAATCGCGTGGTTGGCGCATGACCCTCGCGTTCAAAAAATTCTCCTGGAGCCTCACTTGCGAGAAACCCTCGCCGTTCGGTTCGACAAAATACGCTTCCAGGGTTGTTTCGCTGCCCGTCATGACGACCATATCCATTTTCAAATTCATTGACAGATCAGATACGTACAGGTCTTGCCATGGCAGCCGATATCCAGATGCATATGCGACTTGTGAAACTCATCGCCTTCCGGGCTGAGAACAGTCGTAAAGCGCTCGCATGCACTCTTGTGAATGGCTTTCAAATACAGTCCTTGCGCGGTTTCCTGTCCCCAGTCCGTTTCTACTGAAACCGAAGATCCGTCGCGCATTCTAAATCCGGAAATATCAACCGCCTTGCCCAGCGCATGCTCGGAGAGTTTGCCGTCAGGCAGGTTGTTGCGCCGGCGGCAATGATAACCCGGACCAGTGCCAATAACACCAACACCTGCCTTGAAGTGTTGCTCAGCCGCAGGCAGGGCGTCAATTTGGAGCCACTTCGTCAAAACCCTTGCAAACTCGCATGAAACCGTGACCGGATTTTTGAAACTTACGGAAGCTTCCTTGTACATTATCGCCGTGAGCCTGACAGGAGCCTCGACGCCGCAACCGGCATCGCCCGACCGTTCTCCGTTGATATCCGGAAGCAGAGAATAGGTCGCTCCTGTCAAGTTGCATTTCATTGGGGCTGCAGATGGCGCGATCGGTGTCTCCACACGTTCCCTGTCCCGATTGGGTTTGCGCTGCGGGAGGTCAACACCCTCGATAAAAGGCTGTTTGTTCGGGGTTTCCAGTGGCTTGGCGCGTGGCACCGGCTCCAAGGCGTTTACCGGAACCGATAGCATTGCAAGAACTGGCCAAATCACAAATCCGGAAACTGTGACTTTCAGCATGGGCAAACACCCTCTTGCGACAGGAATCAATTTATGGATGACTGCCGACCAGCATCAATCAACGCATATCGATTGTCGAGCCTCCAGAATGACACTTGAATTATATACTGCCTACGTCTTTGCGACACTCATCGTCCTCGCGATACCCGGACCAACCATCATGTTGGTCGTCAGCTACGCATTGACACAAGGACGCCGGTCTGCGTTCGCCAGCGTCATGGGCGTCGGACTTGGCGATGCTACCGCAGCAACCGTCTCACTCCTGGGACTGGGCGCCATTCTGGCAGCATCTGCAACTGCCTTTGCCCTGCTGAAGTGGGTCGGAGCGGCGTACCTTGTCTGGCTGGGGATCAAGATGTGGCGCAGCCGCCCGGGATCTTTGGGCGTGCAGCACGTGGAGAACATCCCCGTGCGCAAGATTTTCTGGCATGCCTATGTCGTCACGTCACTCAATCCCAAGGGCATTGTTTTCTTCATGGCGTTCCTGCCGCACTTTATCGCCCCTCAGGCCACGGTTGCTCCCCAGCTCGTTCTTTTGGGATCGACATTCGTCGTGCTGGGCATTCTGAACGCTGCGGTCTACGCATTTGCGGCGGCAGCGGTCGGACGAAAACTCAGGAATCCGTCACTACTAAGAATGGTCAACAAGGTTGGTGGCGGTTGTTTGATATCCGCGGCTGCCATGACGGCAACACTGCAACGCTCCACCGGCTAGCATCCTTTGCAGGTCTCATCGGCTGGCGGCAAATGGAACATTCTTTTTTGGACGGCGCTTCGATTTTTCGGTGTTCTCGTCCTCTGGCTTGGGGCCGAAAGATGCTCCGGACTTTTTTAATGTCTCCAGAGAACGCTTTGCACCCTGTTCGCTGAGCGCATCATATCGCTGGATAGCCGCATTCTGCTCCAGCCCACCCATCCGCAACCGACGAGCGCGCATGGTCAGAATATCCTTGTAGGCAGCCGCGGTCACACCGTTCGCCTTGCATAGGATGATCAATGCCTTGTCGCTTGCACTGAACAGCAGTTGCGATACCGCCGCTTGAGGCAGGTCGCTGACCCTTGCCAGCAACATGCCCAGCTCAGCTGTACGGTCTGCCCTGGCGAAATTTTTCACCGCTTCGTCAATGTTTGTCTTCTTGCTCATCACATCCTTGATGAGCGCGTTTGACTCTTCTCTCGCATCGTCCAGCTTGTGCGTTCGCGCAGCAACTTCTGTTGCTGCTCTTTCCGCCAGCAGATGAACAAGGGTGTTGTCTGCCCCAAGCGCCGTAATCCGTTCCTGCAATGCAGATGTCAAAAACGGCAGCAAGGCATGCGCCGCCTCCTCCGGAAGATCCGGGCGACTGACCAGCGCCGCCTGAATCGATTCATCGGAACGCGCTTTTTCGACAAGTTTGAGGAACGATGCTTCAGCGAACTCCGCTCCCTCGTTTTCCGCGACTTTCGTCAAAACCTTGCTATCACCCCGGTCAACCAGCACTGACGTCACGGTCTTGTCGACCGTTTTTCGACCGGCAATCGCACCCAGGTGATCCATCGATGCAGAGGAAGCAATCTCCACCAGATCTTCGGACGTCAGCGCTGGGGAGTGTTCAAGCACCGGTTCCGCAACTGCGATCGTATCCTTCGCCAGTTTAACCATAAGCTCGTGAGGAGCACCCTCTTCGTGGCAAACTCTTTTTGCCAGGATCATGCGTGTTTCTTCTTCGAGCTGACCCAGCACCTTCAGAACGATATCGCCAAATAGCAGGCTGATCTGTTCGTCACGGTCGTCACCAGAACTGACAAACAGGTCAGTGAGCGTACTGATCAGGCTCTTGCGGCCGACAGCACTTGTATCTCTTGCCAGCTCCGCCAGTTTCGAAAGATTGAACATCTACACTCCGATGCGCCGACTGCGCTTCGGTTCAAGCTAGCAAGAGCATGTTAACATTACGCTACTCGTGTTTCGCCGTCCGGACGGCGTGTCCGGATCAATTTAAACCGATTGATATTGATTCGAGATTTGGCGCAATGAAAAAAAATCTGACCCAAACAGACAAACCTACGACTTTTGTACAACAGCTTATTTCGTTACCGATCAAGACTTTAAGGATAGAACACACGCACAGTTCAACCAATAAGCGCAATTTTCCGCTGCATCGCAGCATCTTTTTTGCTTCGTTTCCCTAAATCACTGCCTTAATATTGAAGTGTCAAAGTGAGGTAATCGGGAGCGGACAGATGACTCTAGCGCGGAACCTGAACAGGATTGCCTTTGTCGCAGCATTCGTATTCTTGGCTGCAATTGTGGTCGGCCTTATCTAAGCCGGTCCGAAATGCGAGTAAATATAACGCTTTAGGGCGTATGCTTGTAAACTGACAAAATGTAATAACGAAAAGTCTTGAAACTCACGCCAGCCGCACCAGAAGGTGTCGGCGGGCAGAGGGTGTTATCATTCGATTTTTCTGGCAAGACAATTGGCGCAAGGTGCCATGACGCGGGCCTTCGCGCTTGCAAGAAAGAATGTTGTCGAGTGGTCAATACGCACAACCTTTAATTGTGCAAATTATCCACAGGGCGATCTGGCCTGATGTGCCCGGTCCAAACCGCGTATCTCAACCGGGAAATCGGTTTGCTACGCAGCAAGCTCAAGCGTCTTCGCCATTGCCGCGTCCCTATTGGCCGGGTCGGCCATCAGTTGATCGGCTGCAACAATCGTAACATCCTTGATGCCGACAAAACCGAGTACGTGTTCAAGGTAGGTAGAAGCAAAATCTATTTCGGACCCTACTTTCGTACCCCCGGAAGCTACAAGAACATAAGCTCGTTTGTCTTCCAGCAGCCCGATCGGACCGTTTTCCGAGTAAACGAACGTTTCACGCGCTCGCGCAATCTGATCTATCCAAGCTTTCAGTGCAGCAGGAACGGAAAAATTGTAGATAGGTGTTCCGATCACAATGGTATCGGCCGACTTTAATTCACTCACCAGGGTATCGGAAAAAGCAAGTTTCATTCGCTGCTCTGCGCTTCGCCTGGCTGGATCGGTAAAATTGGCTCCAACCCATTCCTCGTCCAGATACGGCAATCCCTGGGAAACATCCCGTACAAGTACTTTTGCGTCGGGATCCTTGCCGATCAGGGTTTTCACCAAGGACTCTGTCAGAGCGCGCGTGACCGAATCTGTCTTTCTGGCAGAGGCATCGATTTGAAGGATAGTGCTCATGATGTTCTCCAAATTGCGAACCAAAGGCTTTTGTTCGAAAGCATGAGATAATAAGTTCGAATGAGGCAAACTAGGTGCAATTTTGTGAACAGTCCGTTGAGAGAGACGGTTGTCAGCTTAACTCATGCGTTCAGACTCGGGCCTTGTGTTCAGGAAGTCCGGTCGCAGCGTTTTGCTTTCGAAATTTTTCAGGGTGTCAGCGTATCTGTCCGACGTATCGCTGCATTCCGTCCGGAGACGGCATGTTTGCGTGTAAGCTGGCAAATTCTGAAAGTTTTTCAGCCACAACCGGCTCAGGCAGAGAACTGCGTCGTGTCGAAAGGTCGACATGCAACAACAACGTCTCCACTGTCGCCGCCAGCTTTTCATCGGCACCTTTCAGAAAATGAAAAAGGTGCAATTTCTTGCCGTCACCATTCAGAACCTGCGTTGTAACCGTCAGTGGTTCACCCGCGCTCAGTTCGTCAAGATGACGGATATGCGTTTCGACCGTGAAATAGCTATTGCCGGATTCGACGTAATCGGCATCAACGCCGATCATTGCCATGAATCTGTCGCTCGCAGCAGCTGCTGCCTCGAGGTAGTGGGCCTCGTTCATGTGCCCATTGTAGTCAACCCAGCTCTGGGGCACTTTCCGGCTTACGGTGACGGGCAGGACTGTGTTCTTGTGAACTGGAAAAGTCACCTCATGCCGACTGATAACCCCCCCAGCCCCGCTGCTGGTTTTTTTGAGGGCGCGCATCATTCCGACCAGATTATCGTCTCGCAGCTGCTCAAGCTCACGTATTGTCATGTGGCCGGACTGGGCATCTGATTGTCCCGCAATCAGACCCACCAGGTCATCGTCAAACTCCGGCACATCCATCAGTTTCGTCCACGGCCATTCCAGTGCCGGTCCGAATTGAGCCATGAAGTGCTTCATGCCCGCTTCACCTCCGGCAATCCTGTAGGTTTCGAACAGCCCCATCTGCGCCCAGCGAATTCCGAACGCCATGCGAATGGCTTCGTCGATCTCTTCCGTTGTCGCAACTCCGTCTTTGACCAGCCAGAGACTTTCCCGCCAAACGGCTTCCAGAAGCCGGTCGGCAATATGGGCATCGATTTCCTTGCGCAATATCAGCGGGAACATGCCGAGTTTTTTCAAGATGTCGGCAGCCTTGGCGGTTACTCCCGCATCTCCGACCAGTTCGACAAGTGGCAGCAGATAAACCGGATTGAAGGGGTGGGCGACGATTGCCCGAGCGCCTTTGCCATTCAATTCGGATGGTTTGAAGCCGGATGTAGATGACCCGATCACAGCGTCCGCAGCAGCAAGCTCTGATATCGCACACAGGGCATTGTGTTTCAGTTCCAGCCTTTCAGGAATACTCTCCTGAACCCAATCGGCCCCAGAAACGGCGTCGGCCATTTCCGCGTGAAATGTCAGCGTTCCTTCCGTCGGCATCAACCTGTCATAAAGGGAAGGAAGGCTTCTGCGGGCATTTGCGACAACTTCATTGATCTTGCGTTCGGCGTCCGGATCCGGGTCGAACACCGCAACGCTCCAACCGTTCAGAAGAAAGCGGGCCGCCCAGCCTCCACCGATCACACCACCACCGACAATAGCAGCTTTCATTTTGGAGCTTTCTTTGTCAGTCCGAGTTGGGACCGGACTTCGTCGGGGCCCATAACGCGCGCGCCCATTCCTTCAATCACCGACGCCGCTTTTTCAACAAGTTGCGCATTTGTTGCCAATACGCCTTTTCCAGAAAGAGATTGTCTTCCAGTCCGACACGCACATTACCTCCCGCCAGAATTGCGGCAGCCGCATAAGGCATCTGATCCCGCCCCAGGCTGAAAGCTGACCAGTTCCAGTCTGGCGGGATCGCGTTTACCATCGCCATGAAGGTATTCAGATCGTTCGGAGCTCCCCACGGAACCCCCATGCACAATTGAACGAGCGCCGGGGAGTCCAGGGTTCCTTCGCTCACCAACTGCTTGGCGAACCAGAGGTGGCCTGTATCGAAAGCCTCGATTTCTGGCTTAACTCCAAGGTCCGTCATCATGGCCCCCATAGCACGAAGCATTCCGGGCGTGTTGGTCATAACATAGTCTGCTTCAGCGAAATTCATCGTCCCGCAATCCAGGGTGCAGATTTCCGGAAGACATTCCGCAATATGAGCCACGCGCTCGCTGCCACCAATCATGTCCGTCCCGGAATCATTCACCGGGAAGGGCGCTTCGGTTGGGCCAAAGACAATGTCTCCGCCCATACCAGCGGTTAGATTGAGAACCACATCAACGTCAGCAGCACGAATGAGATCGGTTACTTCGCGATACAGGTCGAGCCTGCGGGAGGGTACCCCTGTTTCCGGATCGCGCACATGACAGTGGACAACGGCAGCCCCCGCCTTCGCGGCATCGATTGCGCTATCAGCGATCTGTTTCGGGCTGCGGGGTACGTGAGGCGATTTGTCCTGTGTGCTCCCTGATCCGGTCACGGCGCAGGTTATGAAGACTTTCCGGTTCATCTGCAATGGCATGTTATGTCTCCTATCGACCTTTCCAGACAGGGTCTCGTTTTTCTGCGAAAGCTCTCGCTCCCTCGAGCTGGTCCTCGGAGCGATAGAGCCGTTCGACAGTTTCAAATTGGCTTTTGGTAATGCGGTTCAACGCATCCTGAAACTTCATGTCTTCCGCCTCTCTCACGACTTCCTTGATCGCCGCATAAACAAGCGGAGGTCCTGACGCCAGCAGATTGGCGAGTTTCCACGTCTCTTCCTTGAGACGCTCAGGCGGATGGATATGATTTATCAGGCCCCAGCGAGCAGCCTCCTCGGCATCAAGCCAACGGCCTGTCAGAAGCATTTCCATCGCGATGTGATAGGGAATTCGCTTCGGCAACTTGATACTAGCCGCGTCGGCAACCGTCCCAGAACGTATTTCAGGCAAGGCGAAAGTTGCATGATCTGCTGCCAGGATGACATCCGCTGACAACGCGAGTTCCAGCCCGCCTCCACAGCAGATTCCGTTGATTGCCGCAATTACGGGTTTGTTCAGACCGCGCAGTTCCTGGAGCCCACCGAACCCGCCCTTGCCGTAGTCGCCGTCGACTGCATCACCGTCTGCGGCAGCTTTCAGATCCCAGCCCGGACAGAAAAATTTTCCTCCGGCACCAGTGATGATTGCAACACGCAATTCAGGATCGTCTCGAAAATTAGTAAACACCTCCCCCATGATCCGGCTTGTTTCCAGATCGATTGCATTTGCCTTCGGACGATCGAGTGTGACTTCGAGAATTCGGTTTTCTTTCCGGATTTTCAGGGGGCTAGCCATCGTTTTACACCTCACATCTGATCAGCGCGTCCGCTGCAATGGCAAAGTTTTCACCGCAAAGGAGCGGATTAACTTCAACATCCGAAACTGCCGCCGACATGGCATAGGCCTGAACCGACATCACTGCGTCGACAATCGCTGCCCTGTCGCAAGCCGGTTGCCCGCGATAACCCTTCAGGACACACCCAATCTTCAATTGATCCAACGCCGTTTCAACGTCACTCCGGGAAACAGGCAAGATCATCGAGAAGCTGTCTTGAAGCAATTCGGTAAGCACTCCGCCGGCAGCCAGCGTCAGCACATATCCGTGAGCCGGATCCAGCACGACACCAATCAGCAATTCGATCACCGCATCAGAAATCATTTCTTCAACGAGGAACGTTTCAGCAGGCATTGTTGACGCCGCATCCATGACATCCTGTCTGGTTTTCAATAGCAGTGCGACCGCACCTGCTTCACTTTTGTGCGCAAAACCAACACCTTTCAGGACGACAGGAAATCCGATCTGTACAGCTGCATCGGCTGCATGTTTCGAAGAATGCACACTGATACTCTTCGGGGTTCGAAGTCCATGACTTCGCAGAAGTGCTTTTGCCTGCGCTTCCCCGATCACAGTTTCTTCCTTTGGCGTTCTGGGGATATGGATCGCATCCTTGGACGGTTCCTTGCCGGCAAATGCTGCAGCTTCGATGGCGGCAAGCGCGTCTTCCAACCCGCATAGCGGAACCAACCCTCGCGCGAACAAATCAAGTGCGATCGCCTCGGGCATTGTCTCTTGCAGGGAGCTGAGAATACCCATCGGCTTGCCGCTGTTGTTTTTCGCAATTTCCACCGCATCAATGACTTGCAACCAATCATCCAAATCACAACGGTCGGAGCGTGGGAAATCAAGTACAACGACACCGAAGGAGGCTTCGCCCTCCATCATGATCGAAAAGACGTGACTCATGGAATCGACGTCTCTCCAGATGTAGGTGTGGTAGTCAAGTGGATTGGCCAGGGCCACCTTGTCGCCGAGCAATTCATTCAGAACCGTTTTTTGTGTAGCACTCAGTGCCGGAAAGGTGATGTTTCTATCCGAGGCCAGATCCGCAATGAGGCTCGCTTCGCCACCTGAACATGACATGGACACGATACTGCCATCGGCAAGTGTCCCGACCATGTGCATCATCTTCAGTGTTTCCAAAAACGTGGAAAGACTCGTTACTTCGGCAATTCCCAGCTTTGAAAAGAGAGCACTTGCACCGACTGCGCTACCTGCGAGCGACGCGGTATGAGACATGGTTGTGGACCGCGCTTGAGCGGATCGACCAATTTTCAAGACGACAACGGGTTTGCCCGCTTTTTTGGCACGTCGCGCAAAGTTTTCGAATGCCGACAGGTCATCCAGGCCTTCAACATAGAGCCCGATCGCAGTAACCCGCTCGTCGCCAAGAAGAGCTTCTGCGATCGCGGACAACCCGGTCTGAGCCTGGTTCCCTGCGGTCGCAAGATACGCAATCGGCAAACCTCGCTTCTGCATCGTTAGGTTCAGCGCGATATTGGACGACTGCGTCAGGATCGCGACACCGTTGGTCACTCCAACCAATCCGTGCTGATCCGGCCAGAGCGCGGCGCCATCCAGTGCGTTGATGAAGCCATAGCAATTCGGTCCCAATATCGGCATCTCGCCAGCCGCTTCAACCAGAACGTCCTGTAGATTGTCGGCGTCCTCAAGTTCAGCTGACGCTTCTTTGAAGCCAGAGGCGAAGCAAACGGCACCGCCTGCGCCAATCTTCGCAAGTGTTCGAACGATCTCTATGGTCGAATGGCGATTGACCCCGACAAATGCGGCATCAGGAACGAACGGCAGTTCTGCGACAGAGCGAACGGTGGGCGAACCAGACAGTTCCTTCTTGCTGGGATGGACCGCACAGATATCGCCGCAAAACCCGTTTTTGCGGCACTCACGAATAACGTTTTCACACCAGGCTCCACCACATCCCGGATTTTTCACAGAGTTGCCTTTTTCCCTTTAGAAACGGAAAGGATCCGACATCAGGACATCCCCATCTTTTTTCTTTGTACTCAAACAAATTGGCTTCCGTTTGTGGCGACGGCAGCACACTGCTGGTTTTCTGCTCCAACTAGTCCAATCGCCAATCTATGCCTCAGCAAGTTCGCCAACACTCTTGCCTCGACAAAAACAAAGGACTCCCTAAGAAACACCTGCATTCTAGGTGAGCTCGTAAGCGGTGTGAGTCAAGCTTGACTTGATCCAGTCTTTACAAAATAAAACCCAACATCCACGGCCGCAACCTGTTCCTACGTGAAACTGCGACCCCAAGTCAGTCTTGTTTATCTAGAAAATAGCTTGGATGCGGTTTCTGTGGGTTTCACCTGGTCTTCCCCTTTTTAGTGATCTTTTAGTACTCCTTGAACATGCTACTGGGGTGGATCCACAAAAGCCACATCCACACCGTTTTTTAGAGTTTAAAAGGTATGCTGAACATCATGATCTTCCAGCCCCCGGGTTTCCGCTTTAAAAATAAACACACATTTCGCCAAGTTGCAACTCGGTGCAGCACCATAAGAACATGAATAGGGCAAGCGTCCTTTGAGTCGGCACCCAACCTCCCTAAGACTGGGGGGGAACCAAACTCGACACTGGCTTTCACGGGACAACTCAAACCTCCCAAAGTTTTCGGGGGCACAAATTCATCCAATACTTCAACCTTTGGTTTTGGCCACTAGAGCTTTGAGTTGACTTCTCCACAAGACTTCAAACTCCAAACCGCTCTCAGGTCGAACCTGGAACTACCACCCTTGCAAGCCCAAAGAGTTTTTCTGCTCAAATAAATCGGTGTGGGTCAAAAATAGGTACACAACATGGCTTGCCCTGGTAAATGGAAACAAGGACGAAATCTTGCGGTCCAATTCCAGGTGGTTTAATTTTGACCCATACCCAAATAGATTTACCCTTACAAGTAGACCCTTGCACCCCGCAAAGCCCAGGCTGCTCCTTTCATAGTGAATGCGATGCGACCAAGCCGGGATGGTTCACACCGTTTCCCGCAAGGCAACATGGGGCAAAGAACCACCAGGTCGCCAGCAACAAAACATCTCACTCTGGGCCAGTGCAGCCAAAGCACATGGGAGGCTGTTGAGGCATCTGCGCGACCTGAGAACGCTATCTTGTTCTCGTCCCACACACACACACACATGCGAACCACCACAGGAATACTCTTCTGGGTGTCATATGGGATGTGATCTTTAGTGGTTGGAACATCCTCCAACGTGGTTGGCAGATATTATATATATGTACATATATTCAGGTATTGTCCACTTAAGGGTCCCAAGTAGAATCAGTCCATTGTTCAAAACCCATGCACTGTCTTAAACAAAATCCTTCCAGGGGTTGAAGGTTGAAGACGCAGTTGGACGATGGTGGCCTCTTTTCAGGGGGAGTTGAACATACCATGGGCTATTTGCAGGTTTTAAGTAGCAGGCCACAGGCTCAGTGCTTCAAGGCTCGGCTAGAAGCTTAATTTCTTTTTCGGATTGCGAGACTTCGCGTGAGAGCCGTTTCAAAGCAGAACCCCCCCCCCCCCCCCGTGTCTCCATCTCCCGTGGTCAAGGTTCACCCCTGAAATTTGAATCCGTTCTATCATCACCAGTCAAACAAAGGCCAAAGATTTGGGGGTTGATCAAAAGGTCCTTTATATACATAGAATAATGATTGGGGAAAGCCAGCAACCGTATTTGACATGTCCCAAACAGGAAAAGTTACACATGGTGAAAGCGGGGGCCTAAATCAACCTTGATCCAGCTCCAAGGAAACTCCTCTTGAATCTGTGCCCTCGAGCCAATAAACAAGAGAAAAACGGGGTACACAATCACCACATAGCCCCATTTCCCCTAGCAGTGATCTGGGGGCAGTGGAAATACTCTTAGACTTGCTTGCTCTCAAATTCTGGGACCGAACAGATTGATGTTCTTGTTGGCCTCCGTTTTTGAACCAAAAGGCGGTTCCCCAAACCGTGTTCACTAGATTGGTTGCAAGTAACGCCAACAGGTGGTTCCCCCAAAACCTTCGACACGCGATTTCATTGACCAACCGTTTGCCCCGGTCGCTATGTCTGCGGCTGGCGCGGCGTAGATTTGCCCCGGGGGAGGGCCCTGAGCTGTCGGGCTCTTCAGATCTTGACCCGAAGACCGGGACCCTGCGAAAAGTGATTTGCTTTCCTGGTTGCAAGGTGAAACCCAAAACCGCGCAAAAGTTGTTTTTAAGTTAGGTGTGTTCTTCCTGGTTCAAAGGTAACATGATGGAAACCCAAAAAGGCGAAACAGTTGCTTGTAAGAAAAGTTATTTTGGTGTGCTGGTTGAAAGGTGAATGACGAAAACACGTTGGTTTCATTGTAGAAACAAGGCAGGTCCATTTGAGTAGCCTTTTTCAGGTTGGTGTTGAGGGAAGCTAACAACAAAACCCATCATTGTGGGGCGCCCTCTGGACCCATTTTGACGCATACCAATGTGGCCGTGGACAAGTCATGTTTCGCCAAAGGGCAAACGACGCAAACATTGGCACTTGTCAACCGCAGCCCTGAACACCTGACAATTTGGAGAACAATTATTGGCTTGGGTGTCCTGGCAAAAACTACGCACAACTACACACTCAATAGGCTACGAATGCATAAAGCATAGGATAAGTTTGGGTGTTCCAAACAGGGTTTTCATGCGTGTGCTAAGACAACAGCCGGCGAGGGATGGCGCGGCGCGCAAACTGAGTTGGACCCCTTCTTGGTGCATGTGGAAGTTTCCTGTAGGCAAAACGGTACCACCTGGCCGGATGAGAGAAAGCAACTGCAAAACGACCAGCCTAAAATTGGCATGTTCCAGAAATTCTAGGGGGAACTAGAAGGAACACCAAGCAACACTGGTTGAAGCCATGCTATTTTGATCCAGACCGAAAACACAAGTAACATAAAGCCGTGCCTGCATAGGAATGTAGCCTTGCGGCGGATCTGGCGCCTGACACGACTTGGGCGCTGTTCGGTGGGGACGGGGCGGGGGTTCCGATACGTAGCCGAGCTTTGGGGGAGGGGGGGGCTGGTTTGGGGTTCCGGAGTTGATTCCCTTCGACCATAGAGAAGCCAAGGCAATGTCCTTGTGGGTTGCCGTTGCTTCTTTTTAGCTCACCCCAGCAAATGGAAGAAACCAATTCTGGAGGGTGAGTCCAACCGTTTGACGAAGCCCCGTTTTTTCAGGTTCTGAGCAACACCCCGAGGAAACCCGGGCTTGCCCAACCATCCAACCATCAATCCATCCACCAGCCAGCCAGCCAGCCAGCCAGCCAGCCAGCCAGCCAGACAGCCAGCCAGCCAGCCAGCCAGCCAGCCAGCCAGCCAGCCAGCCAGCCAGCCAACCAACCAACCAACCAACCAACCAACCACAAAACCAAGATGAACATGTTTGCACACAGCTAGCCGCACCTTGCATTGGATTTGGGAAACCACCCCATTCCCAGTGGTATCCGAGTGAGTGAGTCCAAGTTCTATAGCTTAAATTCCCCCAATCATTCCAGGCGTCTGTTCCGAGAATTTGCTAAACACCCAGCGGTTGTGAGTGGCTTCTTCAAAGAAAATTCCAACAACTGAGACATCCCAAGGTACAGGACTTACATGGGTCTTCGCTTCCGCGAATTGGCGAGCTCGCCACATGGCCCTCTTTCACTCCGCCGTGCCCCCAGCGCCGTGCGAAGCAGTGCCCGCCTGATAGGTGTTCGGCGGGTAGGAGTTTGGCGGTGTGCCCGGTGCCTGAGAAATGGACACCGCAAGGACTCTTTCGAGGCGTTGAGGCTTTGGGGTTGCAAAACTCCACCAAGATGTGTTGGTGTCCTCTTCCTGATTTTCTGACCTTCACAACTTTCAGTGAGGCAAACTATTCAATTCTGGCTGAAACTCGGAGTATCTCTAGCTTCCGTCTGAGCCATGAACAAAACATGTGGTTTCCGCCGGGAGAACCAAACAAAATACTTGTTTGCCCGCCTCCCCCCTTTTATTTTGCGGGGGAGGGGGACCGAGGCCCAAATTGACACCAACAATTCAGGAGGCTTCCTAGGTGAGTTGCGCAAGTTCAACCTTTTCGTCTGCCATCCAAGTGGTCGCCCCAAAGTCGCAGTCCACACCTCCCAGTGAGTTGTTTTGACCGGTTTTCGTCACAGATGCGGAATCGAGCAAGCTGAGAACCAGGCAGCTCCCGGTGGCAGCGTATGAAGGGGCGCCTCAGTGCATGCCAAGCGAAGTTTTCCCGCAAAACAAGGTGGTTTTCTTGTTGGTGCACAACCACCCCCAAAACACATCTTGGACTCTGTTTGAACCCCCACCCCCCCCCCCCCCCGCGCAGTTGATTTCTGAACAAACCCCCGAGCCAACTCCGACCACATTTTGGCCATAGGTATGTGTTTGAGCCACTGTTTTGGCTTTTTTAGGGCTTACCAAAAGAGGCCAAGTACAGGGGCCAGTTTCAACAAGTGGATTGGGAAGGTGTTGAGGGCCGGATTTGTAGGACTTGAGAGTTGTAGAGGGCTGAAATCGCTACCGGGGTGATCACGCAGCTTGGTTGGCGCTGAGGCTCGGTGTTGAAGCTGAAACAAAGCTTAATCTTTCATCAATGCTTAACCTGGGGAAAAAAACAAAAAACATGATCCCCCCCCCAAAAGAGCTTAAGTTCAACACCGGTGTTGAACTTAAGGGAGGGTTTGCCCAAATTTTTGGTAAGGGCTTGCCCGATTTTCAAGGGATTCTTGTCTGAGACCTCTGCGCCCATCATCGGGGCCTAGCGGCGATCAAACATGGCGCCCCCATGTTTGGGGGTTCAGCAAAACAACTTTTATTCGGTCCTCCAGCAAAGAGGTTAGAATAAGGGCACCAACTTTTTGCTGTATAGTAGGGGAACCCTCCCCCAAAAAAGGGTAAAAGGGCAGTGCTGGGGGACCTAGTTTACATGGGATGGCCAGTGCTCGGAAAACCATTAAAAAGATGATATGCCCCACGAAATGCTAAAAGTTGCAACTATGGTCATTTGAAAGCCAAGAATATTGATCAACCTCCATTTAAGAGGAAATATAGGGGCCCTTGTAAACATTGGGTACAGCAAGCACGAGAGACTGGATTCTAGATGCTGTTGTTCCTTAAAAGCACATAGGTATACATGTTAGTATACCAATTTAGAGGCATGAGGGGAGCAGGCAAGCCATTGTAACTCAATGACTATCCGGGACCAATCCCAGTGATTTTGTCTCCTTGTATATATAGGCGACTAAGGGAGCTGCTCTTTAAACAACATGAACATGCCCATTCTCGTGGCTTGCAAGCCAGCGAGCTTGCGTGTTCCCACTCTCTGCATACAACTAGATCACCAATCATTTCGTCCATGGGCCACACGCTGTATTTCCAAGAGCCTAGTCCACCCCAACCAATGCCCTGTTGCTCTTTGACAACTCCGGTTGAAATGGGCGCGACTTGCTTTTTAGGGGCAAGCATTTTAAGATAGTCCACTGCCCAACTGCTTCTTTTCTTTCGGTTGAACATATTCCAGGGAAAAAAAATACACCCTCACGGGGCGGCTTCAGGCGTCGCATCCAAATGAGCCCAGGGGTGGGTGAATTTGCTTCTCATTTCTGGTTTCCCCTGTAGAAAGGCTTTGGTGTCCCCTTCAAAACAAACCGGGCCTTGTCGCCTAGCCCAATTTTGCAAAACCCTGCAAAGTTCAGGCGAAGTTCGATGCAACCCAGCCTGAGAAACAGGAGGTCCATACTGGACCTCAGAGCAAAACACATCTGCCTGCAGGGGTGATCGGGTACTTGGTAAGTGGATTGCAGCCAGGGCTACAACCTATTCAGGCTTACAGCCATGGTAAGTGGGCTACAACCATGTCTGCTATCACTTCCTGAGTACCCGATCGGCCCTTTAAGTAGCAACTTTCCGCTCAGCAACTACTCAAAGTTACAAGTGTAAGGGAATGGATGGAAGGCGAAAACCCTTTGTGACACCGTGTCGCGGGCTTGCCTTGGCAGCTACTTTGTTGCACAAGAGATGTTCTTGAGCAATCAGAGGTGGCAGTCTGAAATCCCCTTGGGCCTCGGGCAACTGACCAACAAGAAGCTATTGCCTATACCTCCAAAAGGAGCATGTGTCTAGGGGTACCTTCCATTTCCATTCTTTCCAGGGATTCTAAAAACACCTCAACAAGCCCAGGGGAAGCGGCCGGTTGAGAAGAATGGAAGAGGAATGGCTGGGTCAAAATCCAAATCGGTTACCCCCCAGTGAACATCAACCAATCCAACCACTAAAATAGGTTCTAAAAGGGGTGGTGAATTCACCGAAAACCCCCACAATGGGATGCCATTGGTGTTGACCCGCGGCCGACTCCAACCCTATGTGCCTATAAGGCGGCTTGGGCGCCGAGGAGCCCAGGGGCAAGACATCCACTTCCACTCGAAATGGAGCGCTTGGGCGTAAAGCGCCTTTCAGAGGGTCGAGGTGATCGGGGTGCCCTGACCAAAATCAAGCTGAGCTTTCGAATCCTTGGATTGTCAGCGAAAGAATTGTCTGTTGCAGCCACCAATGCACAGAAACACCAAAACCAAGCGCGAAAAACCATCGCCAAGAGCAAAACGTGAATTCAGGCACCTCTAAGGGGCACGAATTGAAGTCCTTCGTTTTGCCGCCCGTCGGTCCAAAAACGAGCCCTCTGAGCGCGGCGTGGTACAGCTGCTGGTAGCTGTTGTTCAACAACGCATTCTTGGTTTCCACCTGCGAACAGAGTTCCGATGTCTCTGTTACCAAGCTAGATGCAGGACCCAGGAATTGGTGCAAAGAAGGGGGGACCATGGGCAATCAACCACCCATGGGTTTAAGCCTACTTGCCAATGGAATAACGCCACCCTGCGAAACTCACAAAACCTCTTGTCTGGTCCAGCTCGTTGGCGTCGTTTTTTTCTTCTGAGACGCGCTTTGAAATCAACTCCTGGCATTGGAGGGTGAACTGGGTTGGCGCTGGACCGAACCAGCTCTTTGGGACTGTCCCACGGGATTGATCATGCCAAACAGAATTCTGGACCTGCGATGAGGTTCAAAAGAAAACTACCTCAACGACTTCCATTTGGTTCAGGCCCCACGAACAAATAATAGCACATACTTGCCAGTAGTGCTGAACTCCTTTTGAGACCAACAAGGGAAAATGAAAACACATTCTTAAGCAACTGGAGGACGATAATACGTAAATCCCCCACCTCAAGAATCCACCTTTGTTCACTCGATGCGAGTGGGCTTGTTAGCGGCTGGGAGCTCCGAATTTTGGCTTCCCTTTCCAGATGCCACAACAAGGGCAGCAACTCCTAACCTCAAGTTGTGCAGTGACCCTGGAACAAAAAGGAACCTTTTTTGGGGAAGACCATTTTTAGTGGGGCAGCCACCCAAAAGAAAGCGAAAAAGGGTGCACTGAACAACTTGAGTAACACAAAAGCACCCACATCTGCCAAGGGTCCAAGTGCATGGATTTCTGGAAACAAGAGGCGTCAATTTCCTCTCGAGCAATCCCACCACGTTGAAAAAAGGCGAGTCATAATCAACACCTATAGGTGCAGTGGTCGACCCATGTAAAACCGAAAAGGCTTGCCGGATGTATTCCTTCGGACTATCCTACTTTCACTCCGGGCTTTCATTGTGGCTCGCGTGTAACTGAAACAAGTGCGGGGTCAGGACCTGCAAGAGGGTACCCATTTTTGGCGGTTTTAAAGCGAAACCAAAAGGAAAGCCATTTCTTCTTTGTCTAGTTTTGGGGAGGGGGGGTGGTCCCCAGAAAAAAGACACGCCCATAATTGATTTCCCTCCCTGCCGAGAAGGGACGTATGCAAGGAGTCGCCTTGCAAAGTTGCCCCTGGACAAAGGGGCCCGGAACTCTCGTCCGAGAAAGGGAACACTCAAGGGGTTAAGGAGTCACCTTGCCAAACTGCCCCTGGGCAAAGGGCCCCGAAACGGTTATCCATGGTGATTCCAGAATGAAACACCCTTTCACTGAAAGACAAATGCCAAGTACCGAAAACACCAGGGATCCGGGCAAAGGAAACCTTTGAGAAGCCAGGCGAGGGCCCATGTCACCCAGTGGCCTTTGGTTCTACCTAGTGATAGAAAGGCCTGGGGCTCAGTTACCATTAAAACAATGGGGGGGGGGGGGCATATAAACACCATTGTTTTCCTGAGGATTGTCATCATCCAAATTGGGTCAACCTTTCTTTTAACACGGGGTTGAACCCTAGGGAAGGTTTATGTAACAATGTAGGCTGTACCCCAATTTAACGAAACCATACGAACCAACTACCGAAATTTTATGAATTTCCCTATGGACACTTTCGTCAGCTTTTCCCACTCATTGGTGGTTTGGATTTGGATATGAACCCCTGCTTTTTTTCCAACCCAATTTGGAAAATTCAAATGATGTTTACCAACTAACACACCCACATGGGGGGTTTACCCCCGCTTCTTCCCACTCCAAGCCAACACTCGGCTCCACCCAAGAACCACGGGCGTCTGGAAGCGGACTTTTCCGGGTCGGAAAGTTTCGTTTCGCCGGTCGCCGAGCCTTTGGGCTTTGGATCATATCTTGAAGGCCTCGAATCAGCGCAAGTGGGGCCGAGCCCAAAAAGCTGCTTGGATGTTCCAAGCTAGTGGAGTTAGTCACTGGTCGGCAAATGGGCGTGGTTCTCAAAATGAATTGATCGATCGGGGCCTTTGCCGCAGGTTTTTTGGGTAACCCATGTTTCCACTCACCAGGGCAACCCATTTTGGGTACCGGTTTTTTGAGCCACAGCCACATGGCAAGGGGTCAAAACCCAAGCCTCGGGGTTTACACCCAAGCCGTCGCTAAGACGACAGTCGAGTGGAAACCATCTGAGGCACCTTAGGTTTTGACCCGCCAAATTGCGGGTGGAAGCTCAAATGAGCCTTCAAAGTGCTTGGGATTCCGTGAATCCCCGGTTTTGTGTCCACCTGACAGCCGGGACGCCCACGAAAATCTTCCGAAATAAGAAGGCGGGCCCTCAGACTTCTCGTTCCCCTTCGGAAGTCCCGAAGCCTAAACCGCCTACTCCAAATACCCACTTTTTCTACGGTATTTTTTGAAAAGCCTGGTTTTCCACGGTAAATATGTCCTTTTTTGGCAGAGGGACGCCAAAAAAAAAGTAATTGGAGTAGGGGGAACAAGTGGTTGAGATTCCATGCATCCCCGCTTTGTGTCCACCCAACCGAACCCCCCCAAACAGAAGTTCCCCAGTTCCTATTAGCAAAACCTTCGCGTTCGCGCCCATCTGCCCCGAAGAGAGACGTCCGAAGTCAAGGCCCGGAGATTTCTTCGAAACCCCTGAAGTCCCGATTCCTGTCAGCTTCAATGCGGCAACTCTTGTTCATCTCCGCTTGCTCAACCCAGATCTTCTGGGGGAGGTCCCCAATGTTTAATGAGACGCATGGTGAACGGCGACTCCACACCTCGAAGTCATGGGATTCGCTTATGACTCACAGCCAAAACTCAGTAATCAAGGCAGTCCATCCAAAAGCATGTAAGACACGGTCGAAATTGCTTACTTACGGCCGCTTCGCTACTTAGTTTGAGAGTCCCCTAGATCGATGAAACCATCCACCGATTCAGCGCAAAGTAGAGCCGTCCTTCCAAAAACATGCCCGGGCTTGGTGGATGGATGGTTTGTGGTCAACTTGTTTTGGAGTCCACCGCAACTGCTTGACGAAGGCACACGGCTTCAAATGCCGAGCAGCTCAAGGTCTGTCGTGATTGCACCACAGCACCACTGGGCGTGGCAACCGCGGGCATCCTAAGTCTTGGCGACCATCACGACATCCCGCGAGTGAGAAACCGCCCGAGTTCGACC
Organism: Effrenium voratum; assembly: GCA_963377175.1. Taxonomy (NCBI): domain Eukaryota; class Dinophyceae; order Suessiales; family Symbiodiniaceae; genus Effrenium; species Effrenium voratum. Next base: position 68,344 of record CAUJNA010003221.1, read on the forward strand.
CTAAGGCTCCTGATTGGCTTTGGCTCCTGGCAAAATGCCGTTTTTAAGAGTAGTGGTCACGTGGGCAGAAGAAAAAAAACAAAAAACGTGGACAACTCTTGTAGCCTTCTGGCCTGGTATCGGTTAGCGACCCATGGCTGAGTTCCTGCGATGTCAACTGCCGAGGTGGAGGCGTGTAGGCGGGACCTTGCACGAAGGCCTCAAAAACACACCCGGCGCTCGACATTTCCCTCGGGTTCCCAAGGCCCCCATTAAAAGAAAGGCAAGGACCCAACTTGGATGACGATCCTTAGGAAAACGTTCTGGTGGTTATATGACCCCCCATTGGGTTGAATGGTGGTAACTGAACAGGGGTTTGATGCCAACAGTCTAGACAATATAGATGCCAACTGCGGAGTCTACCAATTGCAACCTGAAGTATTCCAAGACGCTGTCCAAATGGAATGCACCGTGGCATCAAAAGACCACCAGAAGCTTGCACACTTTGTCAATGAGTTTTGCAGAACTCGGGACGTCTCGAGCTTCGGTTCCCTTTGATGTCCTGTGTTAACACGCTCGTGGTTGCCTCACTTCCGTTCACTGACCAAAAGGTGAACAAACGTCATTGAAAAACTGCGGCAATTTCTAAGCAATCCAAAAGTAAGGCCAGGAACTCGGGGAGCAAGTTGTAGCCATAGACCTTTTGGAAGCAATCCCTGGTAAATGGACCACAAAGGCCATCTAAACCAGAACCCATCTATTCCTAACCTAGCGGAGCAAAAGGACAGCTAACAAATGTCCCGGGTTTTCCTGGTGGTTTATTCATCTACTGGTGCCGTCTATGCCTCACCAAAACCTACAAAGCACACCTATGGCTAGGTCCTCTCTACTAGAGAATAAGTTGGTTCCAACTTTGTGTAGTCTATTTTAGTAGGTTTCCCCTCCCAACCCAAAAAAAGAAATGAGAAAAGGGTACCTGGGGCCTAGATTCTCCCATTGCAGCTGTCTGGTGCCTTTTCCGCTTGGCTTCCGCGCTCGGAAGCCGCTGGGCGTTTCTGTGGGCGTCTGTAGCACGCCTGGAAGTGGGGCGCTGGGTTTGGGTGTGGGTCAAAAATGGGTATCCATTTTGGAACCGTAAATGGAAAAACCTGTGGTCCTCTGGTGCTTTAACCTTGCGGTTTTATGGATCTTTAACTTTGACCCATACCCAAATGGGCGGCTCGTTGGCTTTAAAGGTTTCACACCCGAAATGGCGTTTTCCTTGGAGTTTCCCTTCTTAAAACCACACAAAAGAGGGGAAGATCCAGGTATGACTTGGGCCTTGCCTCTATCAATAGATGTCCCTTCTTTATCAGTGTCAGGGGGTATTTTGGGCAGTTGTTCCATACTGATTGAGGATATAGTTACTACAAATTATCGGCAGGGTCACTATTAGTTCATACCAATTTAAACCAATTTGATACCAATGTTTATACCAATTGTATACCACATGTATGCCAAATTTATACCACGTTTATACAAATTTTAAACACATTGTATGCTGCAGTTATACCAATGTTATACATTTTGTGTTACCACATTCAAACACATGTAATACCATATTTGGGCTCAGATGTCATACCCCGTTGGTATAAAATCTGTAAAATTGATACAACATTGGTATGACAATTGGTATGAAATTGGCATGAAAGCTGGCCCGTAAAATTTGTATAAATCCACTAAATCCCAACGGAACGGCCAGATTTCATACCTTTTGCATCCCCGGATTTATACCAATGTCATACCAATTTCATACCAATTTCCATACCATTTTTGTTTCATCACTTTTATACAAATTGCATGCCAACTGGGTATGACATCTGAGCCCAAATATGGTATGACATGTGTATAATGTGGTACCAACAATGTATAACATTGGCATAAATGTAGCATACAATGTGTTTGAAATTTGTATAAACGTGGTATACATTTGGTAAGAATGTGGTATATACAAATTGGTATTGATTGGTATCAAGTTGGTATAAACATTGGTGTCAAATTGGTATCAAATTTGTATAACAATTGGCATCCAATTGGTCTGAAATGGGTACTGACTTGGCCTAAAGAGGCAGGCCCTAAGGTATGACTGTTGACGTCAAAATTGGCACCCGGGATCTTTCCCCTTGGAGCTAAATTGCACATGACATGTAGCTTTGTGAGGGAACCGATTCCTAGGCAGGCTTCATTGAGAAACCACATGGAAAGCCACCCCAAAAGGGGGGTCCCCCTATCTTGACACCAATTTGGGTCCAAAGGCGAAACGCCGACTTTTTTCAAAGCAAACACGCGACACATGCGCAGCCAAATTTCCCCAACCAAACGGCGACATTTCCAGCAGACACGTAGTGCAAAAGCGCATTTGTTCGATTCGACCAAAGAGCTGAGAAACTGATGCTTTTTCGGCCAACGGCGGGAAACACATGCACACTGGATGTCAGCTTTTGTAGTGCAAAAACACTTTTTTCGACCAAAGGACAGGTATCTATCCCCTTCTGCTTCCTGCGAGCATGAGCCCCCTTGTCCCACACCACAAATCTGCCAGCCGGTCCCCAGGTATAGGAAGGCGTTGCCGGCATCTCAGACACACCTGGCGCTTGCCCGACAGCTCACGTCATGGCATAGGCCAAAGCCTCCATTTGCTTAATCCTCTGGAAAAATAAAAAAATACTTCCAGTAGTGATAGATTCCCTTTAAAACCAACAGGGGAAATAAAACATATTCTTAACCAAATGGAAGAAAGTGAGAGCTTCCCCCGAGCTGGGAAAAATGTGAACATCTCCGACAGGTAACATCATTTTTGGAGCGGAATGCTTTGTTTGCGGCCCATGCCGTTTTTCTGCCTATTTTAGAAAATGGTCAGACAGTCTTTCCAGGGCGCTTGGACATAGCGCTGGACATGGACACTGTGGCCCTGTCCCGTGTCCGCTACCGGAATCGGTTTTCGTGGTAGCGCATCTGGTTTTCCTCTCGGCATCATGTCAAGCCATGCGCAAAAATACCCACAACAGACCCACACGCGGCAAAGCTTCCATTGTTGCCTGAGACAAACTTCATGGGGTCGTGCGGCAAGGGGCCATTCACCTCGGGTGAGTCCGAGTTGAACTCCGGGTTCCAGCTGAGAACTGCTACATGGGATGATCCGTCAAGAAATGAGCAGAAAGAGATCCACATTGTGGCTAGTTTGCTTTGCCAAAATCGACTCCAAACAATCCATAACGGGAGGTGCCTGCCCGCTTGGTTTTGCTGGAACTCCCAAAAAGAAGGAACCTTTCTTTCGACCGTGGCACACGTGATGGGCGTTAAACCAAAATCGGAACCGTTTATTGGAATGTCTGCCTTTCTTGGTACCCCCTTTCTTGGTGGTTTCAACGGGACACCAGCAGGACAATCACCGTTTCGCGGGGGTTCAAATTTTTGTGCTCGTGCCTTTTGTGCTTGGCGGGCCAAGCTCTGGTGGTTTTCAAAGGAGATTCTCTCCGCCACATCAGCTCCCTCATATTGGCAGAGCGAAGCTTTCCTTCCATATTTTGGCAGGAAGCATCTGGTCTCAAAAGGCACGAAAAAGAAAGAAACTCCTGTCTCCTTCCGGGATGGGTGGGTGGGCCCAACCAAAGAGCTTGACATGAGAAACGGCCGCCGGCAACATGCACTCACACAAACCTTTGATGCGAAAGCATTGTGCTCGTGCTTTTTGTCCTACACTCTGCGCAGCTTCGCTTCACATTCCATTCTGATGTTGCGCCTTTGCCGGGCCCGTGGCAAGCAGCAAAGTAGACCAAATCCAGGAGAGCACGTGAACTGCCCAACCGCTTGAGTCGATCATTCTGTGGGTCGCAACGATGTGAGAAATGCCGGTTCAACAACCGCTGTGGTCAAACACTGCCAAGAGCGGTGTTGACATAAAGCGCAGACGCTTGACCAGTCACATTGGCCTAGCTCGTTGACCAGTTGCCATGTCCTCGTGAACACGTAAGCCGCTTTGACTCTGCGTTGCGGCATGTCCACCATCTCAAGCCTGACAAGTTGGTTTCTGGGCAATCTCGCACTGCTTGCCTGCTTGTCTGCCATCGGCTACTTTGTGAAGCTTGATGTTTTGAAAGGATGAAAGACCCACTGTCTTTGCGTTCTTTTTGCTCATGGGCATTGGGGGAAGTTTGGATATTCCTTGATGTTTTCACAATCCCTTGAACTTCCGTAGTTCAAGGGGGTGTTGCGGAAGCCTGTCCAGCCAAGCCAAGGACGCATTCCGGATGATGCACTTCGTGATTGTGCCCGTGGAGCTTTTCGCCACAGCCAGGATGCTGAGGATGAGTGGTCTTTGCAGTCGGGGTGGCGGGGCTGGCAAGACTGGTCACAGTCGCCTGGCAGCAGGCCTGGCACGATGATGAGTGGCAGTCGGAGTCGCAGTCGCACCGTGGCAGCGCACAAATATCGCACTCGAGACAAAACCAAGATCGGAAGTATCGCCACAGCGGCGGGAGGTAATGGACGTGCAGTGCTGTGACAGAGCGTGACAAGGTCGCTCCAAGCGCATGGCTGCCAAATGAGCCACAACCAAGTAGACCAACCAAGTGTGCAAGCGACAGCCGCTTTTTGATTTTTGAGACAGTTTCAAGACGAGGGGTGGATGCGTGACCTGGCATTTCTGCTGCTCTTTTGGAACCATTTAAATCTGGCGCCATCGCAGGTACGTGTATACCTGGGCACGCCATGGCCTGGGCTCGGGAGATGGCCTGAGTTTGTGCGGTCACTGTGGATTGCGTTTGTGGATGGGCCCCATCTTTGCAGCGACTCTTTTTCCGGGATTTGGGGCGCGTTATTCAAATCCAAACCACCGATTCCAGGTAAGATGGTTTTGCAGATTTTCGGGACAGCCAAAGAGGAGATACACGGGGTTTGTGGTCTTGGAGGCCAGCTTTCAACCTCAAAAAGATCCAGCCCAAACCACCCATGAGCGGTAAGCTGATGTTTGCTGCATGGCCAGCAAGCGGCGGGGCAACTCAGGCAGTTCAAGCCGTTGATGTGTCTTGTTTCCCCCCCTCCCCCCCAAATGGTGGTTTGCTTCAAACCGTCAGGAAATGCATTGAAAACCGTTGAGAAATGGGCCCGAAAAAAAAAGAGTGTTGTTTGGCAGTGTTGTTTGTTCAGCCCCAACGCTTGACATGCCCAGTGGCTTGGCTTGAACAATTGTTAGGGTCGTTTCTTGGTAGTGTGGCTTGGTCATGTTGTTTGACTAAACACCGCCCCACACCCGAAACGTTTGCGGAGGCCAAGCTCTGGTGGTTTTCAAAGGAGATTCTCTCCGCCACATATGAAAAAATATCTTTCCATTCCACTTTCATCTTGCACGAATCTTGCAGGCTCCCTTATATTGGCAGGGCGGAGCTGTCGTTTCCTTTCTCAGCCCCCTCGGGCGCAACTGATTGCAAACCCATCTCCAATAAGGCTGAGTCGCTCATCTTCATACTTTGCCTTGTTTTGCTTAGCCTCTGAAGCTGACATGCAAACGTAACCAACTTTCGGGGCGCCGCAAAAGATACTGATGTTTGTATTGGTATGGGGGAATCCGAAAGCGTCACTTTCCCATCTTAGCAGGGTTTCCGAGTCACACCTAGCGACTCTCGCGGGCGTGGTGGCGGCCTGGATCGAGGGATGGATGTCATGCACGTGGGATAGGTGATCTGTTCACCCTCCTCAACGCGCTGCCACCCTGGTTCCATCCAACTGTCGTCATCTGGATAATCATGATGGGCGCGCATCTCAATCTACCGGAAATTTCGGGAAAGTTCTACTCCATGAAGTTCTTGTGCTGGACAAAAACGGGGTCGATGCATAGGGATGTGATCAGCGAGGTCCAATGGGCAGGGGGTGGCCGCCAATTGCCTGGATATACTATCTCTTGCTGAAACATCCATAGAGCAATCAAGACCACGAATGGTTTCAGGGAAGAACTCCTCCAACAGCTCCCAGATACGCCAAATCTCCACTGTTCAGACCATTTCTGCACCACCGTTGAATCAATTCTTCTAACGTCTTCCAAAAGCAAAGCAGAGGGCCACCTTCGCGAAACGCAGGTTTGCGGCACTCGACCCCAATCAAGACTCTTGGAGGTGTTGCTTGTGCAGGTTGAGGCGGCTGAGGTGGTCAGGGCGCTGTTGACACCGACCCGCCGCCGACTTGAGTGCTGCCTCCCCCCGCTGTTAGAGCCACCAAAGGGTCTTGGGCCGCCCCAGTTCGCCTGCAAAACTCCTCTTCAATTGCCAGGCTTTGCTTCCGCACCTCTGTGGCAAGCTGCTCCGTCAACTCCTTCTCATTGTCCCGAGCCCGCTTGCGCTGCAGCTCCTTCTCCAGCTGCTTGCGCTTCTTCTCTGCCTAAGCCGAGCGCCACGTCTTAGCTTGGTTGGTTGTTGGTTAGCTGCGATGGTTGGTTGGGCGGTTGGTTGCTTGGCTGGTTGGTTGGTTTTTTTCTGGATTGGTTGGGGGTTGCAGCTGGGTGCGGTGGGTTAGTTTGGTTTTTGGTTGTCGCTAACTTGACTCCGCCCCCCGCTCCCAATCATAACGCAAGGCAAAGGGGCAGCAAGGGCAGGAAAACTTCGCACTTTCTGCGGGCTCCCCGTGAGCCAGTGTATAGATGAAGTTGGCCCACAGCGCTGAAGAGACTGGCTGGGCGGGCAGTAAACATACCCCTGTTTGCAACTACAAGCGCAGCCAGGCAGAACTAAAGGATGTTTTAGCAGTTGTTTCTAGGGGGTGTTTGGGACAGAGCCTGCCCAGCTGGCAGCAAGACCGCCAGCTACCTGAGCCACCCGCGAAAAGACAGGCAGCGGACGAGGGCGGCAGGCAGACCCTGAAGAAGTGGAACCCTTGGCTTCCCTTTTCTGCAAAGAGCCCCCGCTTCATAAATATGGCTTGAAGGATTGAAGGTGTAAAAAGGGCTCCCTAATAGGGCTTAGTGTTGGCTATTCTAAAAAGTAGTATTCCCGGATTTGGGGTTTTCAAAAATCGGTTTTAGTATTTGGGGACTGTTTAGCATTAGTAAGAAGGGATTACATTCATGCAGATGAGGGTCAGGAACTGCCGAAGATGCAGGGCCGGATCCATATAGCAGATGATGAGCGACAAAAGGTGGCACAGGAGCTTGTCACGACATATTTGCAGCCGGGAAGCAGAAGACGATATCGGGGTCTATCGAGGAGAGTAGGCGTTGAGTGGAGTATTTGCAGTGGCAAACAAATGCGGAGATTGCGCCAGAGTTCAGAGAGTCAGTATGAACCTAGTGCCCACGAATGCGGTGACGCGAGAGACTCCAGGGGCTGTCATCGACTTCCCAGCATCAGCCAGTGGCTTGGAACAGCGGCAGGTGAGGACGAGATGATGCTGATGTCGGCGGCTTTTTACCTATTTCGTACTCCGCAGCCGTGGCGGAGATGGTTGGCTTTCAACTTGTGGGTGGAAGGCGAGACCCTGGGTAGAAGCGATAGTGCTTCGGTGGCGCTTACGCAGGAGGGGTCGGAGAACCTGGTACTGAGGCGGGGTCTGCCAAAGAGAAGCCAGGTGGCCGCCCGAGGAAAGCCTTTACCTCCCTGGATGGCCGAGTGGACAACTGGACGCGCTACATGGAGAAGCAGAGGAATCATGGTTACAGGCTAGTGTCGCGCTATCAGAGAAGAAGGAAGGTGACTGGGAGATGGGTTTTCATTCTGCAGTTTTGGCGTGCTGGCATTCACAGCTATTAGGAAACTTATTGAGGGAAAGGAGCAGCGCTGGCTTTGGGCAAGCCGTGCCAGACAGAAGCTGGTGGGGATCTGCTGCGGGGCGTTGCTCATGCACACCTTTCTTGGAGTTGAGATTGAGGATGAGATCTCATGTAGCGATGCCAGCATGACTGGAGGTGCAGTGGCAACCGCGAAAAAGCTGACTTTGAGCGGAAGATTCCGCTGCTATGACGTTATAGGGGTCGTCCTTGCGTCCTTGCCAAATCCCAGCTTGACACGGCAGACAGCGCGGCAGGTTGGCAAGCGCTTGGGCAATTTTGCCTTGTTTTTTGAGCAACGTCTGAGCGGCCTTTGAGTTTGTCCTGCACTTACTGGCTCGGTTTGACACGTGGTGGCGGGGCTGGGCTTGACTGGACTTGATTGGTGGATTGGGTTGGGGTTGGGGACTGGGCTAGGGTTGCTGTTGAGTGACGCAACCGACACAACTTCAGCGTTGCTTTGGGCCTTGCCACTCTGAGGCAAAATGTGCATTTTTGTTAAAGCGCAAGCGGTTGCAGGGTGATAGGTTTTCAAGGGGAGTCTGGTGCCCAGGTTTGCTTATTCGAAGTTAACTCAGGACGGCCATGTAGAAAAAAAGATGTATGTGAGTGCACTTCAGAACCAAGAATCTATTTGGCGGGCAAGACTTGCAAGGTTTTGCCTGCTTTCTTGCCAAATCCCCAGTTTGACACTTGGGCCTTCAACTGCAGAACCGGCAGTGCCAAGAAGCTATGTAGTGGCAAGACTTGTCTTTATTTGCAAAGTGCAGGCGGTTGCCTTGACGGTTTAGGGTGATAGGTTTTCAATTGGCCGGCGCCCAGGATTGCTTATTCTAAATTAATTCAGGACGGTCTGTGAAGTAAACAAATTCCTGAAACAAGGGGCTTTTGCCTGCCAATGTCTGCGAATTCGCGCAGGTGTGCAATAATTTTGCTTCTGAGGTCAAAGCAATATTCTTTCAGGCACGAACATGAACGGATTGCATGTTTGTTCAGACTGATTTTTGCACTCGACGTGTGGATCCTGTTGCGTGAAATCATTTTGCTGCCTGCCACATTTGGTTGTTTTGCTTCTTGCTTTTTCAGATTTCCAGCAAGCAGCCGCGCCCGACATTCATGCCCCCGGTGGGGCTGCTCGCAATGTGGCTCCTCTTGGTTGCGGGGGCTGTGGTGAAGGTGGAGGAAGAGTCAGACGCAGAGCGTCTGGCCAACCTGCTGGACGAGAGCTTGGCGGAGGAGGTGCCCGGACCCGTTTCACACTGCGGGTTCGCCGGAGCAGGTGCCACATGCAGCAGCAGAAGCATTTGCGACACTGCCCCCTGGTCACGACTCCGTGGAATTGGAGGAGAGCAGTAGTGACATTGCCTTTCATGGAGCCTCCACCCATGCCCTCAGCCGAGGGAGCCGGTGGGGAAGACAACCCGGTCACAGAAGAACAGGAGCCTGACCAGCACGAGACCCTGCAGGCGTCCCAGATTTTGGGGAGCTGCAGGCCTTCACTTTGACCCCTTTTGAAACTGGGGGGGCGCACCTGCACGCCCTCTACCGGAAGGCGTGCGTGAGGACCCACTCCGACAAAGGGGACAGAGCCTTCTGCGTGGTGAAGGAGGCCTACCAGGTGCTACAGAAGTGGCTTCGCTGGTGTGTTAAGGTTGCCACGACTCTTGCGTCGCACCACACGCACGGCTTCGCGCGCCGCTGTCTCATATGCATCTCACAAGGGAAGCGAATGTCGAGGTGCGGGGCGTGCACTGGCCTGGGAAACAGGGCAGGCCACGGCGCCTGTGGCTTGCAGCCAGTTATGTTGCACCTTCGCAGATCTTTTCCAAACAAGCAGTGGCTGGCTCCTGCAGCTAGCCGCCTCCCTGCCTGCCTGCCTACCCTGACAAAACTGGATGAAAGAAACGGCGCTTGACCAGAACCAAAAGAGGGACTTTGCACCTTGTGCTGGAAGGTTTTAGTATTAGGGTCCGTGGCTCTTAGTATAAGGGTCTCCCTGCCTCCCTGAAACGAAACAATGGCTCTTAATATCAGGGTCTCCCTGCCTGGCCTGCCTCCCTGAAACGAAACAAACATGAAACGAAACAAACAAGCGCCTCAAACCTTGTGCTATACGTTAATTCTGAAAATATCTTTCAATCACCTTCACTGCCTCTGCGGCTAGCCGTTCTGCCTGCGCCAAGGCTGTCTGCTGCTGCGGCGAGCGACTTTCCTGGCTTGGTGTTGCCACGGAGCGGTCTTGCCCCACAAGTAGTCTAGCCTGCAGAACAAGGCTGGGCTGTCTGGCTCCTAGTCTGTTCTGCAGCGCCTTGAGCGCGCTCTTTGTCCTCAAGGGCTGCTGGTCTGCCTCGTCCTAATGCGGAACCCAGCTGCTGGCTAGAGCTGCCTGGCCTGTCTACTATCTTCCTCTTGGCTGGAGGTGTGCGGAACTCCTCTAAGCCTTTCTTCTCTATCTGCGCTCTCTGCCCAGTGTCTGGGCTAGCTGCCTGCTCCTCGTTATCCACAGCTGGCTGGCTAGCAGTTCGCAACCTCTGTCTTCCTTTCTCTCTCGCTCTCTCTCTCTCTCTCTCTCTCTCTCTCTCTCTCTCTCTCTTTCTCTCTCTCTCTCTCTCTCTCTCTTTCTCTTTCTCTTTCTCTTTCTCTCTCTTTCCAATGAAAAGCTGAATCAATTACCAAGTTGCTGCTGGGCCGGCTGCTGGCTGAGCTACGCTGTCTGCCTCAGATGAAGCTGCGCTCAAGTGCCCCTTGCCTGCACGCTGACTACATGCACCAGCTGCTACTTGCTGCCGCAGCATTGCTGCCTAGCGGCCATCTTGCACTGTCTGGCTTTCGGCGGCGGTCTTGCAGGAGGCTTGCTGGTTTGCTGGCTGCGGAGAATCAAGCGCTCTGCGAAACGAAGAACGAACCGGGGACCCCTAATGCTAAAACCTGTTTTTTCGGGGGGGCCCACTTAGGGGGGGCCCACTTAGCATTGGGGTTAGGGGAAGGGATTACTCATGACGTCCGTGCTCTGCTTTCTTAGTTAATGAAAACCCCATGTGAAATCGGGGGTAGGCCAGGTAGCATCTGCTCACATTTTAGATACCTCCTCGCCTCCAAGCTCCTCGCCACGTCTGCGCATGTCCACATCCTTCTCAAGAATCCGTTTGACTGACCTCCTCCAATACGGCTCTGTGCCCGGTAGCGTGCATTGCTCCGCAAGCCTCAGTGCACCTGGCATGACCTGAAACTCGTCATCCACATGTTTGCCTCTGCCTTTGTCTTTTCCTTTCTTCTGCTTTCCCCCTTCCTTTTCCTTTCCTTTTCCACCTAGATCGCCCAAGCCCCTGGGCCGGCTCCATCTTTCTATTCCACCTCGGGCGTGATATCGGCCACCGACTGCTGGGTGGCCATGAACCTCGCTGCCGAACTCCCATCCTTCAGGGCAGGCATGGGCCAACAGAAACATCTCCCGGCTAGGCTCTCGGCTCGTCGTACCTTGTGACTGTCTGCTCATGATGCTGTAAACAGCCTTGCGCGAGTCGGACCTCCTCTCATCCGCTCCTCGGGATCCACCCAACTGCTCTTCCACCTGCTCCAGCAGCAGCTTCATTCTTCTCCGCCTTCCTTTTTCCTCCTCCCGATGAGGGTCGGAACTGTCCCCCGTTCGTCTCCATCTCTCCTGGCTCCTTTCTCTCACCTCGCTTTTTCTTCTCCTTCTTCTTCTTCTTGCCTCTCAATGCTTCCACCAACATCCGAATAGCTCCTCCTTTCTTCTTCTTCTTCTTCTTCTTCAACCGCCTTCTCCTCTGGGCTTCCCATGCTCCTCTGGCCCTCTCCACCAGCTGTCCAGCCAGCGACTTGCTCCCGCGGCTCATCAAGTTCCTTTCTTTTGCGCCCCCAAACCGGTCCGCGAAGTCGTGTCTCCGGACTGATGGACCGGTTAAAGCCAGGGCCCCCTTCTCTTCCGTGTGGTCCGCGCTGATGTCCTCCATCCCTGGAGTAAAAACTTTCTCCTTGTCCTCCATGAGACTCCTCCTGGAAACTTACACGCCGGGTAGGTTCCTGCGACTCTCCCTTTCCAAGTCTGGGGTCGGGTCGAACCAGCTTTGCCTTTTCCATCTCCTGATGAAGGTCCCGAATCAATCTTTTTCCATGGGCACTGATGTAAGAGGCCTGGAATTGATTGCCATTGCTGAGCAGGAACTCCACCACGTGTACCAATACGGCCTTGCCAGCGTGACTGCACGGTACGCCCTTAGAAATATGTAAATATCCCTTTCTCCGACTCATACCACCTCCGAAGTCTGCAGTTGCCGACTGGCTGACTGAATCTACTGCCCAGACTCTTTGCCTCTAAAAAAAAGGGAACCGTCCCACGTGGGCTATAATTGCGAATGAGACCAGGTCTTGCTCCTCGGAGAGCACGGTCTCGATGAAGTCCTGGCGGTAGCATCTTATAGTCAAGACCTGACCAGCCTCGGGTGTAAATAAACCCCATCTCTCGATATTGGACTTTGAATAAATACCGTAGTCCGTCGATGGCTCAGAACCTCAACCGCTTCCTCGAGCGTCTTTTCTCCCTTTTCGCCTTCTTCTCCTTCGGGCATGTCTCCTTCTTATTGGATACCACCTCCGCCTTCCACCTGATCTTCGCTGACTGGGCTCTCCTCTGCGCTTTCCACTAACCACTCGGTCTCCTCGCTCTCACTCCTCACCTGGCCCTGCGTCTGGTTCCCAACCAAACAAAGGTCCCTCGCAGCTATGTGCCCGGCACGATGGCGAGGCAGAGGAGGGCGAGCCGGAAGGCTCTTTGCCTTCAAGGCTTTGAGCTGCCTCGCCACCACCAAGTCCTGGGCCAGCGATGTCGCCCTCCGGTTCGTGAAGCCCTCCTCGAGAGTGCCTAAGATCTGCGTACCAGCCTCACAGATCAGGCACTTGCTGCCACTCTTCGCCTCGGCCTCCTAGCACACCTCACAAATGACCAAAGCTAAACCCAACCAAAGAGCTTGACATGAGAAACGGCCGCCGGCACCATGCCCTCCACAAACCTTCGATGCGAAAGCATATAAACAGACACACCCAGCTGAGAATCTAGTCAACCTGACCCCGACTCGAGTCCCTGCAGTCGAGAGGCTGTGGCGCCCAAAACTTGCGCCTTGCCATCCTCAGGGTGGATACGGTGGATGCCCCGTTCGCCATAAAGCATGGTTGAATTTACAGGAAGCTTCCAACTTGTTCCAGGCTTGAACAAACTGGGTGTGTCTTGTTCTTAGGATTTGGACCCAAACAAATGGCTTCGGCTTTAAGTGTTCCTTTTGTTTTCAATTGAAATTTCACCAACCAGGGGGCCTGCACCATGGCCTTTTTACCCACGTGCCTTAGGCATGTTATCAAAGCCGAGGCCAGGACCTGATCTTCCGGGATCGACCTGAGAGACTCGGGCTGTACCGACATCAAAAGCTCCCCAAAGCCAAGAAGCTCCAGGTCTCTTCTGACGTGTCGTGATTCCACAAATGGGCGGAAGGGTTTGTTTCTTTCCGCCAAACCTAGGAGAAAAAACAACCCGGGGCCCAAAGTCATGGTGTTTCCATAAGTCGTGAGTCTCTGTCTGTCGTGATTCCATAAGTCTGACGTCGCGGCAGTGATGACTGCCTTTCTTCCCGGTGCAGACTTGACACACACCCAGAGGGTCTCTCAAAACTGGATCGAGAGCAAGGCGGTTGGGGCTCGGCACGGAGATATAGACAGGGTTCCCCCTGTTTCCCCGTCTAACATCACCCCCAAGTAATAAACATTTACCAGCAAGGTGACGTTCGAAACCACCAACAAGGGACACACAGCCTGTGAGAAATTCGCTGAGACGGTGGCACCATGGAATTCTGCGATAGGAAGTTCAATGGGTTGGGCTTCCTGGCCGACATGCAGGATAGCCAGGCGCTTGAAGGCGCGCCGAGCGACGGGTTCGCTTTTGGGGGTTTTAAACCCCCCAAAGCTTGAGTAGTCGGAGAAACCGGCAGGCAAGTCTTGAGGAAATCCCGTGTTCGTGCTGCGTGTTTAAAGCTAGTTTCCGGCAGAAGTTCCTGTTGCTGGTTTCTTTCAGGCTTGAGTATTGATTGAAGCGATCTGCGGGGACAGTCTAAAAGATGCCCGATAATTATTGAAGCTTTGTTTTCTTGGTAGAAATTGCCGGTCACCCTGTAAACAAGGGTTTCTGAGCTTCGTCAATGTTGTTGGGAGGATTTCGGGCTCTTTATCTTTCCGTTGAATGCTTTTTCCGCCTTGGCCGACCATCAGATGTTCCATCTTTTTTTCCTGGGGGAAACTTGAAATGAAATCCATGGCCAAGAACCATCCAACCTGGGACTGTCCTATGTATTTAGCCCCATTGGTCCATCCCCTCTGGGACACATTTCACACACACATCTGTGCCATTTAAAATCCATGGCCATAGGCCTCTTGCAAACACATCTAGCTCCTCCAGAGAGGTTAGAACAAGGGTACCGTTACTTTTTTCAGCCGTCGATTATAGTAGGGGAACCGAATCTCCCAACCAAAAAAGAAACAGGAGAGAAAGGGCACTTAGCTGGGGGACCTAGACACAAAATCCTGCATCACTTTGAAACCATGGGAAACCATTCTTCGTTGGTATTTACAGGCGAATCAAATCATTTTAGGGTTTCTGCACGGTGGTGCGAAATGAATTTCGTCCACCCACAGTAGATGGGTATCCCAACGCCAACTGGGTGTGGCTCAAAGTTAAACCACCAGGAATTGGACCGCAGGTTTTAGTCATTTCCATTTACCAGGGCGAGCCATTTTGGGGTTACCGTATTTTATGGGCATGTGTCAAAACTCGGCGTCCCATGGGGGTCTCATTTGGACACCAGGTATCGGACACCTATCGGAAGCAACCGACATCCAAATGGCTTGGGCGAACACGATCCAGCCGCGCCTCCGAACCAAGCCATCGGAGCTCTCCTGACGCGACGAATCGACGAAGCGGACGTCTTCTTTTTTGGGGGAAAACAACAGCCAGGGGAAACCAGAAAAACCATCCCAGGGGTTGGACAAACTTTTGGGGTATACTTCCTCTGTTGTTGGACACGGCCATCCCATGTTTGGACAAACTTTTGGTGTTTGCCGGTTTTATGTTTTCTTTTTGCTGGAAACCGCGGCCCAAATCACGGCGCAGCTGTGTTTGTGCTGCTTCAAGTGCAGGTCTTGGGGTTCCTTAGTCTGGTGACATTCACCTAAGGTGCGAGGGAGCCACCAGTTGGATGGTGCAAGGGTCATTTCATTTCTCATTCCCTGGCTATCGCACCAACCCACCCTGGGCTGCAAATCCAACTAGAAGCACCCTATCGTCCTCTTTGACCAGGCGATTTGGACGGATTTTTCGGCAGACCCTCACTTCCCTGTGGATTGGGAAAAAGTGCGAGGAGCCATGTACCACGAATATGGTCCAGACCCCCAAAGTGACTAAAGCCCGAAACGGAACTCAGGGAGTAAAGAGAAACCTTGGATCCCTTCAAACGAGTTCTGAAAGCTTGGTGTTTTGAGGCTCTGCACTTCATGTAGCCAAGTTTTTATAGTGGCTCCCACCTTCTTGACGATTTGCCTAAGTTGGACTTCCATTTGGCTAAGGCCCCAGGAAAAAATACAATATTTCCAGTAGAGATGAATTCCGTTTAAACCCGTAAAACCAAATTCTTAGGCAATTGGAGGTGGACCAAAAGAAATCGAGCTTTGCACATCTGCACATTTGCACATCCAGCCCATGTCCTCGGCTGCATTCTGAAGCGATTCCTGCCAGAAGGCTGCGGCGAGCACTGCCCAAAGGAAGCTTCGAGACCTAGGTCCTCCCGCAGAGCGGTTGGAATAAGTTGGTACCAACTTTCTTGTTTGCCTATTCCTGGTACCAAAAAGAACTTTCTATACCCGTTTCTTGGTACCAACTTTCCAAAAAAGAGACGGGAGAGCAAGAAAAAACCCTGGCTGGACCCAGAGACGATCCCAAACCGATCCGCCGGGGCCGGGGGCGGCTTCCTTCCTTCCCAAGGGCCGCTCTGAAGGGGCCGGGGTGACCCCTCCATTTCCTTAAGGACACCCCCCTTGAAAAGATAGAAAACCTGCTGGAAAACATACTTTCTCTAGAAAACCTGCTGGAAAACATACTTTCTCTAGAAAACCTGCTGGAAAACATACTTTTTCTCTTTGTTGTCTATTTGAGTAGGGGAACCCTCCCCCTCCCAAAGAATCTAAGAAAGAAACGGTAAAAGGGCACCAATTGCTAGGGGACCTAGTCCAAGCGCTCCGTCCTTAAGTGCCACTGCTTGTCGCGCCGGCGCTGAGGCGGGCGGCGACGGCACCGGCGTTGCAGTGCTGCGGCGAGGTGCGCGAAGGCTCGGGGGGCGAAGGCTCGGGCCAAATAAGAGTTTTCGTAGGTCCCTTTGGTGGACCTGGAGTCTCCACCCTTTAAGAAATGTGGTCATTACCCAAAATAAAGGGGTCATGGACCCATTTTTAAAGGGTCAGGGAGTCCCGGGACATAGTTTAGGTAGGGATTCCTGTCCAACCACTTGTGAGGTGGTGCCCTTTTTTAAATTCATGGCCGAATTCCGGTCAGTGCATTTCCCTACCCTAGGATTAGACCACAAGCTGACAATGTGTGATGGAAGGCTGAAACAGGCTTTCCAGTACACAAGGGCTTCTCCAAGTAGTCTTCCAACACCCTCCGATCGTCAGCTTCCATATTGAAGGACCTGGACGGCATTTAGGCCCCTGATCTCCAGAAGACGCCTTAGGCAACGGATTCGAAGCAGGCCAAAGTCTTTGCTTATCTGAAACACTTTCAATCACCCCTTGTTTGAACAATAGCCTTGTCCGTTCAAGCATCTAAACCAATTCTGCCCCATTCCGAGCGCAGCTGCCAGCCTGGGTATGTCGATGAAGGTGTTGCGGACCTGTGCGGATGCAAAATTGAAGATCGCAAACAAGGCCCCCCTTGGAGTGCGCTTTGACCACCGCATGGTTGGGGGGTTGCTCAATCAAACTTGCGGCAACGACTCGGGCAATCAAGTTTAAGGAAAAAGATGCTGGGATGCTTAGGATTACTTGTCCTCTGTTCTAGGTGGGTTCCGGGTCACCCCCCAAAGCTCAGCAAACAAACGGGAGTTGTTTGCCGCGCACACAGGGAATGCACCCATATGGAAATTCCCAACTCAACTCCCAACGAGTTCATCAGCTAAATGTCCACCCTTCCCAACCGCCAGCCCTACTTTTGACCTCGTTGCCTCTTGGTTCTTGGGCCGAAAAAACCGGTTTCTAATTCAGCCGCTTCGGCCCAAGAACCAAGAAATAGGGGGTCGGAACAAACAAAAAACAAAAACACACATACACACACACAAAAAGAAAACAAAACAAAAAAACAATCAGTCCCCTCTGACGGCTGCGCCTTCATCCCCTGTCCTCCCTGTGCCGCTTCCATGGCAGCGAGGCGAAAATCGGTACCAAAAGGCTCACAGGTTTCGCGTGACAGGACAGCTGCTAACCCGCGTGCAGCGGTTCGCAGCAAAAAACAAATCCGTGAGATGTTGCACGGTCCATCGAATCCACTGACCAACTTGAGCCAGGCTCCAGTTGGGAAGTGTCGAACTAACCTTTCAGATCTGTTCCTTCCCGTCTACCTCATGCGACTTCCAAATTTACGTATCCATTGCCACGCCCGCGGCCATGCGAATCTTTTGACACCGAACGCGCCGGCGCTCCGATTGCGGCAGCTCGCAGACCGTGTGCTTCCTGACCGCATTGCGCATGCCTCCCACGCGCGCGGGCAAACGCCTTGTCCTCCTCCTCCGAAGCCTTCGATGGCGTGGCTTCACGGCTCACTTGAAGAGCGCCAAGGGCAAGTCTTCCGGTGAAGGCGCCTCGCAAACAAACCAAAACTCGGTTGCTTTCTGCTCCCCTGCGAAAAGTGACTAACTTTTAGTGGTTTAATACGGAAAACCCATTAGTTGGCAAAAAGTTAAAGCCCAAACATCCAAGCAAAATGCACCAAAGAAAAGCAAACAAAGCGAACGCGCGAAACAGCGAAAGCTTTTTCAGGACTGGTGTTTTTGATGGGCTGTTTTAGTCTCACACGCCTGCGCAGTCCGAGTCGATGGCCGAAGTGGCCTCAGTCCAAGTGTCACCTACGAATCTTGGTTGACGTTGCAAGGGGAGCAAAATTAAAAATTTAGCAGTTAAGTCGGGATTTCCCACTAAACCACAGTAAGCAAAAATGTAACATGTTTCCCAACAACAATGAAATAGTCTCCACCAAATCTTCTTTGAACTTTGGGAGAATGTGACTTGAGAATGGCCTCATATATGAATGAAGCACCTCATAAGCCAGTCTCTTCAGTGCAATACTACTTGCTCCACTTAAATCTCATGTGCACTCACCTCTTCTCTTTAGTTGGGTTTGTCTCAAAATAGCCAAAACCGCTGGGTTTCAGCAGTACCCTCAGCTCTCACGAGTCTTTCGCATAGGCGAGCAGAGGCCATTCCTGGCTCTGTCTCGGACACTTTTTTTGGATGGTTACTAGCTACGAGGGAACTCACCGCATGACTGTGAATTCCCAGAACTACCCACTACAGCTACCTCATGGCATGTGAGTCACGGTCGAAATCCTGGTTTTTACCGTCAACCCAAGACATCTACCTTTTCCCCAACCCTGTAGGGCCCACAGGAAGAACAGGGTTTCCCTTTTTGGGCAATTGATTGACTTCAAAGGGAAACCCTGACTTTGAACATTGCCTTGTAAATTGTGGTTTCCCTTTACTTTGGTGGAAAAAGCCATGTTTGAAAATATTTTAAGGAGCCCTGTTTAAAGGGGAACCCTGTCAACAAAAAGCAAAACAATCAAGCACACCGCGTTTTTTTCTCGGTTTTGAGCAGGCGGCTCACAGAGACGCTCTGGCTGCACCCGCGCCAAAACCTGCAAAGCTGACTGGTCCCCCGCCCCCCAAAAATCTTGGCATGGTGTGCCCTAAATATTGCAAGTAAACCAACCAAAAACCGTAGTATTTAGGGCATCCACCGGGTGAAGTATAGGGAGCCCCTTTGCATGACCCCATGCCGAGACAGTCTAAGAGATGCCTGAAGAATTAAAAGCTTCCTGCTTTTCTTGATGGAGATTGTCTGGTCCCACAAAGAAATGGTCTGAGCTTCGTCTAACCAATGACCTCCCACCTCCATCCCGGTGATTCCATTTCCCTGACACCAAAGCAACCACCCTTGAAAACTTCCTGATGCCAGGGCATGAGACATGGAATGACCCCTAAACCATCCAACTGGGATCATTCCCACATTCCCTGCTCAAGAAAAGCTAAAAGGACAATAGCTGGTGTCCTTAAACAAAGGGCAACTCATATCCACTGGAAAGGAAGCTCAAGGAATAAGGCATTCTTTGATATCTACAGCAGAGCGAGACAATAAATATGTTAATAGCTCGTCAAACAAACAAAGTTGCAACAAAACACAGACTTTTTACTTGATATGACCGAACAAATATTGGCCTGTTCCAACACAACTATTGTAGACAGCTCAGATAAAACTCTCACTCACTTACTTTTGTCAGAATGACTACCTCGGCAGATAGTGCACTACTGTCTGAGGGCTATCATGACATTTCGTAAGTTCTGAGCATGCTTCAAATCCTTTTAATCCCTATTTCTGTCATAGAAGCCTCAGCACTAGCGGCTATCATTCTTTGGGAGTCTTTACTGAGCTCCAAGTTGCACCCCCCAGAACGTAACCCTTCCTGTTTTGGTCTAGCAGCCGTCAAGGAGGCTGTGTATGGGGCTGTGTGTTTGGCAAGCAAGTTCTTGAAGGGGGTGTGAACAGAACCAGGTCTATCTTCCCCCCCCCCGGTTGTGTCAGTGCCTCGGGGTGGGGGCAGAAATGAAGGGGGTCCACGTGAAAGCCCCGACCTGCGTGATTGGGTGTGTTTTCAAGGGTATGCTTTTGGGGTGTTAAACTATGCTGTCTAAACTGGTCTCTTGCTAAAGTTTAACTTTTAGTGGGTATGTAGTATGGACACCCCACTAAACCAACAAAAACCGGAAACAAAAGGAACCGGACGGCTGGTTAAAAACCGATCTAAGCTTCGGGGGAATCGGAAAACCAATTTTGGAAACCCATTCGGAGATTTCTCCCCAACAAAAAGGCAAAAAGGCAACTCCGCACTGGAAAGGCTCGGCGCCTCATGGCCATGCCGTTGTAGTCTCTTCTTCTCCAGCCTCAGGAAATCTTTGTTTCGGCGTGCGCCCATTTTGAGGGTACCCTTTGTGCCTAGAGTCTCCTTCTGACCCTCAAAAACTGGTTGGCCATTGCCCAAAAGAAAGAAATGGGCCATGTACCTATTTTTAAACGGTCATGGAGTCTCCAGGTAAGGTGCTTGCGGAAGTCAATAAGAAAGCCACCCTATTTGGCATCCCCTCGATTTCGACACATATCCTTATTCATGCCATGCGGGAAGGGGAAGGATGGGTGGAGATGTACCCCAAACATAAACAAAATGCACCCCCCACCCCCCGCCCCATCAATACCCGCGGCTTCTGCTTAATTTACTGAACAAATTTGCTAAAACACATGCAAAACACTGGTGCTTGCAGTGTCTTTCTCAACATCTAGGGGTAGGTGTGAATTGCTTTAACTCATTGCTTAAAGAATTGATTCTCCAGTTCTGCCTTTCCACTGTATTTACCGCGCACAAGTCCAAAAGGATAAGGGGCACACCCAAACAGGAATGACTGGCAGGCGCTTTGAAGCGCTTTCGATTTCAAGGACTCTAGGCCTTGAACCTTGAATCCATGAGCTACCTGGATGAAACGTCTTGGGGTGCCACATACTGGATGTAAGATTCAAGAACACGAGTCCTGGGAATCTTGAATTTTAGATCCAAAAGTGGATTTAATCGCTTTAATGTTTTTGTTTTTTAACGGATACAGTTACAGTCAAATGTGCAAATGCGAGCACAGTTAAATGCTCAAATGCGGGTGCATGAAAACGGACATCGCCCAAAAGTCCTGCAACCGTGAAATTCTCTAGGGGCCTCAACCCTCACCTTTGCTTCCCAACGGGGAGAATCAAAAACTCCAGTGGCCTACCCAAAACCGGGCAAATAAGTCAAAGAACAGATTTCGGCACCTGGGACTGTCCCTTACCCTTCCCGAAGCTGGACGTGGCTCGTCAAGTAGCCTCCCCATTTCGTTCGGTTCTGACCATTGAAGCAGAGACGAGCGAAACACCTTTGGAGGTGTCCGAAAGGGACATGGCCCGGGTGTCCAATTTTTTTTGAGGGACTCGTACCCCTGTTGGTTGGTTTCACAGGGACCACCACACGGAAAGCCAATTGGAACCCCCAGTTTGGGTTGGGGCTTGTTTTTTTTCAAGACCAAAGCCAATTGGAACCCCCAGTTTGGGTTGGGGCTTATTTAAAAAAAAAAAAAAAAAACACTGAGCTGAAGCCAGGGCGGCTTCAAGGCCAGAGACTCCGCGAGCTCCTTCCCGATTGAACCCGTGCCTCTGAAAAAGTCCACTCCCTAAGCTGAGTAAAACGCGCCAGAACAACCGGAAAGCCGGTTTTCCCCGCGCTTTCCCAGCGGCTGTCCTTAAAAGCAGAGAGTGTACATATAAGTCTCTCGATGTAATAGAGGCTGTCCAGCCTGATTCAGCCGCGCTGGAAGAGCTTTACCCCGCGCATTGAATGGAAAGTACCACTAAACCGGAACAACAAAAAGGATGGCTAGAAACCGCCGAGCAAAGTCATCACCTGTTGGAGCCAACGTAGATATGGATTGTTTCCTCGTTTTTTGGAAGGAATCCCAACCCCGAACTACACAAATATGCTCAGATTACGTTCCATCCCACCGCACAAGAGAGAAATGACTGAACATGTAGGGATTCAATTTTTTCGTGTGCCCCAACAAATATGAATAGCTTCCCCTATCTAATTCTTTGGTGGATTGGATTGATAGGATTGGGTTGGTCAAGAGGTTGGGGCGGATTCAACATACTCAAAGCTACCAGTCACAATGTCAACGCTGGCTGAACACTTGCAGTGCTTTTGATGTCCATCAACTTCCCCTTTAGAGCTTGGGGGTGGTCCCATCAGGGTCCCTCGCCGAAAAAAGAGCCGGTGGAAATCCACGAACACCAAGACACCAATTGGAAAAAATCTCAGAATCTGATAAAAGCAATGCAAACCAGAAAGTTCGAAGTTAGCAGCTCAGTTTCATGTTCAAGTTGAAAGGCGACTTTTCCGCTTGATTTCAACTTATCTAGGAACGCATGCCAAACAGGAGTGGACGGCTGGTTAACAACCGAAGCAAAATGGTTCGATGTGAGCCACGCGCGAGTGACAACACCTTCATGTACTATTCCAGAGGTCCCAAGTCCATGGACCTTTCCAGAGCAGTTGATATTCCAGTTGATACATCCTGGAATCTACCCTCGACAATGGAGGAAACCCGAAAGAAGCTGCGTCTGGCAAACAGCAGCAAAAACAAACTTTCGGAAGTAATAAGGCAAAACTACGGCCATGCAACCGCCTTTTTTAATAACTAAAAAAGCAGTTGGCATCGGTGGGTCCTCCGCATTGTCCAGCAGCTCCTTGCGAGAGAAGTTCAACCACAGCTCCAAGGTTTGTCATGTTTTGAGGTGCCATTCTTTGGTTTGGAAGGAACACCTCCAAGAAAACCACCAATTTTTGGGGTCCCCCGAAAAACAAGACATCCCAGTAGTTGCTACACAGTTCCAAGATCATCCTAGTCTTCCCCAAAGGGAAACATGGAACCACAAGTGGAATTTCAGGGATTCCCCCCCCTTTTTAACTCTAAGGGGCTGGGGATGTTCCAAGGTTTGCATTGAACACCCGTCTTTAGGAATTGAACGCAAATGACTTCGGTGTTCCATTTAAACCCCAACAAGGGTTCCCTGAAACAAAGACACACCCACCTAGCTTCAAGCGAGCACGTTGCTAACTGCAGACTCCGATAATTTTTGATCTTGACAAGTTTCGCCAATGTGCAAATGTTCGCTAGGACAATTCTTCGAGCCTGCTTGCAGCAACGCCTGCAGAGTTGAGTTGTCACAAGCTTCAAACAATTCTTGCATCATAGCAGAGATGGGCTTTCAACAAAATGCGGTGCCGTTTTCAGAGTCGCTGCATTCGAGCAGACCATCGCTGTTTCCCGACGGCTGGTAAAGGAATGGTGAAGGAATGGGAAAGGGAAATAGAGCTAGCCATCTCTTCCTCGCTTTCCCCCTCACCTAAGCTTCTCCTCGTTCCTTGAGTTGGCTTGGGCGGCTTAGAGATTGCATGGTGCCGCGGGAGCTAGGGTAAGGCTTAGGGAAGCGGTGGAAAAAAATCGTTGGAACTCGCTTCCTGAGTGACTGCGCCAAATAACACCTAAACTTTTGCTTTTAACAAAACGGTCCAGACCCAAAAAGCGACTGAAGTCCGAAACGGAACCCAGGGAGTGAGGGGATCAACCCTGAGAGACCGTGCGTGAAACCAAGGCATCCGAGTGAAACTCGGCACGAGGAAATTTCGTCCTCCAGAAAGACCGCGCCCATCTCCGCAGCCCAGCTCTCAATTGCCTCCTGCGAGTGACAACTCAAGGATGGATAGGTGTGCCTCACATCGGGAACCGCAAGGTGTGTGCACCATTGTTCTAGGGGCTGATTCCAACCATTCTTTTCAACCATCGTTCTTTTCAATAACCGGCCGTATCCCTGGGATTTCGGAGGTTTACTAGAAAGAAGGATCCCTTGAGGAAAGAATGGGAAGGTACCCTTAGAATTGTCTGTTCTGGGTTTGGACCCCCCATATATGTCACAATTCCTTTGTTAAGGTTGGACCCCCCAAAATGGCGTCAGTGTTCCTCTTGGTTTCCTTTTAAAACCATAAACAAAGGGTGTTCTAGGTTCTTCTCTCCAGTCTCCAGGGCAGCCTTCCCCCCTTCGATAAATCGCTGCGAACAGAAGCGCGCTATGGCAAGCGCACAGGGCAGACTCAAGTCCAATCGCTGGATGGTCGGCTTCAAGCGTTGCGTGTGTCTATTGAAGCTGCCTTGCTCAAGAACCCAGGGGTTCAGGGCGAGGTGAGGCATGCAAGTCCATTGATTTGTGCTGCCTTTCGGGACAAAGCGCCACTTTTCGCGTCAAATTGCGCGTCATTTCCCATTGGTCTCATGCTGGTTCACCTCTAAAGAATTGAGGTCTTGAGTTAACACCTTGCCCCTGAAAACCACATACTTGCTGCAAGCGACTCGAACCGTTTCGTCCACCTTGGGTTGGGAACCTTCCATTTGTTACCCAGACTTCTCAGGTATCGGATTTCCCCTGCAATTCTAACCTGGGTAGAAGTCTACCTTGGGCCACTCAAATGAGTCACAATCAAAATCCGGTAAAAAAATGGTCGACCCAGAACCATGCTTCAAGAACTAAGAAGGCGCCGCAGCTATTCTAGGTCCTCCAGTAGAGAGGTTAGAAGAAGGGTACCAACTTTTGTCTGTAGTCTTTTTTAGTGGGGGAACCCTCCCAACCAAGAAAGACGGTAGAAAGGGCACCTAGCTGGGGGACTTAGTTCACTTCCCCGGGTTTTTTGAACCAGTGGCTCAAACAT
Source organism: Effrenium voratum (assembly GCA_963377175.1). Lineage (NCBI taxonomy): Eukaryota > Dinophyceae > Suessiales > Symbiodiniaceae > Effrenium > Effrenium voratum. The sequence continues at coordinate 92,770 of CAUJNA010003221.1, forward strand.
AGGCGACCTTTTGCAAAAATAGGCCCTGGTAAATGGACACACACTTATCTAAACCAGTGCCATCTATTTCAAACAAGAGGAAGCTGAAAAGGGCACCTACTGTGGATGGACAAAATCCTGCACCACCTAGCAAACCCTAAAAGGATGGTTTCCCTGCAAATGGTTTCCAACTAACAACGGTTTCAATCATGGTTTCCAAGTGGTGCGAAATTGATTTCGTCCATCCACAGTATGGGCTCAAATGGAAACCACTTTGCTTCCCCCCGCAGCTCCTGGTACTCCGTAAGCCCGAGCTCGCCCAGGAACTCCTGCGAAGCCCAACTGCCACCGGTTATCGGCGCCGAAGCGATCGGTTGCTGTAACGACCCTCTTCAAGATCAGCAGGGAATGAGGGAATGACCTATAAACCACCCCCTATGGTTTCATTTATTCGGGAAACATCAGGTTCAGGTCATTCCCTACTGAGCAAAAGCAAGAAACAGTTTCACTTTTGTGGGTTCAATTTGGAAAACCCTTCAAGGTCCAACCCAATACTATTAGGGTTCGTTAGGAGTTATAAGTCATGGTTGCAGCAGTTGATTCAGTTGGTCACCAGTTGCATCAGTTGCTAACTGGGATAACTGCTTTAGTGCTGACGAGCTGCGTGAAATTCAAAACAGTTAAAACAGTTAAAACAGTTATTTTTCAGGGCTGAAAGCAGTTAAAACAGTTAAAACAGTTATATTTTTTAGTGATTTCCTAGCTTTTCAAGCCCACAGTTGTAGAATACATAATGTTGTGCAAGTATTGATATATTTGCACAGATAACCGCTAAATAACATTGAAACCTTGTATACACGTATCGAAATTATGAGACTTGGATGTTTGCAGGCGGCAGTGCCGCTCGAGCCATTCCACGAGTTTAGACACCAGGGAGATTTTTCACCAGCTACTGCTGCTCACCGGCTGCCTTTGTGTCCTGCCATCCCACGAGTTTTGGCCAGGGATATTTCTCACCAGCTACTGCTGCCCACCTACTGCCTTTCAAATTTGCATCCTGCCATCCCACCAGTTTAGACCAAACAGATTTCCCACCAGCTACTGCTGCTCACCTACTGCCTTTGAAATTTGTATCCTGCCACCCCACCAGTTTAGACCAGGGATATTTCCCACCAGCTACTAGCTGCTCACCTACTGCCTTTCAAAGTTATATCCTGCCATCCAACCAGTTTAGGCCAAACAGACTTCCCGCCAGCTACTGGCCCTCACCTACTGCAGTTGAAATTTGTATCCTGCCATCCCACCAGTTTAGACCAGGGAGATTTCTTGCCAGCTACTGCTGCTCACCTACTGCCTTTCAAATTTGCATCCTGCCATCCCACCAGGCAAATTTCTCACCAGCTACTGCTGCTCACCTATTGCCTTTGAAGTTTGTATCCTCTCCAGCTACTGCTGCTCACCTACTGCCTTTGAAATTTGTATCCTGCCATCCCACCAGTTTACCAGGGAGATTTCCCACCAGCTACTGCTGCTCACCTACTGCCTTTGAAATTTGTACCCTGTTATCCCACCAGTTTAGACCAGGGAGATTTCCCACCAGTACTGCTGCTCACCTACTGCATTTGAAATTTGTATCCTGCCTTCCCACCAGTTTAGACCAGGGAGATTTCCCACCAGCTACTGCTGCTCACCTACCGCCTTTGAAATTTGTACCCTGTTATCCCACCAGTTTAGACCAGGGAGATTTCCCACCAGCTACTGCTGCTCAACTACTGCTGTTGAAATTTGCATCCTGCCATCCCACCAGTTTAGACCAAACAGCCTTTCCACCAGCTACTGCTGCTCACCTACTGCCTCTGAAATTTGTATCCTGCCATCCCACAAGTTTGGACCAGGCAGATTCTCTTACCAGCTGCTGCTGCTCGTCTATTCCCTTTGTACCCTGCCATCCCACAAGTTTAGGCCTCACCAGCTACTGCTGCTCATCTGCCCCTTGTCCGAAATTTTCGGCAACAAAAATGGAACTTTGAGCCCCGAAAAAAAACCCACGACACGCCACGACACACCACGACACTTTCAGAAAACTGGCCCGGATCACAGCTAGAGGGATGTGTCTTAGAGGAAAAGTAGTAGCGACACACCCACGACACACCACGAAAAGCGCGCGGCCCAGAAAACCCACGACACGCCACGACACACCACGACACAGTTTGTATTTTTCAGAATTTGTGTGATGTGTCGTGGTGTGTCGTGGTGTGTCGTGGGCTTTCTGGTCTTCATGGCCCTTTGCAGACAAGCCTGTGTGTCGCTGCTACTACCTTTCCTCTAAGAGACATCTCTCTAGCTACGATCCGGGCCAGTTTTGTGGCGTGTCGTGGGTTTTTTCGAGACTCAAAGTTCCATGTTTTTTGCCGAAACTTTCGGACAGGGTGCAGATGAGCAGAAGTAGCTGGTGAGAAATCTGCCTGGCCAAAACTTGTGGAATGGCAGGGTACAAAGGAGTAAATGAGCAGCAGCAGCTGGTAAGAGAATCTGCCTGGTCCAAACTTGTGGGATGACAGGATACAAATTTCAGAGGCAGTAGGTGAGCAGCAGTAGCTGGTGAGAAATTTTCCTGGTCTAAACTCGTGGGATGGCAGGACACAAAGGCGGCAGGTGAGCAGCAGTAGCTGGTGGGAAATCTGTTTGGTGTATATAATCTGGTGGGATGGCAGGCTACGAATTTCAAAGGCAGTAGGTGAGCAGCAGTAGCTGGTGGGGAATCTCCCTGGTCTAAACTGAGCGCCGGGGCCAAGCTGCGCGTTGCGAAAATGGCGACCACGTCGCACGTGACGGTCTGCAAAAGCGATGTTCTCACCGAGCTCGACGCAGCACGGGCCTTTCTTGTGGAGACCTGCTTCGCGTGTGATGCTGAGCTCTTGCTTCTGGTGAAGGAGTTGCGGCTGGACGCTTGGACTGGTGTATGTGCATGTCTCCTTTTCCTTGCCCGCTTGTTCCTCGCTCGCTCGCTGCGGCCAGTCGCCGCGTGTTTTCGTTCGCTCGTCGCGGCAGGCTGCTGCTCATTTTGTCTGCGGCAAGGCCGCGTGTGTTATACACGTTTTCGTTCCCTCGTTTGCGCAGGGCGCCGCTCGTTTTGTCTGCGGCGAGGCCGCGTGCTTCGCACGTTTTCGCTCCCTCGTTGCGGCAGGGTGCCGCGTGTATTTTGTTTGCGGCGAGGGCGCGTGCTTCCGGAGTCGACTGCGCGCGGCGAGCTTGCTTCGTGGTGGACGCTGGCTTCCTCGCAGCTGCGGGTGGGCTGTGGGAGTCGAGTGACCGGGCGCTATGCTTGCAGTGAAAAATATGACTTCTTAATACATCATGCGGCGATGCCGCGTGCAATCGACAAAGGTACTTCTATATCAGATAAATGTAAATTAATATATTGAATAATCTCCAAATCCACTCAATTTTCGGAAAGAACTAGCCTTTTTTTGCACGCTCCTGGCTCTGAACACTTAAACACGCAGTTTGGCGTCAAAAAGTTACAACCAGATATCTCCAGTTAGCTAAAACAGTTAAAACAGTTAAAACAGTTAGTTTTTCGCTCGCATCCTTCTCAAAAAATAACTGTTTTAACTGTTTTAACTGTCCACATAACTGGTATAACTGCGTGAACTTCTATAGCTGCAAATGAACCCTCAAAGTAGCAATTGCGAAAGGGTTTGAAACAGAGTTTCGGGATGGATAAAACAGGCCCTAACCCACCAACAAGAAGAGACCACCTTATCCCCCCGGTCCCAAGGGCAAAGCGGTTGCCCTCGGCCGGCACAAACACGAACCAAAAGGGGTGCCAGTTTAACAAACAGAAGAAAGAACCCAGCAAGGGCAGCAGCGCAGCAAGCGCACGAGCAGCAGCACCAACGCGGGCGAGCAAAGCGAGCGAAGCAAGCAAAGCAAACCAATGCAACAACCCAACAAAGCGAATGACCCACCTCCGCCAGGAGACCAACCGCGGAAGAAGCGGCCCGCACCTTTTCCAGGTACGAGACGAAGTCCGCGCCGTTGGCGCTAGCGACGAAATGGCAGACGCTCGTCGCCGGTTGTAAAAGCTTGAGCCAAAAGCCGCGTTGGGCTTCGGCATGAAACATGCTATGATAAAAGTACATGCCCCCAAAAACACCCCCCTCGCCTGTACAAAGAGAAGGAGTGAATTTGGAAGGGCGCATTGGCCATGTTGAAGTTGAAAAGCAAAATAAAAAAAGAAAACAGAGCCGATTAGGCTACCAGGGTTCGCGGCCCCATACCCGGGCACTCATTGGTGCCCGGATCCCGCCACCACCCCGAATTACGGGTATGGGGCGGATTCGCGCCGGTAGCCAAATCAAACAAGAGAAAGCAAAAATAAACAGAAACAAAGATTCAACTCCAGAATGGCAGGCATGAAATAAAAATACATTTGCAATGCAACCACATCGAACCGTAAGGTTCGAGTGGATTTATTTCCTGAATTCATGATTTAGGCGCATTGGCCCACTGGTTGAAACGTGGTGCTTCGACCACAAGACCACGTCTCTAAATTAGCACCGTCTAGGCGCGCGATCACGCAAAGACCTTCGGTAGGAACACCACCAGCTGCAATCAGCGGTTCAGGTCCGAATAGGACCTCACCGGCAGCGGTGCAGCGCATCCGTGATCCTCACCACAGCACCTTGATGAGCTCCATCACCAGCAGCAGCAGCGGTGCTGGAGAAAGCAGATCACCAGCGGCCATAGACGCCGCCGAGGATGACTTCCTTGCTGCGGCGACATACACCTGACAGGTTGCGCGAATAGCGCACAGCTGCGCATGCAGTTGAATTCCGAAATGGCGAATAGCCCAAACACAGAAATACTACAAGGAGCATAGTCCATTATGTGAATTCCGGAATGAAAGCACGCGCGCGTTGGCGCCGCCACGCAAAGGAAGCAGACGAACATCAGGTATCACCGATGTCGTCCGCCGCCGTGCCGTCCCCTCCCCTTGTTGACGTTCCAGTCCCCAGGAGGAGGAGGCACGGTCTCGGCCAACTCATCATCCGCACCCCAGGTAGGGGTATGCGGCGAGTTCGGATTCTCGAACTCGCGGGGATCACCCTGCATGTGCGGCTGCCAACCCTGCGGCATTGCGCCAGGCCACATTTGCGGCATCATGCCAGCCATTGGCTGTTGCATGTACCCTCCCATTGGGAAAGCGGGGTACATCGGACTCGGGAAAGGGTAAGGAGCTGCCTGAGCACCCTTGTATCCCGACCCGCGAGCATCAGGCTGATACCCGCCAGTGGGAGTTCTCGATCTGGCGGATCCGCCACGACCGAACTGCCCTTGTTGGTAGCCGTATTGGCCACCCTTGCCTTTGTACTGATCACCTTTGTGACCCTTTCCTGGGAACTGGTCACCCTTGTGACCTCCGCCCTTGGGCCATGATTGCGCAGGGGCTTTGCCCTTTTGCTGATCACCCTTTGACCTGGATTCAGGTCGCGGGGTAGCAGACCGCTGGTCTCCCCTAGGAGTGGCTGCCCGCCTGTGGTGCTTCCCAACCGGCGGGTCAGCAAAAACAATGGCGCATTGGCCGTCGCGCCGCGAAGCGGGGACCATGTCAACCTTGTTGTCTTCGACATAAATGTATGCCTCAGCATACTCAATTGGGGCCGTGATGGATCCACCACCGGCCCGCAAAGAGTCGATACTCCAATCAAGAACAGTGGAAGCATCGAAACTCGGATCTTCAGTATTGAAGTCCGTGAGGCGTCGCTCAGCTTGTACCAATGACATTATGATGTCCGCGCGTGAGGCGCCTAGGCCATACAGCGGAACCAAATACCCGTCCTCAATCCCGATGCGGTAGGCATCAAAGATATGCACGGAGAGGTAAAGGGCAAATGCTGAATTTAGACTGCCCTTTCTCGTCATATGACGACCCCATTGCGCCGCCTGTTGCGGGTGCTCGATCAAATATGCCAAGACAGACATATTGTCGGGAATCGAGACGCCAGTGTTGCTCTCCTCGATGAGCAGCTGTTTCGCTACCCACCGCTCGAGAGCCTCATCACTCGCCCGCACACAAGCGTGAGTGTCCTTTGAGGTGACCTTTGCAACCTCCTGAAACGCAACTTGCACAATGTCCGCGTTGGGAACGTGCACAAAATGCGGCGCACAGCGCAAACCGGTGATCATACAGCTGACCACCTCGCGGATCGGGTTTACCGATGCCATGAGAGGAGCCCACGCGTCGGTCTCCCCTTCGTACCAGCTACTGGCACGGACTGCTTTGAGTCTCTCTAGCCAGATTGGCTGCCCATTCTTAACCAGAGAACGGACGGTGCCTGGCACCCATTCACGATAGAAAATCGGCAGATGGCAACCATTGCATAGAATGGTGCCATACATGTTCAAATGCGCGCACCGAGGGCACCAGTAGTCATGCATGGGAGCATTGTCCCATGAAAATGACACCCCTCTCGGCGGTCCCTGAACATTCAACTCACGAACCGCCCAGGGACGGATGTATATTACATCCCCTTCCTGGTGCAGATAGCATGCGCGCCAGAAGGGTGCATGTATCTCTTCCCGCACGGCAATCAAACCGCGTCGGGTTTTATAGATGCCGGCGGCTTCCTCGATGGCCATCCACTTTAGGTCAATGGCCACAACGACATGGCGCTTGTCCATGTATTTGACGCGATCGTCAACATAAAATTCGCCCTCATTATTGGGGCTGGGCAACTTGAGGAGAGGCACCTTTGCGCCCTCCATCCCAATCATGATCTCCCCCCGGCAGACCTGCTCAGGTCGCATGGGAAAAACCGTGATGGCGAATTTGCCTGGCCTCCGGATGCACCTCGTTTTGAGGGCGGACCGATACTCGGCCATCGTCAGCAGCACGTATCCCGTATAAGGGACTTCCGCTGCTACCATCGGCCTGAGCAAAGGCCCCATTGGCGTTCGGTCACGCAGTGCCCAACGCTTGAAAACTTTGAACGGCACGTCCCTCCCGATTAGGGTGGACCGCGCAAAGAGCACCTCATTCGGGCGCTCAGACGTGCCATCTGTCCTCCAGACCTTCCGTATTAGGAGCTCGACTGGAGGGTACGATGGGTTCTCCTTTGCGAGAGCACCCGCCCAGGTCGCTACCTCGACACTCGTGCACTTGTGGATCCCGTATAGGGCCTCAAGTAGCGTTGAGATCAGTGTCATTGACATCCAACCTCCCAGAATGTCTGGAACCGTCCCAAACAAGAAGGGGGGCTGCTCACCGGGCTTCACATTTAACCGCGTTGGGTCAGTGTTGCCCGACAAAACTTCTAGCAGCATTTGCGATTCCCTGGAGCTTCGTCCAATAAACGCCGACACATCCCTAATCTCGGGGAAAAAATGGAAGATGTCATTACCGGCAGGACAGGCGATTCTGCCTGCTATCCCGCTCTGCGCATCAATCATAATCTCCTCACCCTCGTATGTGAGGTTGTATGTGCTCGTGATCGGGCACACACCGGGCTTTGCCGTCAGTGCCTCTTCTAACGATGCACCTGCTGGGAGGACGCCCTGCACATGCGACTTGGTACCTATGGAACCAGTACTCGCTGACATAAGCCGATAATTTTCGGCGCGAAGTGCGGAAAACGGTTCTTCATCCTCTCAATTTCCTCTTCAGTGGTGCGCCACGCCTTTGCCTCATAGTAAGGCGGCTCCTGCTTTGAGGGCACTAGGTCGCGGTCACCCATTGATGAGAATTTGTCCACATATGGGCCCATCCCATCATCATCTACATGACTCTCGTGATCTTCATCCGAGACGTACTCCTTGGGCGGCTCGCCCAGAGCGTCCAGATCGACCTTACCAAGGTCGACCAGCGCCGGAGAATCCAGGACTCTCTGGATCCTCATGAGCTCATTCCTAAACTGCTCAAAGCCTCCGGCCTTGTCAATCACGGAGGTCGGCATTACGCCCTCCCATGATTCCGGAAACATGCACACGTTCGTAGGGGAAAACTCATCATCGGAAATATCCCGATCACGCTCCCGTACGTCGCTGATTAGCGTCACGTCCAACGAGCCGCCTAGGGCCTCGGGACGCGACGCTTTCGCCGGATGCGGCTTTGCGCTCTTTGACGCTACAGCAGCCTCATTGGCCGCTTTGTCCTTCTTCTCGTCACCCTTACTCCCCTCCTTGTCCACATCCATTTCGGATGGCTGTGCGCTCCCCCCTGCTCTGCCCATTGGCGGATCAGAGGGTTGAACAGGGGATTCCTTTGTACGGGCTTTGCCGTAATAATGCCCTGGGATCTGCACGTTCCCAGTGGAGCCACCGCCAGCCTCTCGCGGACGCTTGGCGGTGTGTGCCGACCCAGTATGGACAGCAGGCGCCGATCGCCTAGGAAGGCCCTTACTGGCCGACAGAGATGGAGGAGGTGGCTTCATTTTGGGAGCCGGCTCCGCCTTGGGCTCCGACTCCGGTTCAATTACGCAGGACTTGAGGTCGAAACTTTCAGACCTCAAAAGGCCCGCGCAATAGGAACGGAAAACGTCCTCAACTTCCCGAGCAAGGAACTCGGGATGGTCATCCTCCCTCGGAGGTGTTCTCCAGCCGTCGTATCCATTGAGCAGATTCCTGCCCACGATTTCATTGAATCGATACGTGCCCAAACCGGCATAGCGGTTGGCAGCCCGAAGAACATTACAAAATCTTTCGACCTTTTCGGTCGCCGCAATGGCCGCAGCCATCTGAGGGTGAATATACCCAGTTTCAATCATGCATCCTGCGGCTTCGCGCAAGCATGATCTTGCACGCCACAGATTCGCGGCGGCCTTGTAAAAGTCGCAGTATTCAACGTTCCACGTTGCGTCCTGCGCGCTGAGCTCATCTTCTCCGCTTTGGGAGTCGGGCAGAGTGAGCCCCAACCGGACCTCTCGACCGCGGAATACGTCGGCGGAGATCTGGTTCGAGTTCGGCTGATCCTCCAGCGGAGGACGGGGAACATATTGTTTCCCTGAGCCGACACTAGACTCATTTGCCGATTCCCTGTTTGGATGCCTCCCTTCGGTCTGCATCTGATTAAACCGTGCGACCAGGTCCGACCGAGGGCCAATCGACAATGGCCCAAGGTTCTCCTCAGCCCAATCAGCAAGCGCTTTGGCTCCCGCGTGATGAATTTCATCGGCATTCATCGTGTCAGACATAATGGCCTTTGACAGGAAATCCCAGTCGTACTCGCCGAAGCGACGATCAGTTGCTGAAGCATTGTCCAGCAGCTGGAAAAACTCATCCTCTGACAGGCCTTGCCACAGAGGTAGAGCGAGGGCATCCTCAATGGAATTAGCCTGAATAGGGTAAAGAAGGCGCCTTGGCCAGGCCCCGTTCCTCCACGCCGCCAACGCTGGCGGGTAACCTGCTCTCCGGAACAGGTAATGCACTGCGATGCAGGCATCCGCGCTTTCAGCGGACGCATAATATTCCGAATCCGGGCCAGATTCATGGTCTCCGGGTTCAGACGGATCATCGTCGCCATCGGGTGGATTGGGTCCACCATCCCCACCAGTCCCGCTCCCATCCATAGGATCGTCGCGGCCCGGGAGCTCATCGGCAGGGGAGGTAGGGGAATCTCCCTCCGCCCCATCGCCGTCCCCATCATTGTCTCCACCCGCAGCGCCTTGGCTGGGTGAAGCCCTTTTGGCCCCGCCTGCATCCGCAGGTTCGGGCTGTACATCCTGACCAACGGGTTTGGATGCTTCGGGATGGGAAGCCATCCCCATCGACGCATCGGTCGACAGGGACGGAGTGCTGTCTCCTGGTTGAGGATTATCCCCACCAGCGACATCTGGAACGCTGTCCCCACGCTTAGGTGGCGGCTCCGCCTGGTTAGGCTTCGCCGGCTCAGACAGACTAGCCGGGGGACTCTTAACTGCCCTTCGCGGTGGAACCTCGGGCCGAGGGTGCGTGATTTCACTATTCGCGGGAGCGCACCCCCCCGAACCCCCATCGTTCGGTGCGTCTGCACCTGCCGCTTTAGGCACGGGTGCGCCCGTGACCACAGGTGAATTTACCTCGGGTCCTTTAGCACAAGGAGCGGCACCCTTTGGCGGAGGGCCAGCGGCCGAAGACAGGCACGGCAACGACCCTCCCACCTTAGGTGGCGCGCAGCTGGGACCCCTTGCGGCCCCACCTCTCCATCTGTTAGCGGCTTCGCGCTTGGACAGGGATGGAAAATCATCGGAGTACGCGTCCTTGGGAAGCTCGGGAGGATCAGGCTTAGCCTTCAACAACTGCTTCCCGGTAGCAGGCTTCAAATCTATTCTGTGGCCGCCTGTTTTAGACGGACCACCAGTCGTGGTCGGGCTATACCCGCACGCCTGCGCTGGCTTTGCAGGTATTGTTCCCCTCTGATTGCCGCAAACAGCCGGCGAGAGACCGCGACTTGCGGCCGACTGGCCGAAATCGGCCATTGCTTGGCCCAGCCTCTGCCTCCCCGTTGCGGGCGGCGTCGAGGACCGGACGCGCTGAGCCATTGTCTGTGGCCCATTTCCCGCGTTGGGGCGAGGTGCAGACTGCTGCTCAGACGCTCTTGCATCGGCCGCGGCAGGCGCTTGGCCGACGACACATGGCTTGTGGCGCATGGGCCACTCGACATCGTTCTAGGAGCAGAGATTACCTCCGCCCATGGCGCATCCTCAGATGAGGACCACCGGTCGACCGGTGTGAGGCCTGCCCCGACTCCGCACTGCTTCGCAGCGCTCAGATATGACTCCGATGGTTTCATCAGAAGCTCCTGTTCTACCAAGAAATCCAGAGCAAGGGCCAGGGCTTCCCGGACCTCGTCACTCATCGAGTACTCACGCCTCAACACACATACCAGGTCGGTGAACGCCGAGACGAGACCCATAAACTGGTGTCCGCCTCTTTCGAGACCGACAATGCCGCCGTTTAGGCTCTTCTTTGAGCAGCCAAACCACATCGCATTGGATGGGTAGGCTGGGAAACCGGCGTCGCGGCACTTCATGAAAAACGTGGTAGCAACCTCCTGCATGGCTGTCCCATGCCACACGATACCCGGACCCGACAAGACTATCGTCGGCGCCTGGCTCCGGCCGCCCTTATTGGCGAATGCCTTCATGGCATCGATGTTTTCATCGATGATCCTACCCGCATCGGGGCTGGGACCATACGTGTTTTCGGACTTGCGCCATTCGGTCAGCCACAGGCATTTGGTAAAGATGATGAATATATCATCTTTAGCGCCCGCAGGAGCACCTGCATGTACCGGGTCAGCTAGTTTCTGGCTGACCACGGTACGGAGGAGCTCAGCTACTGAGGTCTCCTCCTCAACCTCCACGACCTCCAGCGCGTATTCGCCGGTTTTGGCCGGGAGCTTTGTCCGGATGGTCGTCCACTGCTCCTGAAGCTTTGCTTCAGTAATGGACTGGCCCGCGCTGCCGGTAACCCAGTGTGAGGGTCCAACCAGCACCACAACACGAGATCCCTCTACACCAATGTAAGAGACCTTGTTTGGCTTGCATCCGCTTAGCAGCTCGGCGCATAGGCCAGCCGCAGCGGAGGGGTTGACGTATCCCAGCATTGTGAGAACGAACCCCAAATTGTCCGGCTCCTCGCAGCCGGCGTATTCCATCGCCGTTACGGGCCAAATCATGGAAATAATGTACGCCCGGACACTGAACGCCCATGATTCCCACATCTCCCGCACAAGCTCATACGGTTGGCGGTCCTGACGATCAGGGTAGATGTTACCGCTGATCGCGCTCATGAACTCACTGCATTGAGTGGCTGCGTTGGCCAGCGCCGCTACCGCGTGCCCTGGCACATGGTACATGAGCTTTGCAGCCCCTGAAAAGGGAAGGCCGCCAGCCAATGGAAAGAACTTTCCTTCCGATGCGGGAACATAGTGCTCCCAGGTTTCGAACAGCGGGCAGCATCGTACCTCGCCGACTTCGCGGATCTCCTGGGGAAAGAACTTAAAATCCACCTCGCCGCCGGGCTTGGCCGGGGGAACCGACGCCTCACGTGCCACCGACCCGGCGGGAATTTCCGCCCCAATGGTCAGCGCTACGCGGTTGGCGCCGTGACGTATCCATCCGACCTCTGCCGAATGAGGGTTTACCTCAAGCACAGGGTTCCAAAGGTGCGTGGCAGGGTTATGCGACAGCAAGTTCCCCGCCACAGCAGACGTCCCTTCACCAATCGTCTCTTCTTTGAGAGCGATTGCCTCGACACGAACGCGGAATTGCCTTATCACGCGTTGGTGTGCAGGCCCCTTCTCAGTATGCTTGTACGCCTCGTGGGCGTTCTTACCGAGAGGGCGTAGCAAAAGTGCCAGACGGACGGTTACGCCCAGGCCAATATGGCTGAGACAAGAGTAATAACTCTCAAGACAAACGGGCTTCGTCGATGTCCACACGCCTGTTAGCGTGTCGGCATCTCCGAGCGATGCAACGGCATTCCCATGGCCCAATATGTTCCATAGGGAAGAGAATTGTGTTCCATGAACCCATCTCTCGTGCATGCTGGCTGCATTGAGCTCTGTGCAGTGCCGCATCGGGAACACTAGATACCCGTCGCGTTCAAGCACGGGTTCACCGGCGTGCCAATCCCCGATTTCCTTGCTCGGCATGGTAAGCGGCTTAGCGCGTTTCCAGTCAATCAGGTGAAATATGGTGGGGGGAATCCCTATTTCTTCCGTGATGAAATCCACAAAATCATCATAGGAGCACCACAAGGCCTCAATCTCCTTGCACATGGATCCTACTTCAAAAGCATGTGCATTGACCGTTTGCATCTTTGTCAGCGCATCGGCCGAGATGCAATAAATTGCCTTCATATACCCGACCACCGCCTTGGGTGGGGTACAAAGGGCAGTTGGGCGCTGGTATGCCCAGGCCTTGAATGCCTCCTCGGCTCCTGCCGGCTGTACATTCGAGGGCAAATCTCTCCTACCCTTTACAACGGCCGCCTGCATGGCGCGAATAACATTTTTATTCGCCGCTTGGAAAAAGGTCTGCCAGCGTGAGTCGACCTTCGCCATCTCGTACAGCCAGTTCCCGCCTCGGGGAACCAGTGAAGGGGAAACGGCGGTAGACAATGTCATTTCGATCAGCGAGTTCCGAGTTGGCTCGCAGTGGAGCGCGGGCTCGCGCGGCATTGCCTCGCAGATGATTATGGCAGCCGTGTAGACGCTTTGGTCACTCAGCTCCACTTCACCTAGAAGCATGGCCTGGAGAATACCAGCCACGCGTAGGCGACGGTATTTCTTGATGGCCGGGACGAAAGACTTGTCCTCAATCATGCCCGTGTCAAATCCCTCCAGTAGGTTGAAAATGCCGGAAAAGGCACCGACAACCTGAGGGTCCTTGACACCGTCCTTGACTTGCACCAACTGCGTCTCAGCAGTGGTGCGATAACCGTACTGATCGGACTTTGCCGTCAAGTGCGGGTAGCAAATTCTAAGATTTTCCGATAGCCGAGTAGGCCTCTCATCTGACAGCGCATTGGCTGCGTGCTTCGCTTCCGCTGGAAGCGGACCCAAGGTGCAGGCGCAGTTCGGGTTCATATAGTCCGCCTGCTGCCGCGCCGCCAAAGATGAACCTCTCGAGCGCGGGGCAGCGCCCGCCATTCCGCCGGCCGCGGATGCAGCCGCTGCCATGGCGCGAGTTTGCGCCCGGGAAGCGGTAGGGTACCACTAAAACAAAGAATACCACGGAAGATACCCCGAGAACAGGGAAACCTTCCACATCCAAAGGTGTGTAAACCTTGGGTGCCATCTCTATGGGTACGAAGGGGCAATTTCCCCTGGTATAAGACCGAATATGGTCGTACCTATGATAAACAGTCGTGCGTTGACAACAACCCTGCTACATCACTACACATGAAACTGCAAAGCTACCCTATGGACATGCCCACCCGGGCGGAAAATGACACAAACACAAACCATCTAATCGAGGCGAATGTGCCTGAACTAATGTCGCGAATTTGCGTTAGTTATTGCAGCATGACTAATGCTGTTGTGAATGATGTCCATCAAGCCTACTCAGTTCAAGGCTGTTTGAAGAGCAGCGCGGGTCGCATATTTTACAACTAAGTCATGCACAAGAGGATCAACACGTGTAGTGCGATACATCCTGTTGCATTTGAAAACTGGGAAAGAGTTCACATGTCGTGAAATACAAATTAATGTCAATGCATGCACATGATCTTTATTTACAAGACATGAGCAATAGTGTACAACACGGCTATAGCGGTTTACGCCAAGCTTGACAAGAACATCGCGATTAGCAATCCAGGTATTTGGCTGTATGAAAATGCCTACGGAAAACTCCGTGCTCAGCGCGTGCTCAATTAAGTCGTTTAGACATGATTGGCACTGCTCTACCTGGTCACGTGCGCGCCTGATCTTGCTCCAATTCCCTCGCGTGGATGCATCGATCAAACTGCTATATCTACATAACAAAATGTTAGGTCTGGAGCCTTCAATTGTACCCCGTCTAGGGATAACAGGGCAAAGATTGGCCGGTCTAACAAAGTAGGTAAGCCATCTACCAAACTGAGGTTCAGGCGTTATGCCAAGCTCAGAATCTACGAAAATGTTTCGCGCATCGCAAACATTTGATCGATCCTCAACTACCGCCACGCTCCGCAGCTGTCCAGGGGACAGCTGTTCTACAGAAAGTAGCTGCAGCTCACGTGCGCTTGCAACAGCTTGCGAAGCAACGCCCGATACTTTCCACGTGGCCAGCTCAAGGCCAGTCATGCATGACTGGCAGTACGTTGTTTCAAGTTGCTGCCGGGCTATTTTGACAAGCTTTTGGCTTTGACGCAGGCTATTTACAGTTGCTGGGACAAGGTGCAAGCGACAAAAGGACTTTGGCTCAAGATTGTGGATCCGTCGCGCCTTGGATGAGCGTCACCGGGTCCCCGCGTCGATCACCTTCGTGTCGGTGGAGAAAGAGACATCGGCCCGGGGCAGATTGGTGGGGTCCGCCCGCGCGGTTCATCGTCGATCAAGGTTGCGGGTATTTGCATTCTTGCTTTGGTTTATTTCCCTGATCCGATTGCGCGCGGCGCCCCAAGCATGCTGCTGGCTGATGCGAACAAACACCCCTCATCACAACAACCGTTGGAAGTGGAACACCCTTCAAAGTCAAACCTTGTGGCTGGAGTATTGTTCTTCAAATTCGTGGGGCGCCTCGTTTCCCTTTGAAGGACGCCGCTCCGGCCCCAAACCAACAACGAGGCCGACCCGTTTGGAAACCCAAATTTCCATACATAGATATATCTACATTTGATATTTTACACATATATTTTACATATTTATTTATTTATTTATTTATTTATATGTATTTAGTTTTTTATTTATTTATATCTGTATCTATATATATATATATATATTTTCGCAAACAAATACATGCGTATATATATATATATGCACATACTGCCTGACATGTTCTTTTTTGGACTTTGCAGATGTGAAGCTTACTTGGGGAACATGTTTGAGGGAAGCGAACCAGGGGTTGCCTCACGATAGGGTTGATTCAGCGGTTCCATCAAAAATATACGTTTGACTCTAGCAGGCGCATCCGTAAGTCGTCGTTTCAAAAGAAGTTCGGGGTCCGAAGAGGCAACTTGATAGGTGGAGGTGCCAGCCAATTTAGTCTCACGGCGGTGTGTGGAATTTGTTTTGAGGGCCCTTTTCGGTCTGTTCAAGGCACACGTCAAACACCATCGAAGTTGAGGCTTTGCCATTTGGAGACACACCTCTTCATAGCTGCCCGCGCCGCCTGCGCACCGCTTGTTTTGCGCTTGAGCACCAGTGCGGCAAGGCTGTGAGAAAGAAAGCGGCAACACATAATATGTGCAGAAACACAACAGGCTTCTTTTGTGGCAGCGGGCTTCAAAAGCCATGTGACACGTGTGAGTGCCAAAATGGCGGCGAGCCCCGGCAGTGAGCCCAGCCAATCGTGGCAACAGACCCAAAGTTTTGCTGCAAACACTGTCCGTGTTTTGTTGCTGCAAAAGCAGCCTGAGAAGCTGTGTTTTAGCGAAGGTCGATTTTACTTTGTTTGTTTGATTTTGGATTCTCCAAAATCCTTTGTGTTCTGGGTATGTAGGAGTTGTTTTTTGGGATGTAGCGAGCAAGGGCGTGGTGTGTAGTCTTCTCACCCCCCCCCCCCGGAACAAAAAGTCTTGCGACACATGGTTTCAACAAGAAAAACGTTTTGGGACCCAACCTTGCCGTGAAACGTAGACGTGGCTTGTAGATCGACGTTTCCCGAAAAAGGGCTATATCGAGGACCGTCCCAAAAGAGGCCCTCGCGCGGGTGCCTTTGTCTACTTCTTTTCTTTTTCAAGTAGCCCCCCCAAAAAGAGATTCCTTTCGGGGTAGCCAATCTGCACGCCCAGGCCGCTTCAGGACGAGCGGCGTCAGGAACAACCTTGAAGCGCAGCCGGCAAGCTTGTGAGCTGGGGTCGAACATTGGGAAATGTGTCCCAACAATCATGCTTCTGAAATGGTCCAGTTGCGCTTTCTTCTGGGATTTTGCCACCCCGATGTGTATAGGCTTCAGCCTTCCGCCTGGGGATTGGAAGATTAGGGAGTCTATCAGGGAGCCTTTTTTGGCCATGGACGTGGCTTTCCAGCAAGCCATATCTTCTTGGAAGAGCTGCCGCTCCCTGACATCACATTAGCAAGATTTGCAAAATTTGGACAACGGCGGCTGCGCAGAACCGCTACTCGTTAAAACAACTCGTTACTTCACAGTGTCAGCCAAGGACACGGAAAGGTGGCGTGGGATGAGCGTCATGTGGACGCTTAGCCTCTTGTTTTTTGGCAAGCTACCTCTTTTGGGGCGCTGAGCTTGTTCGAGCAAACTGTTTTCTCCCAGGAAAAGATGGCCTGTCGCATGATGGAGGTCTTGCCGCACAAGGCGTGCGAAATAATCAGGGACGAATCCTTCTCCACACCTTGCCTTCTGGCCTTGGAGAGCGAAGTGACCCGCCCCAGCTACAAGGAGTGAAGTTGTTGCGCGAACATTCTTTCCGACATGACATTGGCTACATATTCAGAAAGCCCCGTTCTAAAGGTTCTCCAAAATTCTTCATTGCCTGATATTGGCCGCGAGCGAACGTTGTCGCAGGACTTGTCGAAAAACTTCGTGTGGCTGTTGCCATGGGCACAGGAGTATCCTTCGGGATGTCCGAGTGTCTTTTTCATAGCTGACTCCATGATCCGGTTGGACACCAAGCTGGGGAACCGTCTTTTGCAAGGGAACACCAAGGTGATCAGGGCAAGCGAAGAAGCTGCCCGCATACGAAAATGCATGGGTGCTCTTCGGTATTTGTTCAGGAACGGAATCTTGGCCACAATGAGCGCACTTTGCTTTGCTTAGGTTTGGGGAATTTGCGCCTGCGAAATGCTAATGCGACTTCTGCCCACGACCAACCCTTGTTGCTCAGGAAGCAAATCCGTCGACGTCAAGGTCACCGAGCTCAAGAGCTATTTGAGGCCATCTCCCCAGGCTGCCCCTGGACTTAAAAAACGCTCCCTCCTTCACCTTCCTCCAACAGCCCTCAAACGACATTCAAATGTCGAAGACTTGAATTTGGCACTCCCGCAAACCACGATGGGAAGGAGAAAAAGGCACTCACCCCACCCACCCACCCACCCACCCACCCACCCACCCACCCACCCACCCACCCACCCACCCACCCACCCACCCACCCACCCACCCACCCACCCACCCACCCACCCACCCACCCACCCACCCACCCATTTGTTTCGTTGTCTGTTCTTCTTCCTGTCATTTGTCCCTTTCATTGTCCTCTTGTCTTTCGTTCTTTGGTATTGTTTCTTGGGTCTTCTTTTTTGTTTCTTTTAGACTTGCCTACGTTCTGTCTGTGTGTCTGTCTGTTTGTCCTAGGTTCGCCGCAGGGAGCAGGCGCAGGCGTCCAAAGAAGCGCCTCGGCAAGCCTGGGCGCAACCATGGGTTCCCCTTGATTTGGAAAACAAAGATCGAGCTCGATTTAAGTAGGCTGTTTTGCGGTTTGGGGGGGGGGGTTCAGAGGTTCATGTGTTCCCCTTGTTTGAAAAAAGCAAAGATCGAGCTCCATTTAAGCTGTTTTGCGGTTTGGGGGTGGGTTTCAAAAGGTTCATGTGTTCCCCTTGGTTTACAAAAACAAAGACCGAGCTCCATTTACGTAGGCTGTTTTGCGGTTTGGGGGGGGGTTCAGAGGTTCATGTGTTCCCCTTGTTTGAAAAAAGCAAAGATCGAGCTCCATTTAAGCTGTTTTGCGGTTTGCGGGGTGGGTTTCAAATGTTCATGTTGACTTAAAAAACGATTACCGAGCTCCATGTAAGAAGGCTGTTGTGCGGCTTGGGGGTGGGTTTCAAAGGGTTGGAACGGCGTGCCTCAGGCGGAGTCCGACGAGGGCGAAGGCGACAACGGCAGCGAAGGCGGAGGAGAAGATGCTGGTGGGCGCGACGGGGGCGACAGCAGCAGCGAGAGCGACCAGTCAGAGGACGGCGCGGGCTCTGAGAACGGCGGAAGCAGCAGCGGAGAAGATGGCGACGGCGGAGAAGATGGCGACGGCGGAGAAGACGGCGACGGTGGAGACGATGACCGCGACGAACATCATGACGGAGCAGAAGAAGATGACGGAGCGGAAGCTGACGGAGAAGGCGGCGAGCACGCTGGAGAAGATTCAGGGGAGGATTCGGATGAGCAGGAAGAAGGCCGCAAAGGTCGAGGGGACTTTACTGCTGGCACCACGTTGGACGTGTCAGCGGAGGATGAGCGCGACTACGCCAGTCTCGGGCTCAACGACTCACAGCAGCCAGATGCTTCTGACGATGCTCGCACGCTGGTGCTGGGAGAGGGCAGCGACCACAACGAGGCGAGTGACGAGGCGAGCGGCAGTGACTCGGAGCCCGCCACGACCAACGAGTTGCTGCAGGTGAACCAGGCGTACAACTCGGACAAGGACCCAAAGTATGACTCAGACTGCAGTTCGGTGTTTTGGTTTGAGCTGTATGGTGACACTGAGTGCGAGGATGGCACGGAGAGTGAGGCCACGGTGGCGGCGCAGAGGTTGCAGCGGAAGCGCAGCTGTGTGGATGTGGCAAGGGAGTCGCACGCAGCAGCAAAGCGGGCTCGGGAGGACTGGTGTGGGGGGGGTTCCATCGCTTATAACCTACCCCATATCTTCTCACACACCCTTGAAATAGTTGGAGGTTCCGTACCGCCTTTGTCCACAGGAAATTTATTTTCAGGGATGTCTTTGCGCAAAGAGTTTCCCCGAAGCCTGCTTTTCAATCCTAGTTTCCAGCAACAGCAACTAAATAATGTTTGAAGCCCTATCAGGACAAGGGTGGCCTTCCGCCAAGCGCCAAGAAGCACGATGTTGCCCCTTGGCTCTTTTGCTTTCCGGTCAAACTATGGGCGCCCCTCATGTCAAGGGTCCATTTTTGTAATCATTGCTGGCCCTCAAATCAAAGTGCGGGAGTTACAGGTTGGGTGGTTGTGGTCAAAATCGAGGTACGGGAAAAGTCGACTATTTCCGTACCTCACGTTTGGCGGCCATTCAGCGTTAACCGCTGGCTATCGCGGAAACAAGCTCCCATATCTAGCGCGTCTGGCTCGCCTAGTTGATTTGCCGACACCAGCATTGCCAGCATTACCAGCATTGCCAGCAAGCTAATTGCGTTGAACGGACGGCCATGACCTGGATCTAACGATTGCATCACCAGCAATGTTGCTAGCTGAAATGAGCGATGACAAATTAGCTATTTCGTCGCACGGATACCCGTCGCCTCGATCTACAGGCGGCATCACTGGCATCGCCAGCATCACCAGCATTTCCAGCAATGACGTCTAGCTGATTTTCGCTCTGACGAATTAGCTATTTCGTCGCACGGGCACCCGTCGCCTTGATCTATGCAGCACATCACCGGCATCGCCAGCATCACCAGCAATGACGTCTATAGCTGATGTGCTCTGACGAATTAGCTAATTCGTCAGAGCGAAAATCAGCTAGACGTCGTTGCTGGAAATGCTGCTGGCGATGCCAGTGATGCCGCCTGTAGATCGAGGCGACGGGTGTCCGTGCGACGAAATAGCAACGTCACACGGATGGTAGTAATTGAGGTACGGGAAAAGTCGACTATTTCCGTACCTCACGTCTGGCGGCCATTCAGCGTTAGCCGTGGTTGTCCTTTTCTTGTTCCTCAAGTATATTCCCAAAAGAGTGCTTGCAAAAAACACATACTCACGTGTCAAGGGGTCACCTTTGTTACAAACACGTGAACAAAGGAATGTTTGAGGACTCAACCTCTAGAGCCCCCCCCATCTTTTGTGAACTTGCATGGAAACCTTGATTCTGCGCAGTCAAAACAAACACCAACCGTGTGAAAGGACTAGAAAACCCAGCCCTCATGCTTTGCCTGTCACAAACCATGCCGAGGACACGGAAGCTTTCCAGAATGCTCTCAACCTGATGGGTCTTGAAAAAGAGAAAGTGAATATGCCCCGGTCAATGGATTCCATAAAGCCGCCACCCATTGACCCACCGCCGTTTTTGGAAGAAGTGGAGCGCTACCTGGAGGAAAAAGGGTCTGTTTTTGTTGGGGCCCAGGCAAGGGGCGCACATCCAAAATAGCTTCAGCCCTTTTAACGTTCTTTGAGATTGGCCCAAGCTCTGGCCCCTTGAGGTCAAGCCGAAGGCGAAAGCGAAGGCCAAGTCCCACGCCGGAGCGAAGAAGAAACAGTCGGCGAAGTTGGCCTCCTTCAAGCGCACGGGTAAGGGTGCCAAGCAAAACATCAAGCCTGATGCGACCCCGTCTGCCCCGCCCATCCTTGATGGTGAGGCAGGATCTTTCCAATTGACATCTTGGTTTTGTTCAAGTAGTATCTCGTATGAGGTCTTGAGCGTAGAGTTTGAGCAATTGTGGTGTTCATTTGTTGGGCGCCAAGGCAGCCTTGTGCCTGTGCCCGACCAGTTTGGAAACTAGCTACGCGCAACTTCCTCCCTCCTAGACCCGCCCAGGTTTACCAGGGCTACAGCTTGGAAGGCGTGCCGCCAGAGGCAAGGCCGTCCCAGAACAGAAGCCACAAGGGGCGCCACTCGTACACGGTCGAGATTCCACATGATTCTCAACCAATCTTGGTAGATGTGCTTCTGCGAAGCAGGGCCTACTATGTGAAACGGGCAGCCTCGACCGGGAGGCGAGGCCAGGTGTCATGGAAGAAGGCTGGCAGTGCTCGAATCGCATTTGAGCACGCCGTGAATCTGGCCAAAACCGGGGATGTTCGAGGAAAGAATGTCTCCAGCGATGGCGACGGGTCTGATTAGAACAGCGAAGCTGTTCAGGGGTTTCCTTTAGCAAGGCTTGGCATGGTGACTTCGCCAAACCCTTCCTTGCTGTGGAGCTTGGGGCTAGAGACAAAAGTCCGACAAGTGTAGGGTTTTACATTCTGCGCCATTCATTTCGGTTTGTTATTGGATTGGTGATGCCGTGAGATCACCCTTTTCACGAAACGCCCAAATGCAAGATTGGCCCACTTCTGTCCTGCCAGGTGCTGGGCCTCAGGAGCCTTGCCTCAGAGGCCAGGCAGACACGGAACGGAACCTTGACAAAACGAGATTCGTATCTGCAGTTACCTGTTAAAGGAGCCACACGTCTTTGAGGTCAAAAAAGGGACGCGGAGCTCCAACACAAACTTGTGAGTTAAATTGGCACCCACTTCAACAACTACGTGACGAAATGAGGCTGATTGCTGAGAGGGGCCGACTTCTGGTTCCTCGCATGCTCTGTAATCGCCCTCAAATTGGTGCCAACAAAAGTACTTGTTTCACCCCTCAAATGCTAGTACCCGTTTCAAAACATAAGCCGAGGAATCTGGGGCTTGTCCCATCACATTTGGTTCTTTTGCTGATTAAGATGGAAATTAAACGACAGCAACATTTCCAGCAATCCCATGTTACTGTGTCTAGCCAAACGGGTCAGCAGAAAACCAATTGGCTACACGGAGACCATTTTGGGCTCGAGCTTTTGGCAGCGTCACGAACATGACCCGTGGTGGAAAATCCAATGTGAAGGTTGCGACCTTGGCGGAGGCCCCGCCGATGGCCACAGGAGAGGAGGTCAAGCCGAAAGGGTTCCGGCAAAAGCAAAAAACAACAATTTTGGCTGGCCTTCGTGCTGTCAGAGCGCCTGCAGCCGCTTGACAATTAGGGTAAACTGTTTGACCTGGTGCTTATCTTTTTTGTGCGCAAGCTACACCAACACACCAAAGGTCATCAGCGTTTTGGTCTGCCTCATCTTCTCGCAGCAGGGCTTGCCGTTCCCTGGACCCTTAGACCACCTAGAGCTGTTTGCAGGCGACATGGCGGTGTCCATTGGAGAGATCCAAGCGCCTATGTCAAACAACAAGCGTTGTGTTTTTTGACCATTTTTGGGTACCCCTCTTTGGCTCTGATAGGGAGATCATTTTTGTGACTGTGTACCCCTTTAAAAAACCCTGTAGTTTTGGACAATGGCGCATTCCTGGAGTCCTTGAATGCCAAAATCAGGGTGCCACCGCCTAAGTCTTTATTGATTACAAAACAAATCGTCGCATTTTCAGAACGTCACCTGATTGGAACGTGTGTGCAACCCACCAAAGCCCAGAGTTGGGTTGAACCCTTCCTCACTCCACCTTTACCCCAACCAACCCCTACCTTCAGCCCTTTCCTTTTCGTGCATGACAGTGTTGCTTCACTACCCAAGATCCTTGTTTCAGGAAAAACGCAAGGCGGTTGCGCTTGACTGCCGCTACGGCGGCGCTGCGTTCGACCTGTTGGAGAGCGCGGGCTTTGCGCACGCTGTGTACCAGGCGTGCCGGCTTAAGCCGGCGGCAAGCGGACTTCTAGCTGCGCCTGTATGCTCGAGCTGGGTTTTCGTATCACGACACAGCACAGGCCGCACAGCAGCCAATCCAGAAGGGAACCCAAGCAGTCCATCAGTCCAAGCTGGCAACTTGCTTACGGCAAGAACTTTGGTTATCCTTTGGATTGCTTTTGCGCTCCAAGCTTGGTTCATAGTGGAACAGCCGAAAGGCTCCTTAATGGAGCTACACCCATGCTTCCAAGCCTTCCTTGCCAGAGTCCGCATGTTTCGGTACTACATGCGAATGTCCGAGTACGGATCGCCGACGGAGAAACCGACTTGGTTGTATTCGAGCATCCCAGCCAAGAACTGTTTTAAGGTTACAAAAATCTTTTGGCTTGCTTTTGTTTGAAGCGGGGGAGTGTCACAGTAAGGGTGCTTCAGTTTAGACCGACGAGCAAACCTGTCTTGGGCATCCCTGCATCTCAGGCCGACAAGAAATTGACCTCCTCTCCAAGTTCAGACCTATCCGTTTGCCGACACCGCCACTTGTGGAGATGGTCCGGCATTATGTGGATCACGCAGGAAAGCCGAGGATTTGTGGGGGAGCTCACATGAAGCAGAGTCAGAGTTACCCTTTGCCGCGCCTCGGCTTTTTTGCAAGCTTTGGACTTGGGCAGCCCTTGAGTTCATGCTTGAGAATTGCCCTCTAGATTGATTCTAACCCCAAACCCGAAAAACATTTTCCCACCGAAGCAGCTGCGGGGGCCCGGGCCTCCACGTGTCGTGGCTCCTGCGCGGCAGGTTTGGCAAATCACTCGCACGCCTTCGGACCCACGTGGCATCGTCTGTGAAGCGGCAGTCCCGCAAGACTTTGAAGGAGTGGCTGAAACAAGCCAAATCAAGGAAGCCTGACAACCGCTCATCTAGCAAGTGGGTGAAGTGGGCCAACTTGGAGCAGGTGTTTAATTTTCTGACTTAGCACGTTCAATTTATGCAAAGTCAATTCAATTGCTTGAGCTCAGTGCTTTGCGCAAGCCCTGGCCTTTTAAGGGGTAGTTTGCTGAACAGTGTTGCATGCTGAAAGGAGGCAACAATTCTCCCATGTCAGTGGTGAGCGAACTGCTCTTGATTGGCCAACTTGCGAAACAGCTTTGATCTAGGAGCTCTGATGGGGAGAAAAAAAGCTCAGACTCATTCAGTGTCTTTTGCCCACTTGCAGCTACACAGCTAAACAGTGTCTTGCTTTCAACCGCACTCCTGTGTAGGCATGCCGCGGCTTGTCATCAAGGACGTGGTCAAGAGGGGCACCGGACCCAGATTTGGGCTCCAAGTCCCAACCAAACTGAAGGTTTCTCTTGTTGTTTTGGTCAAAGCCAAGGGCCGCGGGTTCCCAACTGGTCAGTTCTGATTTTCCTGATTTTTCAAAATTATTGAGTTTCCGCAGCCGAGTCTGGGAGAGAACTAGCCGCGGCTTGGCGAGAACAGCCTAGTCTGGGAGATGCCCTTGTATATCCCCACAAGCCCGTGAGTAAAATTCTATAGCATTTGCCCTTACTCTTGCAATCTGCCTGGCAACAACAGCCAAATTTGGGAGGGCCTCCTTTGCCTGGCAACAACAGCCAAGTTTGGGAGGGCGTGTGCCATCTGTTTTTGGGCTCGCTCAACCGAGAAGATCCTGAAACTGTCTTGAGGGGAAGCTGTTTAGCCCTCAAAAGCACTTTGCAGTTACCTGTGAAAACACATTGCGAAGGCAATTTCAGCCCCGCGAAGTAAATGAGCTTGAGTTGAATTTTAAGTGGGTTGAAAAGTAAGTGTTCACTGGATTCAGGGTTCCTTTCCTCTCCCACGAAACAGCAAGATCTTGCTTTGACTGTTCGGCGGATTGGCCTGAATTGAGGGCCAAGCGGGTTCTTCGATGCATTTTAGACTCTTTTTGGCGAGCGCGTGCCTTCTTTGGGGCGGTGGTTTGAGCGATGGCCATGGCCATGGGCAACGAGGGGAAGAAACGGAAGAAGGAAGAGTCAAAGGGCAAGAAGGAAGAGAAGAAGCACAAAAAGGAGGAGAAGCAGGAAGAACAACAACAAAAGAAGGAAGAGAAGAAGCACAAGGAGGAGGAGAAGCAGGAAGAACAACAAGACAAGAAGGAAGAGAAGAAGCACAAGACGGAGGAGAAGCAGGAAGAACAACAACAAAAGAAGGAAGAGAAGAAGCACAAGAAGGAGGAGAAGCAGGAAGAACAACAAGAGAAGAAGGAAGAGAAGAAGCGCAAGAAGGAGGACAAGCAGGAAGAACAAAAAGACAAGAAGGAAGACAACAAGAAGGACCAGAGCAAGAAGGGAGATGGCAAAGGAGACAGCAGCAAGGCCAAAAAGAAGCATAGGGCTCAGGACGCGACAGACAACGCGGGCAAGCAGAAGCAGGCAACAACAGAAGATGACCAGAAGGGCAACAGCGACAAAAAGAGAAAGGAGAAGCCCAAGGGGCAGCAAAGCAAAGAACAGGCCGACAAGGACAAGGCTGAGCTGCGCATCGTGTTTGTCCCGGCCATTAAAACAAAGATACAACACATTTTTGCCCCTGGTCGCGTGTTGGTACAGGCCTCAAAGAAGGAGGGTGGGCAGGAAAGGGCGTCGTCGTCAAAGCCAGCCAAGCGGCTGAGAGAGAAGCAGCAGATGGAGAAGAACCCTTCGACCAACGGCAAGCAGAAGGACAAGGAGACCGCGGCCAAGAAAGAAAAGCAGACAACTTCGGCCAAGGCCGACCCCGTCACGCAGACCACTTCGGACACGGCCAATGAGACCGCTTTGGACAAGGCCGCGGCCAACGAGACCGCTTCGGACAAGCAGAACACTGCTGCCAAGCAACAAAAGGATGGCCTCGTGACGCCCCAGGCTGGCCTTGCTGACGCAGACTCGGAGTGCCGCTTACTGGACGATGAATCGTCCAGCGCAGCTGCTTTCTCGATCCTGCGGGACTTTGAGGATTTGGACGCGGCCATCGCGGCTGCCCAGCAGCAAGGCGTCAGCCTGGAGGACTACTTGGTTGCGAAGTCGCAGGAAATGCTCAACGCCCAAGTTGCGGCAAGGCTGCAGGAGATCATGATGGAGGAGAACAACAAGGAAACCGAGCCCAACGAAACGCCAGACAAGCAGCCAAACACAGACAAGCCCAGCTCAGACACTCAGCAAGACAAGCCCAGCGCGCCCAACACGCAAGAGCCCCCCTCCAACACCGCTGGTCAAGCCGCTGTGGTCCTTGCAGAAGCCACAGACGGCGAGGACACGGATGCCGAAGAAGAGGAGGAGGAGGAGAAAGAGGATGATGCTCCTGCAAACAGTGACAGGGGCGCCGACACAGACACCGAGAGTGGCAGCGACAGCAACGAGGCAGGCCACGGCAGCGAAAGCTCCAGCAGTGAGGAGGAGGAGGCGCCAGCGCCCAAGAGAGAGTCAGCCCTCAAAAAGCCCCAGAACAAGAACGTTCAAGCGGTGGTTGCAGCTTCGGAAAAGGCAGAAAAGAACACAAAGGTGCAGGCGGCCAACAGCAGCTAGACACATATTTGGATCTTGGTTTGGTAGAACTTTCAACTGTTTTAGTAGTCGTCCTGGAAGCCTTCAAACAGCGACACAATTGTTGCCATCCACATAATTATGGACCTTGGTTTGGTAGAACCTTCAAACGTTTTAGTAGTCATCCTGGAAGCCTTCAAACAGCCACCCACATATGGACCTTGGTTTGGAAGAACCCTCAACGCAGATGTTGGTGCCCGTTCACCTTGGTTTGGGGGACCTTCAAAATGTTTAAGTGGTCATCCTGGTTTTGCCTGCCCACATTTGAATCTTTGGAGAACTTTCAAATTAAATGTCCCGGAAGCATTTGTGTTCAGGTTCGCCCTTTCTGGTGATTTGGCTTGGGGAACCGAATTCACATGTCGCAGCACTCCCTGAGAGAAACCAAACATAAATATTTACTTTTTTGGGGACCTTTCCATGCTTTTGGCTTGAGCGTCCTGCCCCCACAAGGCACCTTTTATGTGCGACGCTCCAATGAAAGCCGCGAAAAAAAGCAGAACCCGACAATGTGGGTGAGCTTCTTTGGCCAACTTGGGAAAAGATAAATGTGACCAAAAGGCAACTGTTAAGGTTTTTGTATCCCGGTAGACCACGCGCAAAGAAACTCGTCATGGAGTACCTTTTGCTTCAATGTTTCAACCCTGCTCAGGCAAGACCCATAAAAAGGAATGGGATCAGTTTTCCCGGCAGCTGCTGGATCGGAAAAAGTTCCCAACATGCCTAGCCACGCACGTGGTGGCCAACAAGGCGGACGTTTTCCAGACTTGGCTGTCTTGCCACGGAGATTGGAGCCAGCCATATGGCTTACCTTCAGTGCATTTTCATGCTTGCTTTTTTTCCGTTGGGCGCTCCAAATGAAAGTGACGCAACTAAAGATTTTCACAAACCTTGCCCCAGGGTCGCCTTCCAGTTTGAGCGACGCACCACAACGCGGACGACGGCGCGCAAGCAAAGGGCGGGGATCAAGAAAAGAGAAGTCCAAAAGCTTTACGATCCCGTGACTCTTGGCCCACGAGCCCTTGACACACAAGTCCTGAAAGTCCTTGTTCATCAAATGAGGCGCCTGCCAGTCCTGATCACGAGAGTCTTCAATGTTTGGAAATGTTTTTAGCTTCAAAGGGCTGTCCTCATTACATTGGTCCAAAGGATCTGTCCTCCAGATTCATTCCCACTCCAGTTGTTTCAATATGTTTGACCGCCTTCTCAAGGGAAGTGACCACAAGATTTCCCAACGAGTTTTCAAAAGGGCTGGCACTGTTAACCTAGAACCCTTTTTGGGCAGGGTTTCCAACATGATACTGACACCCTTGCTCTGCACCCAGGAAGGCAGAGGAGCTTTGCGCACGGCTGCGCAAAGCTGGACTGTACGAGTGGGATGAGGATTTTCCTCAAGATGAAGATGCGCCCCGACTAAACTATAATCCGTTTTGCGAAGCGATCGCCGCGACAACCCTTTTTAATCACGTTGCTTTACTTTCAGTTCTTAGTTCTTTCGCCGCTGGAGGAGATCTACTACTTGGTTGGTCAAGGAGGCGTAGTCAGGCGAGACCATGAGACATCCGAGTCGACCGCGGTGACAATCAACGAGCGGGAGCCGAGCCAAGATCTCATAGCAGCGCTGACGGAAGACAACGGATTGCTTGCGAACGGAGCTGTGCCAACGCTTCCAAACTTGTCAGCGGAGGGGCAGAAGGCGCTCGTGGACTCCTTGGCGAAGGCGGAGGGCGCTACAGGCGCTGCGCCAAAAGCAAAGGGCAAGGCAAAGGCGAAGGCCAAGGCTGTGTGCGAAACGGCCATGCCGCGGACAACGCTCGAGCTGGCGGAGACGCGCATGCCCGAGGTGCTCAAAATGGCCACGGAGGCGCGGCGACACGCCCTGGCGCTCAAGGGGGTGAACTACTCGGGGGAGTTGGTCGAAGGCATGATGAACTTTTCGAACCGCATGGAGCAGACCTATGAGAAGCTTCAGGACTTGGTGGCGGGTGGAGAGAACGGGGGCGCGCTGACGAAACTCCTTGACAAGACAACCGAGGAAGAAACCTGGTACGTCAAGGCTGAGGCGCGGGTAAAGGATTTGCTTCAAAGTCATTCGGGGGGGGGGTTGCTTCAAAACACATTTCTAAAAACGTCAATATCCAACAAGGAAATTACAAAGGGGGCAGACTCTTTGCAGGTTCCTCTCCAAACTTAGTGAGTTATTATGTTGGATGCCACGTGTCTGAAAACGTTAGTACCCCACAAGGAAACTACAAAGGGGGCAGACTCTTTACAGGCTTCTGGAAAAATGTCACACCAAGCTCATGTTGTGTGACGTGTTAACTTGTTTTCAATCAATGGGTGGGCGCTACGTAAAAGAAGGCTTCGAAGGGCAGGCTTGTTGCAAGCTTCTCCATTAAAAGGCCGTGAAAAAATCAGTGTGTTTCAATCAATTGTGTAGCTTACCTTGCCAGAGAGTAAGCATTCCCTCTACATCAGAAGCCAGAATAGGGTGAATTAATGAGAGCCAGCCCCAGACAGCCGCCAAAGCTTTGCAGAACGGGCTGTCCTCCAAAAAGAAGGGCAAGAAGAAAGGCTCCAAGGAGAAGGATGACGAACCTGAGACGCCGCGGGGTCAGTGATGCACTCCAAGCGAGTGGATCCAATGGGTTTGTTTTTGCCATGGCCCTTTGCTGGTTTCTGGCGGCAACTTTCACAGGAAACACAAGAAACAATGGTTCCCAGCGCTGACTTTCGCTAGCCAGAGCAGCTTAGAAGGGCTTGGAGTTCACACGCAACGGTGCTCAGGTTTCTTTAAATGCGATTTCTCACTGAGTAGTTCGGCCAGCTACAAACATGCTGGATTGGGGTGGCGCTAGTGTCAGCAAAAGCCATACGAACGCAGCTTCACCCTTCACCAATCCCCAGTTTTCCCCCACTCTGTCAACTCCGTTCTTCCGAGGTGCCAGCAAATGGAGCCCCAAGAAGAAGCGACATCCGAGGCGGGGCATGATGGAAGCCGCGCAGGGGTGTCCCAAAACAAAGAGGTTGCCTGAAATGTTTTTGATGTTTGGCTCAACCCTGAAATTCAGGATCCGCCGGACGCGGTTTGAGAACATGGCCACTAGCCACACAGCTCGTGTTTACATCAGACCCTTGCCTGCGCACCGTTTCCATCCAACAACCAGTGGCTTTAGCGAAAAATAGTTTTGAGGGGCCCAAACCCATCTGAGGAATGATCGGGGCCGGCAAAGCGTCGGTGTCTGGAACAGCGGAGCTTTCAAGGGCAACCCTCATGGACTTCCACGGCCAGTATCCTCCAGACGCCTTGCAGGCATTTGCAAGTTTGGGGAACAACGGGCAATGCCCCCAGAATCAGGAAAGAGACTTGCACCGATGGCTGGGTGAGTTGTTCGGGCTGAAGCTTCGGACATATGAAGTTCCCATGCAACTTCAGGCGCAAGGTGTCGAAAAGCGTTGGTTGTTTTCGTGGGAACAAGTCACCCCGGTTCTCTAAAAGCCGTGGCTGTAACTATTTCATCTTTCAAGGGGCTAAAATCCAACTGAGTTTCTTGCGCCTTCCCTTTGCAAGGTGCCGAATCAACCAGGCGTGGCCACCATCCACATCCCGTTTTTGTTGCCGCACGAGACGATCCACTACATTGCTGAATCTAGTGACTGGCAGGCTTGGTGTTTGCTAGCTTGCAAGAAGAGACTAGTTGAAACATGGCTAAGCTTCTGTCTGTACCCTGTCAGTTTTCTCGATCTATGACTGGCGGGCGGAGCGGCGGCGAGATTTCTGAATTCTGGCAGCACTGCAAAAAACACATTGAGTGGGCTGATCATCCTGCTCTGGCAGACCCAGAGGTACCAACTGAACGATCCCTGGCTCCAGTTTGCCTTGTATTCTTTGTCAACCCTACTTCCTTGAAGTGAAATGCGCTCCCCGCTCCATTGCTCAGGACTCATCCCACTCAACATTCACATGGACGGGGCCGAGTTCTACTCGAACAGCGAGTTCAACGTTTGGAGCATTGGGTCTGTCTTTGCTTGGGGTGAAGATTCTTGGCGTATTTGTACGTCTTGTTTGCGCACATCTCTGTCCATTACGGGTGTTTTTGGCAGGTCTGGGATATCAAGTTCCCTTGCTGTATCGTTCCTCACGCCTGGATGCAATCAGATGAAGAGCTGGCCTGAGTTTCCTGAAGAAACGCTGGCATGTTTGCTTGACCCCCAAACGCTGGCTGTTTTTCTTGGCTACTTGGGTTTCCAAACCGCAAGGTGAAGAATCACGTTCATAGCGTTGTGGCCTCCGTTCTGTCCTGGTCTTTGCAGATTGCCACAACCGGCACTGGACCTACCACTGGTTTTTTTGGTGAGGAACTGAAAGGCCATAGAGCGAGTCTGGGTGGCACCTGTCTTGCAAAAGGTTGGAGGGCCTGCTACTGGGCTTTCAAAGCTGATTGCAAGGCACGGCGTGAGGTCCATCATCTCTCTCGCACATACGGGCACAACCAAATATGTGAGATTTGCCTGGCAGAGAGGGCAAACAAGAAAGGGGACCCGCTCCTTATTTTCAAAGATTTCTACCCCACTGCTGCCCACTTATTGACCCAGCTCAGCAACCCGGCATCGTTAGCAAAGTTCTTGGCGTGTCTAGGCTTTAGCGTTCGAACGATGCCTTTCCTGTTACACTAGCTTGACGACGGACCAGAAAGTAAGGCCATGATGAGTACCTCCGCAGTTCCCCCACGCCAACTCCATGGGCTCAGATGCCCGGATTTCATATTTTCACATGCTTCCACGACCCAATGCATTGCATTTTCTTGGGGACAGCAAAAACTCTCTTGGCATCTACGATTGGGTTCTGGTTCCGACGTGGCCTCTTGGGCGCTGATGACTCTCTTTCAGAACTGCTTCGTGGGCTATCCCGAGAGCAGACTTTGATGGCGAAACAAGCTGGCCTTCGTGCAACTTTTAGAACTTATACCCCGGCAGCAACAGGTCTGGACAAGCCCTCTGAGTACCCGGAACTTGGTTCTAAGTACAAAGCTGCAAACATCAAGGCAAGCATTTGGTTCTTTGCAAAGAAGTCAATCCAACTGGCTGAGCAAAACCCTGATGAACCTTGGCTGATGTATGGTTGACCCTCCGAGTTTCCTGTTTGCTGGTTCACCTTGCCAACCAGTGCTGTGGCCAAGGATTTTGAACTCAAGCTCATTGCTGTTTGCACATGGTCCTTGCAAGAAGGGCTTCGAATTCTAGACGAAGCCAATGTGATATTGCGCGAGTCCGAAGCGGAGGACGCGCTTTAATCATTTTCCGAAGGCTAACAAGAGGCACCCCGTTTTGTATACTAAGATTCTGGCACCCTCAAAAAATGGTGTAGTTTCATTCCGGGCTCGACCGCCCTGAAGAGTTTGCAGAACAGAAATACGTTTCAGGCTCATGCAATCAGAAAGGGTGATCCTGAAACCTTCCCCAGTTGCCCCAAGCAACCTGGTCAACATTGCGTCTGAAAAGCCTTCCTTGAAACCACCTGCAACAGATCCGGCGTTAGTTGGTAGAATGTGAGCCGGCGCCCTACAGGATGTACACAACCATTTCCTTCGACACCTTCAATGCTGGCAACACTTGGCAGCTTACTGCCTTGCTCGGGATTGGCGGCTTTTTGCTTTGAAGCCGAAGAATCACTGCCACCAGAAGATTGCGATCACCCTGAGACGCACCCGCTTGAACCCAACAAAGTCAACAAGTTGCTTTGTTGACGAGAGTTTCCTTGGATATATCAAGAAGATAGCAACAGCTTGTCACTCTTCAACTATGCTTCGCGCCCGTCTGTGGCAGCGCTACTTGTTGCTACTGGGGCTTCGCTTCGAAGACGCGCGAAGGGCTGCCGAAGGCTAAAAAGTAGATTTCGGGGTTGCTGCCGCAAACGATTTTCGTTGGAAACCAACCCCAACGTCAAAACAAAACAGACGGCGAAAACGAACGGTGTTAAGATTCGATTGCGAGAGAAAAACATTTTTCTTTGTGCCAAAGAGCAAGCCTTGCAGTTGCTTGACCCTACACAGGCACAAGCGTGCGCGCGTGAAGGAGCAGACACGCGCACACACATACACACACGCGTGCGCACACGCGTGCGCGCACGTTTGCTTCGCCCTTACACGCGAGCACGGCGCACACACACACACGCAAAAACACACAGACAAACACAAACACAAACACAAACACAAACACAAACAAACACACACCCACCCACCCACACACCCACACACCCACACACCCACACACACCCACACACCCACACACACCCACACACACCCACACACACCCACACACACCCACACACACACACCCGCACACACCCGCACACACCCACACACACCCACACACACCCACACACACCCACACACACACACACCCGCACACACCCACACACACACCCACACACCCACACACACCCACACACACACCCACACACACCAACACACACACCAACACACACACACACACACCAACACACACCAACACACACCAACACACACCAACACACACCAACACACACCAACACACACCGACACACACCAACGCACACCAACACACACCAACACACACACCAACACACACCCACACACACACCCGCACACACCCACACACACACACCAACACACACCCACACACACCCACACACACACCCACACACACCAACACACACCAACACACACACACACACCAACACACACCAACACACAACAGACAACACACACACACACCAACACACCAACACACCAACACACCAACACACCAACACACCAACACACCAACGCACCAACGCACCAACACACCAACACACCAACACACCAACACACAACACACAACACACAACACACACACACAGAAACACACACACAGACAGAGACACACACACACACACACACACACGCAAACACACGCGCGCGCGCGCAAACGGACGCAGACACAGACACACAACACCCCCACCCCCGCCCCCACCCACACTTGTATAGGGCAACTTCCACTGCAGCTACACAGGGTTGATCGCACCCAGCCTCCTCAATTGAACATAGAGAGCTTCGTCTTTATGGAGCATACTCTTCGCAATCCGAGCCCACGGGGTGTTGTTTGTTTTGTCAAGGGTTTGGGGTGCTAGGGCCCAAGGTTGTGTTTGGTTGTAGGCCCAAGGTTGTGTTTGGTTGCCTATGCTCAAGCGCTTGCCCCTCTTGCAGGGAAGGTTGAGCGTGCGCAAAGGTTCTTGTCCATGGCTGCGCGCTTGCGTGTTTTCCAGTAGATTGACGCAGGGTGACAAGGCTGCCGGGCAGCGTCGTGCAGCTGAGAACCACTTGTCGTGGGCTGCCGACGGTTGCGCGCCAGCTTTCGTGCTTGGATCGAGAGTTGTCGTGAGCTCTCGTGATCTGTCGGGAGTGTCATGAGGTCTGTCGTGAACTCACGACAGCCTGTCGTGGTTTTTCGAGAGCTGTCGTGATCTGCCGATAGCTGCCAATTTTCGCAGCTCACGCCTGCGGGTCAGCTGTCCCTGGGAGAGCTTCGGAGCGTGGCGGTATGTCAAAAACCATGTAGCTGGATTCAGCCAACTGGATGAACTTGTTGAAAAAAGAATTTTGATCGGTTTCCATGCGTACCCCCCTAATTGGGGGGAGAACAGGTGCAGCAGGCTTTACGACAGGGAGGGTGGGATGGCTAATGAATTTCTCCAGGAATCTTGGATTAAACATTCCTAAAGTCTGCAAATTCCTACCCCATGTCACCTTATCTACGCACGCTTTGGTGAGAATGCCCGCGCCTTGGTAATGCGATGGACATGCTACGAAACGAAAAATCTGTTCATTGTAGACTTCATTGAGCCAACTAATGTCGATTCGCTGAGTACGCGACATATATCGCATGTTTGGGTTGTTCCCAGTGATAATGATGCGGCATGCGGCCTCATTATCTTCCATACAATTCACCGTGACAGGCTTACCGGTGCCTTGACCGATAGCAAACTGCCAAAGCTGTGCAAGTGGCATGCCCTCCTTGGCCACGCCATGATCTAGTGCAACGATCTCCGCTTCGGGAGTCGATTTGGATACCGAAGTTTGCTTCTTGCTAACTGCGGTAATGGGAACATATGTCCTTGGGCCGACTAGGCAAATAAGGACACCAGATGTACTCTTGGAATCGGTACGATCTCCAGCGAGATCGGCATCGCAGTAAGCGACGATTTCAATGTCACTAGGCTTATCGCAGACCCATCCGTATAGGTGTAGGTCTAGCGTCGAGTTGATATAGGAAATAATCCTATGAAGCTTCTTATCGCACAGTCGATTCCACTTAGTGATTCGACTGGCCAAAGCCTGTACAGGTCTAATTAGGTCGTATCGACCCATTCTAGCACCATATAAAATTTTCATGAGAACTGCAGCCGCAGCGTCGCCTAGGACACCGGGCTGTTCAGCAATCACGTCTGTTGGGCAAGGAGACGGCTGCCCAAACAGCTGATCTACTTCCGGGTTGATGGGATTCTCATCGAACTCCGGTTTACTTTCATCCAGAAAAGGCGTCTCAGCCTTCACCAGAGGTCTAGGGTACTTGGGGAGACATAGCTCCTTGTACCTGTCAACGCATGCTTCCATGAAGCACGCTTCGTTATATTTGATGATCTTCACCCGAGCCGGGTCGAATTTGACCTCGTCAGCTCGAAGTCGTTTCTCTCCGAAACGAATGTCAGGCATCTCTTTGGATGGTGGATGATCCACAGTCCAGGCAGTACGAGGGTCGAAGAAACCCTGTACATCTGCTGCAGCAAACTCATGCTCGCAGCCCAGATACCGCTTGAGGGTACCCGGCGGTTCCATTGTAATTACCCGACCAATGAGGTCCCATCCGATCGATAGGTTAGCGGATGGGCCACCCATCTTAAAATCATCAACATAAACCACAAGAAAAAGCTTATACTTAGGGTGATAAAACACACTCGGCCATTCCGGGACACGGATAAATCCGACCTCAATAAGCCTTGCTTCGCAATGCTTTTCCCAGAACGTGCCGGCATCAGGATGCCCGTATAGGGCAAGGATCAATGGACAGACCGGATCGTCATAGCCAGCATCAACCCATGCTTGCGGCCATTGATCCTTAGGAATACGCACCCATGTCGTGGGACCCAGCAGCTTAGCTTGGGTATAGGCGGATTCGCCATCACTGACTTGTAGTGCGTGACCAGGCAACATGCCATATGCATCACACATCTTGCCTGCGGCCATTGTTGCCGGGCATGAGGTAGCTTCGGAAAACATGGCCCAGTGATTTGACTGGTCCCTCACAAAGCATCCCTCAAACACTACTCTCCCTTTGTACTTCCTATTAGGATCATCCTCAGGGAGTTCATGATTCTTTTCCACACATATGTCAAAAATTCTTCCTACATGGACTGTCTTGCCATTTGCTCGCGCTTCGGCAGCAACTTTCTTCCACTCTCTAACTCTCAACTCATCCCAACATCCCAACTTTCGGAGCTTTGTCCACTCCTTGAGGAGAGCTGCACGCGCCTTGTCGTTACCAGCTTGCTCCTTCTTCGTCACAGGCCTTGCTACACAGGCGTAAAAAGTTGGTATGCCCTGTAGGTTGGGTTGATGCCCCGAAGCCTTGTTCGATCTGGGCATCGGCGGAACAGGATCTCCATTTAACCCTATGGCGGGACCAGCAGGGTACCCGCCGGTACTGCCGAAGCCATTAACCCCCCTGACGGTTACGTCGGGTTGTTTGACAGTGATCTTGGCATCAACAATCATGACTTTCTCGAGTATGAGTTGAGCGATCCTGTCTCCAGGTCGAACTCGAAACTCATAATCAGAGTGATTAAAATGCATCACTCTCACCTCTCCTGAGAAATCAGGGTCAATTACTCCTGCACCTACGTCTAGCATGTGCTTGACTGCCAGACCTGATCTCGGTGCGATGCGGCCGTAGACTCCGCTTGGGAAAGTAAAGGCGCATCCAGTTTGCACAAGAGCACTTCCCTTAGCGGGAACGATGATTTCATCACACGAGCTTAAATCTAAGCCCGCAGAGCCAGGCGTTTGCCGAGTAGGGAGAGTCTCCGGGAGAGTTGCATAACTGTTCAACATGTGGACGAGCAAGGCATCCTTGTCTCGCCTCCATGCACACGGATCGGCCTCCGTTACCTCAACAGGCGCAGCAGGAGCGTTGTCCCCCTCGCTCAAGGTAGCAGGGGCAGCCGCATAGGGCTTATGCCCGTAAAGACCTTTAATTACGGCTTTACACATCCCAATGGGATATCGCGCAGTCAAGGGCGTAAGGCTTCCCTCGATCCTGGCGTGGGGGTAGCCCATTCCGTGGCTACACGTGCGCCCTCGTAGCTCGCTGGCTAGTTCAGGGCTAGAAGTGGCGATCCGCCACTGCTTCCTGATGGGAATACCATCGGACGTTTGCATTCCAAAGTCACAACCGTCAACATCGACGCATCTGATGTCGGGATCGTCAATTAGACGTCTCATAAATGGCTGTTTCCAACCAAGGCAATGCCTCGGCCACTCGAATGCAATTCTACCTCCCTTAAAACGCACGCGTTTGGCGACACGAAGGAAAGCGGCAAACATGACCATCGACGTTCGTCTAGCTTCGTTGAGCTCTACTGCGAACTCGGGACCGTACTGAGACAAATGAGCGAGAGGCAAAACCTAAGACTACTTTGGGCGATTTCGAGCAACACGTTATCGTTTTTGGGGCTTCGCTATATCGTTCTGCAATGTTTCAGACACTGGTGTGTTTATGTCAAGGAAGGGTGGAAGGGGGAAAGAGAAAGAATGGAGGAAGAGAGCAGAGGAAGAGAAACTGGGAGGAAGAGAAAGCAGGAGGAGAAAGGACAAAGGGAAGAAGGATGGGGAGGAAGGGATAAAGGAATCCAGGGAGTAAGGGAGCAAGGAAGGATGGGGCAATGGAAAAAGGAGGGTGGAAGGGAAAGGAGGAAGAGGAAGGGAGGAAGAGGAAGGGAGGAAGAGGAAGGGAGGAAGAGGAAGGGAGGAAGAGGCAGGGAGAGAGGGCAGAAGAGGAAGGGAGGCAGGGCAGACGAAGAAGGAAGGGAGCAAGGGAAGAAGGCAGAAGGCAGGAAGGCAGGAAGGCAGGAAGGCAGGAAGGCAGGAAGGCAGTAAGGCAGGAAGGCAGGAAGGCAGGAAGGCAGGAAGGGTGTAGATGCTGCGCCTCCCCACAAGCTCCATGACATGCTTTTTGACGCTGGTTCCAGACCGCCCACAAGCATGGGAGGTGGAGCAGGGTCCACACGCTGATGCGTGCGTGCGCCTCGCAGCCCGGACTGCTGTCCGGTGACTTGGTAGCTGCAAGCGAGACTGATAAACAACTTGAAGCACAGCAGCACCATGCAGCACCTTTTACTTGGGCTACGGCTCCACCTCTGAGTCCACAAGCTCTTTTCGAGCACGAGCCGCCGCCCGCTTGCGTTTGCAACGAATGGGCAACCCCCGCGCCATGCGAACGCTGCATTCCAGGGGTGTGGTTTCGGTGTCGTTTTGGGTATCGTTTTGAGCAAGCAGTACTTCGGCCAAAAATGCAGTTCACACTCCCCGAATGATCCGAAAAGGTGTTTTCGACGCTCCAAAATTACTTTTGGGTATGGTTTGGCGTGCCGACTGTGGCGCCTGCGGGCGCAAGCAAGAAGCGTGAGCAGTAGGAAGGAGAGCAAGGTGGCCCAGAATGCAGTTCACACTCCCCGTGATCCGAAAAGGTGTTTTCGACGCTCCAAAATTACTTTTGGGTAATGCCGACTGTGGCGCCTGCGGGTGCAAGCAAGAAGCATGAGCAGTAGGAAGGAGAGCAATCGGTGGCCCAGAATGCAGTTCACACGAATCCCCGTGGTGTTGCGGGTGCAAGCAAGAAGCATGAGCAGTAGGAAGGAGAGCCAAAGTGATCCGAAAAGGTGTTTTCGACGCTCCAAAATTACTTTTGGGTATGGTTTGGCATGCCGACTGTGGCGCCTGCGGGTGCAAGCAAGAAGTATGAGCAGTAGGAAGGAGAGCAATCGGTGGCCCAGAATGCAGTTCACACTCCCCGTGGCGCCTGCGGGTGCAAGCAAGAAGCATGAGCAGTAGGAAGGAGAGCAATCGGTGGCCCAGAATGCAGTTCACACTCGCCGAGTGATCCGAAAAGGTGTTTTCGACGCTCCAAAGTTACTTTTGGGTATGGTTTGGCATGCCGACTGTGGCGCCTGCGGGTGCAAGCAAGAAGCATGAGCAGTAGGAAGGAGAGCAATCGGTGGCCCAGAATGCAGTTCACACTCCCCGAGTGATCCGAAAAGGTGTTTTCGACGCTCCAAAATTACTTTTGGGTATGGTTTGGCATGCCGACTGTGGCGCCTGCGGGTGCAAGCAAGAAGCATGAGCAGTAGGAAGGAGAGCAATCGGTGGCCCAGAATGCAGTTCACACTCCCCGAGTGATCCGAAAAGGTGTTTTCGACGCTCCAAAATTACTTTTGGGTATGGTTTGGCATGCCGACTGTGGCGCCTGCGGGTGCAAGCAAGAAGCGTGAGCAGTAGGAAGGAGAGCAAGCAGTACTTCGGTGGCCCAGAATGCAGTTCCCCGAGTGATCCGAAAAGGTGTTTTTGACACTCCAAGATTACTTTTGGGTATGGTTTGGCGCGCCGACTGTGGCGCCTGCGGGTGCAAGCAAGAAGCATGAGCAGTAGGAAGGAGAGCAATCGGTAGC
Source organism: Effrenium voratum (assembly GCA_963377175.1). Classification (NCBI taxonomy): domain Eukaryota; class Dinophyceae; order Suessiales; family Symbiodiniaceae; genus Effrenium; species Effrenium voratum. Next base: position 131,939 of record CAUJNA010003221.1, read on the forward strand.
CCAGAATGCAGTTCACACTCCTCGAGTGATCCGAAAAGGTGCTTTCGACGCTCCAAAATTACTTTTGGGTGTGGTTTGGCATGCTGACTGTGGCGCAAGCGGGTGCAAGCAAGAAGCATATGAGCAGTAGGAAGGAGAGCAATCGGTGGCCCAGAATGCAGTTCACGCTCTATGAGTGATCCGAAAAGGTGTTTTCGACGCTCCAAAATTACTTTTGGGTATGGTTTGGCATGCCGACTGTGGCGCCTGCGGGTGCAAGCAAGAAGCATGAGCAGTAGGAAGGAGAGCAATCGGTGGCCCAGAATGCAGTTCACACCCCCCAAATGATCCGAAAATGTGTTTTTTCAACGCTCCAAAATTACTTTTGGGTATGGTTTGGCCCTTCCAGCAACCTCCAAATAGCAAGCCGGGGAACGCAGTTTTGAGTAACAAGCCGGGGAGTGTAGCTTTGGTCAAAAGCACCCAATAGGCGCATCTTGAGTGTCCAGTGGCTTGTGGGTATGGTTTGGCCCTTCCGGCAACCACAAAAACAAGGCGTGCAGCAATTTCTGCGGCAGCACTCTTGGAGCTCGGGCTCTTCTCCAAAGCCTTCCGGATCACAGATCTGCTCGGGCAAGTGGCCTTCCCATCCTCCTGCAGCAGCAGATCTCTGAGGAGCAAGCGCAAGCCCGCCAAGGCGTCCGCGGCCTGGCCCGTTGCGGGCCCTTTGTGTGCGCGGAAGGATGTGCGCTGAAGGAGCTGCGCGTGTGGTTGAAAAAGCAAACGCACTAGATAGGCCTCACATTGGCTGCTCCGGGACGTTCTCGGAGAATCGATGGGGTGTCGTTTTGGGTATCGTTCTGGGCGCGTGTAGTGTCACGAAAAAAACAAACTTGCTATAAGCTAGAGCCAAGCAAGCGCACAAGAGCCTTCTCTACCTTGCGGTAGTCATGGGATCAGCGGACTACACTATGCTTCTCTGGCTCCCAAGCATTGGCGGCTTTGCTTGCTGGCTGCAACTTCCAGGTCGCAAGTCGCAACTTTCAGTACCAGCGCAGTACGCAAGTTACACTTTGGCAGCTCCAGCTCGAAGGTCGCAGCGTGCGCCGGTGCCTGCGGGCGCCTGTGCGTGTGCGTGTGCGCGGGTGCGTTAGCAATCCATTTGGGTGGGCCCATCTCGTGCACACATGTGCCCACCATGCATTGCCGAGGAGCATTGACAGGAGCTGTCATGGCAACTTACAGCTTGGGGCAAAAAAAGGCTCACACAGTGCAAAATAGAAGCGCGAAGCGCCAGCTGCACGTCATGCGACGTTATCGGTTTTGGGGCTTCGCTATATCGTTCCTGAGGAAAAAATACAAAACAAGCAACGCGAAATCGCCGAAGACATATTTTATGACGAGAGAGTTTAGCCTTTTGCTCAAATTAACATACTGCCAAGTACTCCACGGTCCGCACGGGATCGAGCCCCATAAGTCACAACCAGGATTCTGGTCGACTATCTCAATTAATCTGGTCATATCCTTATTCTTTAAAATGTCGAACGACTCTTTGTGTACGCGGATCGCGTCACCCCCCTGTTCCAGCATGGTGGCGGAGAGCTTAGAGTCAGGTTCGCATGCAAATTCTATCAACAACCTCCGCTTTATCAAAGCGGGTCCAGCTGGTTTGGAGGGTGCGGCTTCGCCAGCACGTGCTCGTTTCAGAGCTTCCTCCCTTTCAGCCTCGATGTATATCCTTCGCATACCGACGGACATACCTTTCCAGTCAGTAGAAGAAATGGAGTTGGGTTTACCAGATCCAGAATAGGATCTCTCCTTTCTTTTCTCCTTCTGCTCATAATCCAGCTCATCACCGTGTAAGGTGTGGGCTTTAGGCTCACCTGCATCGAGGTCTTTGACTTTGTCTAGCCTATCTTTGAACTTGGCCAGAGTGACCCTTGGAGCCCTAGAAGGAGCATGCCCTTTATCATACAGAATTGTCACACCAGTCCAGAACTTTTGAGTTCTGACCCGATGCCCAGGGTTCAGGATTCTCCTGTCATCCCGGATACACTGTTGCGTAGAGTCAATGTACTTCAGATGAGTTACACGATAATCATCCACATCCGCTTGAGACGGGCCTCCAGGAGGCAGTGGAGATCTATCATCCCCGAAAAAGGCTTGCCTAGCATCGACATGGTGTCTGTGCCAGGATTTGGACTCTTCGTCACGTACCCAGTGGTCCCTTTCAGGAGCATCAGCAGGTGCTTCAGAGTCAACAACAGGATCATTACCGTCATCGTTAGGATGATCGGAACCCGGACCAACGGCATTGAGCTGGTTGTCCGGTTCGGTAGGAGCATCCGCTTTGGGAAGACCCTTTCCTTCTCCAGTATCTAGGAGCTGGACCTCCCTAGTCAAACGCTCATAGGCGGCCAACATGGGAAAAACGTATCCCTCTTCGGGGTTCCGCCAAATCCTTTTGACTTGATGAACACTGGGTCGGGAAAATCCGTTCCTAAAGTGTTCAAGATCGGCAACGTAGTAGTCGCCCTTCCACTGGCCACCGGGCTCTAATCTATAACCCAGGAAAATCCCAGGCTTCGACACTGGCCCGAATTTGGGCGCTTTAGATGCAGGGTCAATCTTCTGTGCCGGCATAGCGGGCACGTTACTGTACTCGTCCTCCCCGTGATCGGATGGCCCTGAATCATCAGCTAGTTCATCATCTCCTTCGGGCTCATAATCAGAGTCCTCAAGAGGGTCAAATTCTTTTGGCTTTACAGTGAAATATGTCTCGCCAGTCCACGGAGCTTTTAGCTCCTTGGTGGAATCCGGACCGTATCTCCAGTCTACGGAGTGTATCATTTCTCCATTTACCTCATCATACTGAACCCATGTATCACGGTCAGCAGTGAGACGAATATGCTCGATTGGAGCATCAACGCTGTCAGCTCTGAATAGCTTAGTCCTTGGTTCAACATGCACTCTGACGAGTTTGCCAGATTCTTCATCGAAGATCCAGTGATCTTTTGTAGGAACTTCATCAGCTTTGTGATGTTCGTCCCGTTCGGAGGCGTTTTTGAGCCCCCCCTTTTCGAGCCTACGCGGTTTTGGCGCGATTGGCTTGAAATCAACAAGACATCCGAATGGGATGAGTTGACCGGGAAAATCCCTGTCATTGTTTCTCTTTCCCCATGCGGTTCCTTCACCTCGATTTTCGAGATTTCTGGCCGCGCAAAATGCGCGAACGGCAAATGGCCACCATTTGGGCGATAAGCCGGCTTGTCTGAGGAGTACTCTTGCTCCATGCAGGACTAGCTTCACTTTGTTTTCAATGATGCCATTCGTCTTTGGCATTCCGGGTGTGGACATGTGATGCACCCAAGCCATTCGGCGAGTAGCCGCAAGAAACTCTCTGGCTTGGTCCGAATATAACAGACCAATCTTGGGTTCGGGACCCATAAACTTGTGAAAGGCTTCTACCGTATTAGGTACAGAACGACTAAAAACAAGGAGTACATCTATGTACTTGGTCGCAAGGTCGTAAAATACGACTGCGTCCGTTTCACCATTCACACCACGGTCCTTTAAACCGTGTAACACCATCGTGTCAACAGTGACAATATCACCGAATTTCGTGCATTCATGCGCGTCGGCACCGCCCCGGCGGTGCAAACGCACGTTCTCCATCTTTGCGCGTTGGCAATGTGGGCAAAAAGGATTCTTTGGCAAATGTGACATCATGTGTTGAAGCGTTTTAGCTTCAGCACGTAACTGGGCTTCGGTCCTGTAGCCCTCAGGGTGTTTGATTTCAATAACTTCACCCCCCTCGTCAGGCGCGTCGGCTTCAGAGGGAGCTGCAGGGTACAGTGAATCGTTCATGGCAATTACTGGACCGGGCATTGCCGGTATCGCAGGACATGCATCTAAGTTCGGGGCTCCAAACATAACCGGCCCTTTAGGCAGGTATGGGACGTTGTTTATAACGTCGAGCCTAACAGTTCTCCCGGATGGGCAGATGAGAACAGGCGTCTCAAAAGCATCCCGCCGGAAACTGTATCCAAAATCCACGCACCTACGTCCTATCGATACAATCGAGGGTGTATTACCCATGACGAAGGCTTCAATATCCTCGTCAAGTGACTCAACAGTTGCATCAACTCTACCTTGAGTCCCAGCAACACCATTTGCGGTTTGCAAGGAATGTTGAGTTCGCCCATTCTTGATGTGGCGATGATCCTGCGCGGGAATGTCGTGCATCCCAACCAAGTCGAAAGGGCACCCAGTGTCAGCAAGCCACCGGATTTCGATTTGTGGGCCAGGCATAGCAGGCGTCTGATCAGGAACATTTTCCCTGATCATTCGAGGGCGACGAGCCCACCTATTATCAGGCACATACTCACCTAATTGCAACTGTACAATCTGTCTAGTAGTGGCAGCTAGGATTCTAGCATTTTCCTCGGACATCGCAATCACCTCGGGAGGTTGACGCAACCTATCCGGGTGAATGGGGTGAGAATGCGACCGCCGATTCATGATCGGCCTAGGCTCGCCACGTGTTCTTATATTCTCAACTTGCTGAATTTCAGCATTGTCATTGAAACTCAGCCTGCGAGCAGTGAGCTTAACCCTCACTGCCTTCGCGAGCTCAGAGTTATACTGGCCGCACTTACCGGGCAGGTAATAGAAGTCCGTCCTAATGTCAATTGGCCCAGGAATCCGTCTGAATAAAACGGATTTGCGAGTCGGTACACTCAAATCGACATCATCAATCAGAGCGTTGTCCGAGAGACGAATAGTTCGTCTGCGAATTACAGCTCTGATATTCGGGCCGCCCGGACACGTACCTTGCAGCGTACGAGCGCCAATAGTGGTCACTGACCACTCCATTGTCCCTTCAGGGCGTTGAAACCGAGCTCTATACTCTTCAAATGCCTTGGCTATGGGATGAGCAGGGCAGGCAACAAGCCCTATAGCCTGAGGGTGACGGCCCGCCCCTCTCAAAAACCCGCTGACAAATCAGGGGCAGGACTATATGTCCTGTCGTCAGCAGTGGTAGTAGGTTCAGCAGACTCGGGTTGCGCATCGGCAGACTCGGTCGCTGGGGCCGCAGTGTGTTGCTTCGCTTCTTTCAGCAAATGCTCAGGTGGCTTTGCATGCTTGTAATCACACTTATCCCTCATGCACTTTCCATAGGAAACCCATTGGGCGCAATATCCTGGAATCAGGGGAGGACGCTCCTTGCGTTTCGCATCGGAACTCCCAGTTCTTGTGTGTGCGAATTTGCACTCTTGTCCGCGCGAACAGTATCCACGCGCGAAGTCCCTGCACGCATCAATCGCAGGGGCGCCGGGCGACGTAGACCTGGGCCTCCTTGGGGGCTCGCCCCTAGGGCTAGGCGTACGCCGCTTGTCCTGCTCCCGATTCCTGGGAGAGTACCTGTCCCTTCGATGAGGACTTGGGGTATTACCGGTCCTCTTCCTCGGATCGCTAGGAGGCCGATTAGGCCTATGGGAATCTCCAAACGGAGATCGTCTCCTAACGGGAGGACCAGGAGCACCAGGCTTCTGGGCTCTGTCTCTGGACTGAGATCGTTCGTAAAAGTCTTTGTGCATATTGACCTGATTCTTACGAACCCTCCAGCGGTCAATTTCGTTCTTGCAACGAGCACGAAGCCATTCATAGCTACAAACATCAGGATTGGATATGTTCCTATCCCATTCCCTGATATCATGAGCCAAACAGTTAAGGTGTCTAACCTTTTCACTGAATAGCGACCGCTTTACCTGCTCGGTCAGCGGTTCATCGAGACCCGCAAGGATGTGATCCCACTTCGCGATGAACCTTTCAAGTCGCTCCTCTTCAGTATAGAAAGATGAAACACTGCATCGCAAGTTTGAGAGCTCGATTATCCTAAATGATTGCTCTCCGATATTTGCAGTCCTTAAGTGGTCGTATAGGAGCCACAGGATCTGCCTACTCTTGATGCGATTGTTGGAGCGTTGAGCGGCTTCGGTGAGACGATTAATCTTATCGATAATTGCAACAGTCTTGATGCACTTCCGAATGGCTGCATTGAACTGTGGTATTTACATTCCCCATCCAGTTCATCAAAGGTCTTTGCCTTCTCGACTTCAGTTAGCCAATTGATGACGTACAGTCCATCATAGCTGTAGGCATTGCTAACAGCTTCCTTCATATTGGCTATCCATACCCTCAGCCCAGCCGCGTCGGGCTCTGGCGGGAGGTCTATGGGAATGCACTTAGTCGCAGCTGTACAGTTCGGATCATGGTGGCTACCGTACCCGCCGCCACCAGTTCCGAAAAGATGCTGTGGAACCTGAGAACTACCGATTGACAATGCACATACAGGACAAAGGCGAGTAGCCTTCGGAATGCAAATCTCACATGCCCTTTTCATGCATATCTTACATTCCTCAATTTTGCTGGGATCAAGAATATCCCGATCGCACATCCGACATTTCTTGTCAGGAGGATCGGGGCCACGCATGGTCGGCGGCTCAAGGCCTGAAGGATCCTTCGGCCTCGTACCGTTGGGATCAAATCCTGGATAATATCCGGTTTCACGTTTATCCAGGGGCACGGGTTGCGTAGCCTTCGGAGGACTCTGAAGGTCAGCCGCGTTGGGTTGACCCCCAGTTGGAGTGTCACGGAATCTGTCAACGGGTGGCCGCAGAGGCGGCGAGTACGACCGCGTCGGGTTCGTCTCAGGTACGCCTCCAGGCGATCTATTCCTGACACGGTTACCATCGGGATCCCTTCTTCTCCTAGTTTCATCTCTGAGGCACGCAAGACAACAGGGACCCTGGACAAATCCAAATCTCCTGTAGTCATCCTGCCCAGCAGAATGTCTGGTGCAGTAGTATGTCTTGCAAAACTGACACTCAATTCCCTTGGTCAGGAACGAGCTCTCCCTACAGACACCGCATCGGGGTCCGTTACGGGAACATTCTTCACACAAGTTCTCCTTGAACGAGAAACAATACTCACAAATATCACCTCTGCATCCTTTGCAGTGAAACTCGGCCATGAGGTGATTATAACCATCACCTACGTATTTACATCTGGGTTTACCAGGGTCGCCAGGGTTCCCACCGGCGGCACTCTTCTTCCCCCCTCCTCCTGGGCTTTGCCGATCTGGAGGAGGAGGTGGTGGAGGATCATCATCAGGAGGGCCAGGTGGAGGTGGCCGCTTATCCGGAGTACGGGACGCGGCACGCCTTCCTCCTGTGCGATCGTTCAATCCACTACTTGATGCCTGGTTCGAGTGCCTTGACTCGAGGGAGTTAATTCTCTGGGCCGTATTACCCAGCACCTCGAGCATTTGCTCGAGCTTACTGTTGAGCGTAGTCGAAACGGCCATGTTATGAGTATTTTGCTTGTCCGTGTAGGACTTGCAGTCCCTCGACTTTATCTCAAGGTTGGCTTGTGTCTCATAAAGTTGGTCTTTAACCCACTTTATGCCGTCCCTATTATTGGTCCAGCGTTGTTCGACATCTTGCATCATCCTATCAATCTGACATACCCTAGTGGACAGGTCCTCGATTTTGAGGTTTACTCCACCAATCGCAGGATGGTTGGATTGGCTCTCCACTAGAGATCTCTCGATCATATCAACACGAGCTATAAGCCCGGTCACTCGATCAGAGAGAGATTCAAAAACAGTTTGAACCTGGGTGATGGAGCGAGCAACATCATCATAGCTGGCTCGCTCATTTAGGGCATCGCCTATGCTTATCATGCGATTGGCAACGATCTTGACGCGTTGGCCAAGCTCGGTCACGATGTCCTTAGTCCCTTGTGATAGCTGCATGGCCGCGTTCGCAGCCTGCGTACACGTGCTACTCACATGGACGCATTGTTCGTATTTGGCCCTCCACGAGTTAACCTCAGTGGAAGAGCTGTTTGATGCATTGATCACTTCTATCATTCCTACGCCCAAGGTCTTCGACCTTAGCAACCAGGCGATGAAGGATCGCACTTACCGAAGAATCCACTCTCCCTCTTTCAAGGGCTGTTACAAGATCAGCAACCTCGTTGGGTTGCTCCTCACTCGCAGGACCAAATCCTGATCCGCGATTTCGAGGAGTGGACAAATCAACCATGATTGGATTAGATCTCGGAGGAGTTCTGAAATCATCCTGGACGGCCGTTGATGGCCGTGGGAACTCACTCCGATTAGGAGATTGACTCTGATACGGAGCAGATCTCCTAGCATCACGAACCGCAGAGGGTTGTGTCATGCCCAGGCCTTTGGCCACGGACAGTTTGGGAACAACAGGCCTATCCGTTCGCATAGGAACATCAGGTCTCGAGTCAGCAATAACAATGTCATTCAAGTCGGTCGCATTGGACACTCTAGACTCAGACATCGATTCAATATCAGTTCCATTACTGATGGTATGATTGCGACTAGAACTTGATGCCATCATGGACTCAGATTCTATCGGAACATTAGCTCCGTCCATATTGTCCAGAGCGAAAATGGAAGCCGCGTTGGGCGTAGGGCGAACATCTTGTGCATTCAAGCCACTTGACCTATTAAATTCCTCCTGAAATGCTTCGATCCCATCAAGCACGTTAACGGGTGTGTCCGCGTTTAACGGGTCTCTTCCAATGATTGACGCTGGGTCACCTGATCGGCCGCGTCCTGAGTCCCGCGCACTGGGGTTACCCCTGTGAGCAGTTTCCCGATCCATCCCCCTTGCCCTATGCGATCCAGTCGAATTTGACCTTGATCGTTTGCTTGGGGTTGGACTGGGATGCAAATCCAATCTATCTACGATATTACGCTCCCTAGGGCTCTCAAATCCTGAGAGTCCTGGGGGAGGGGACATGTTCCTCATGGTCGGGTTTACCGACGGCCTCGGCCTGACGTTACGGTTGGCCACGTCAGGATTGAGATTCTCAATTGACAAAGGTAGCATGAATTCGTCGCTTCCAGCAGCTCGTTTTGGGCTTTGGAAATGCGGGAAAGATGACGGGGCAGGTGGCCCTGGCATCCATGAGGCAAAATCCATACCAAAAATGTTTCCGTCGTTGGGCCATGAGGCTCTCCAATCGAGCCCACCGGATTCGGTCGGCAGATGAACGTCAAATGCAACTCCACTGGATGTACCAGGTTCGGGATTACCGAGCGCTTGAAAAACTATACTACTGGTTGGCACAGGTCTACTGCTACTTTGAGAGTCACGAAACTCGGACTGACCAATATTCATCAGCTCCGGGAAAGATGAGGATTGAGCTCCAGGTGCAATACCGGGCTCGTCATCATCACGTCCTGAGACGGAATCATCATGGTCAGGACGATTAGCCCCATGACCCTGAGAGCGATTAGCTCTTGAGGCATTAGACGATAGGTCATCAGTGCGAGTAGCACTGGACCTTCCTGAAGGCATTGCTTCTGAAAAAGTGTGGTCCGACAAAAAGTCAGGACCGGAAAACATCGGCTGTCCGGGCACTTGGTCGTCATTCACAACGTCCAAGATTCCGGCCTGGCCGAGAACCCACTCATCGGTTACCACATGAGGTCCATCCTCGGTGATTCCCGCCATGAGTCCTACAGTAGCCTATGGAAAACGGCGCCTGCAGGGTTGTTATTAAATGGGGTTCGCGGTGCCAACCGAGGACGAATCCTACGGCTGATAACCTGCGAAAGGGTTTGAAACAGAGTTTCGGGATGGATAAAACAGGCCCTAACCCACCAACAAGAAGAGACCACCTTATCCCCCCGGTCCCAAGGGCAAAGCGGTTGCCCTCGGCCGGCACAAACACGAACCAAAAGGCGGTGCCAGTTTAACAAACAGAAGAAAGAACCCAGCAAGGGCAGCAGCGCAGCAAGCGCACGAGCAGCAGCACCAACGCGGGCGAGCAAAGCGAGCGAAGCAAGCAAAGCAAACCAATGCAACAACCCAACAAAGCGAATGACCCACCTCCGCCAGGAGATCAACCGCGGAAGAAGCGGCCCGCACCTTTTCCAGGTACGAGACGAAGTCCGCGCCGTTGGCGCTAGCGACGAAATGGCAGACGCTCGTCGCCGGTTGTAAAAGCTTGAGCCAAAAGCCGCGTTGGGCTTCGGCATGAAACATGCTATGATAAAAGTACATGCCCCCAAAAACAGCAATGAATCATCGGGCAGTTCTCTTATCTGCGATCACGAAGGCTTCCTGTTTCCCATGAAGTGTCCAATATGCCCTGAGACAAACCCCTCCCATAGTCATCACCAGGTCTGGTAGAAGCAAAATGGTCACACGTCTCCTAACGTAGGTCCTCCAGTAGAGAGGTTGGAATAAGGGTACCCTTTTTTTCTGTAGTCTATTTTAGTCGGGGAACCCTCCCAACCAAAAAGGGTGAGAAAGGGCACCTAGCTGGGGGACCTAGTAACCACTCTTGATTCAACATCCCTACCCCAGAAATTTGCCATGGAATCACACTGGAAGTGATGGTCCAGGCGCGGCCTCGCCGCCCAAGTTTCTGGAACTGTCCCATGCAAAACACAGACTCACCTGCCCTCCAGCACCCGGAAGTAAACGGGTGACCTTTCGGGGTTACCAAAAAAACGGTTGGCCAACAAGTGAAAGATCCCCACCCCTCAGCTAGGGGTGTGTGTGGGGGGACCAATTGGGGCGGGGTGTTGGGTGTTGGGTGTTGGGGGGGTGTTGGGGAATTTTCGGATATTTCGGGGGCTCCCAACAGCCGACGGGGCTGACTGAACTCGCAGCCCGGTCCTGGAGCCCAGATAAATGCCTGCGAGATCCTGACGCGGCATGGTGAAAGTTTCTCTGACAGCACGGGATGGGTATGGCGAGGAATCCTCATGGCGAAAAAGGCCATGTGAGAATCCAAGACCTCTGACTCACCTGGAATTTAAGACCATCCCTCTTGCGGTTTGACCTTCTGTTACAACTCTGTTGGGTATTTCCCCCTTACAAAGGCTAAGGAGACAGGGCTCGTCCCATAGTTCAGGGTACTAAATGACTAAATGGAAGCGACCCACTTTCGGGGTTGCCCTGGCGACAGTTGAATGGGTCCACTTTTCGCACGCCCCCAAAAAGATGCCCAACCTCCTTTCTCCGCGGATCATTCAGCATCCTGCAGCTCTACTGTTGCGTGCACAATCCCTTCCATTTGGTTAAGACCCCTGGAAAAAAAATAAGTATTTCCAGTAGTGATAATCTCCTTTTAAAACCAACAAGGGAAAATAAAGCAACAACTAAAACCATACTCTTAAGCAAATGGACCTATCCCTTCCCAAACTATACCTCAGCAAACCGAATCTTCTTTGCTCCCGACTCAAAACGAGAGCCAAAGAAGCACAGCATTGAAGAGCGCAACCTCAGTCGCATCCAGTGAGTAGAAAATGGGAACGCCTTCTGGGGGTGACTATATGCATTTATAGGTATACTCGGTTGCTTTCTGCTCCCCTGCTAAGAGCTTAACTTCTAGTGGTTTAATGGAAACCCCATGAGTTGGCGAAAAGTTAAAGTCCGTTCATCCAAGCAAAATGCACCAAAGTTTTGTGAGGAAGCCTGCAAGATTGAGTAACGCCCCCAGCATCGAGATGAGTGCACACGCACAGCATCTGTACAAGCCGCGCAGCTTGGCCCAGAAAAGTGCATCACTCAGCACAAACAACCTTACTCCGCGCAAGCGGTACTCGTTCATGCTGAGCTCCCCCGTTCTCCCTTAAATCAATTGGCTCAAACGGCTCATGCTAGATTGCCGAGTGTCGCACCCAACGGCCGGGACAAGGTCAACTGAAAGCTCTCTCTTGGAGTACTCTAAGTCAACTTGGCCTCATCCCAAAGTTGGCACTGACAAATGCCAGTCTGCGGATTCGCAGTATGTACACCTCCGCTTCAATTCGCGGTTCCGCGATCAGGCAGAGTTGGCCTTCGAGCCGATCATCGTCACCAGCCTTCGAACGTCCGCTGCGATTCTGCTTTGGGGGTTGGGTTCCACGGTTCTCGAATCAATTCAGCGCTCAGCCTGCAGCCGTCGGTTTCTTGTGGCCCTGGCTTCTCAGTTCACTTCGGTGGATGTGCCGTTTGAGAAGTTGCCCTTGAGGCGGCAGAAACCTAAGGGAAAGCCACTCAGCTTTTGGCTCTCTTCCGGTCTCGTGCACACGGTACCCAACATGGAAACTCGGGGAGAGGTGGTCTGCGGGTAGCGCTCTTAGTTTGTTCCATGGCCTAAATCTGGGGTACACCTTAACTCATGTTTAAAGGAAGCTTGTTTTGCCGGGACCAAGTCACAGACACAGTCGGGAACTGAGTCAGGTTCCACAGCGACATGGGTGGGGACCGCAACCCTCTTAGATTTCTGGGTCCAAATGTTGGGCCCCGTTTTTGTCGACACACACGCATAGCCTTCCATTTGGTTAAGGCCCAAGGAAAAAAACAACAATATTTCCAGCGATGATGAATTCCTTTCAACACCAACAAGGGGGGAAAAACATGTTTTAAACCAAACAAAATAAAAACAATCATATATATATATATATTCTTAAGTACATGGAGGTAGCGGACACATCCTGATTGTTTTTTCTCTTTGGGGCTGGTCAGGATGGCCACCAAGAGCAACACCCGAAGGGATCTTGGAGGCACCAATAATCATACCTCCAGAATCTTCATAATCCCAACCTATGGCGGTGGGTCAAAAATAGGTACCCAAAATAGAACCATGGTAAATGGATGTAAATGGACACATGGACGAAAACGTGCGCTCCCCTGGTGGTTTTCAACTGTGACTCATACCCATATTAACCCCTGAACAAAAGACAACCAATGGCCCATCATGCACATGTTACTCAACATGGAAACCTGGGGAGAGGTGGTCTGGCAGTAGCGCTCTTAGTATATATATCTCCAGAAGCTTCATATTAACCCCAACATACTGGTGGGTGGACGAAATCCTGCACCACCTAAGAAACCCTAAAGTGATTCGATTCCCCCTGTACATACCAACAAGAATGGTTTCAACCATGGATTCAAAGTGACAGGATTTGGTACATAAGGAGACACCAACCAATTGCCCCAGATCTCTCTCCGCCTCTTGTCCGGCGTAGCGCTCAGCGACACAGAGCCCTGGTCCCGCGGCCTTCCAGGGCGACCCAGACCGAGTGGATCGGTCAGAACAAGGCCGGCCGAAAATGTTTTACGAAAGCGGCCCAGACCCAAAAAAAAACATAAAGTCCAGGAACTCAGGTTCTACGGACACCTTGTTCCGACTTTTCCTTCTAAGTGATAAGGGTCATGCAGCTTTCCAACGCAACGACCAGAAGCTGAGCAGGAAGTGAGAAGACCAACACTCAGTGCCCATACCAAACCAATGCATATTTGGACATGGACCAAATGGGTGAGCCGCAACTGGGGAGCCGTGCGCTTGGTGATCGCTCCTCACTACAGGGGAGCACGTGTCTTTTTTCCGACCAACCAAAAGGCAAAGTGGAAATCAAACAACAAGCTTGGCGTTGAAAAAGCTGGATCCTCCAGGGAAAAATGCCTTGGGCTTGCTTCAAGTGACCCAAAATGCAGGGGAGGTCCCACAACCTCATGTCACTTGGGGGGCCTTCCAATACAAATTACACCAGCAGAGACCCCAAACAGTTGAGGGCTGACGGGCGAGCACAAACATGCCAACAGCTTGTGGCTTTCTGCGCTTCAACACGGATGAATAAAAATGATGCAGTCGTGAACCTGGCGCGCGTTGCGTTGTTGCACGTGTGTTGCTGGCATGCTTCGCGCTTCAGCACCGCGCCAGAACTGAGGTTGGGCAAGCGCGCGCGATGGCGGGCGAGCGCGCGCGCGTGAACGCAAGTGTGGCCGCGCAAGCACGCAGTCACATGGGCAGTTCAAACACACATGTCCAATTCAGACACACATGTGTGTACACGTGGAACACACATACGTATACGACTGAAACAGTATACATTCACCTGCGGCACACGCATAAATGTGTTGAGCTGGAAAACAAACATGTGCTTCTTGGAAAGCACACACACACATGTGCAAACGTGGAACGCACATATGTGTTCACTTACGACACGCTAATGCGTTCACGTGGAACACACATGTGTGTTCACTTGGAACACAATGAAACGCGTGTCCAATTCAGACACACATGTGTGTACACGTGGAACACACATGCGTTCACCTGGAACACAAAGACGCGCAATTAAAGCACACATGTGTGTACGCGTGGGACACACATATGTATACCACTGGAACACAAACATGTGTCCACCTGGAACACCGCGTGTGCGATTAAAGCACACATGTGTGTACATGTGGAACACACATATGCGCACACGTGAGCAAACATAAATGCTCACCTAAATCGCACACACATGCGCGCACCTCGAAAACAATCATGCGTTTTCTGGAGCGCATACATGTGCACACCTGGAGAGCAAATATGTCGTCAGATGCCAAAAAAAGTTCATCTAGCACATACTAATGTGTTCACGTGAAACACACATCTGTTCACCTGGAACACAAACACGTGTCCAATTGGAACACACATGTGCGTACACGTGGAACACACATATGTGCACACGTGAACACGCATATGTGCACACGTGAACACTCACATATATGTGCACCCGGAACACACACCCGTGTGCTCATCTGATAACAACCATGTGTTCTCCTGGAACACAAACACGTGTCCAATTGGAACACGCATGTGTGTACACGTGAACACACATATGTGTACACGTGGGAGACGCAAATGCGCACACGTGAACACACACACATGTGCACACGTGGAACACACACATGTGTACTGCACATGTGAACACACACATTTATGCGCGCGCGGAAAACACAGACACACACGAGTGTTCATCTGATAACAAACACGTGGTCTCCTGGAACACAACCGTGTGTCTAATTGGAACACAACCGTGTGTACACGTGAACACACATATGTGTACACGTGAACACACACATATTTATATATATATATATATGCGCACCCGGAACACACACACACACGTGCGTTCATCTGAAAACAAACATGTATTCACCTGAAACACAAACACGTGTCCAATTGGAACAAACATGTGTGGACACATGAACTCACAAATGTGTACATGTGGAACACACATATGTGTGCAAATGAACACACATACATGCGCACGCGGAGCAGACACACACACACACACACGCGTTCATCTGATAACAAACATGTGTCCTCCTGGAACACAAACACGTGTCCAGTTGGAACGCACATGTGTGCACGCGCGAACACACAATGTGTGCCGTGAACACACATACAAAAAAGTGCACGCGGAGCAGACACACACGCACGTGTTCATCTGATAACAAACATGTGTTCTCCTGGAACACAACCGTGTGTCTAATTGGAACACAGACGTGTGTACACGTGAACACACATATGTGTACACGTGAACACACACATATATACGCGCACCCGGAACACACACACACGAGTGTTCATCTGAAAACAAACATGTGTTCACCTGGAACACAAACACGTGTCCATTGGAACACACATGTGTGTACACGTGAACACACATATGTGTACACGTGGGAGACGCAAATGCGCACACGTGAACACACACATGTGCACACGTGCAACACACACATGTGTACTGCACATGTGAACACACACATTTATGCGCGCGCGGAAAACACAGACACACACGAGTGTTCATCTGATAACAAACACGTGTTCTCCTGGAACACAACCGTGTGTCTAATTGGAACACAGACGTGTGTACACGTGAACACACATATGTGTACACGTGAACACAGCACACGTGGAACACACACATGTGTACTGCACATGTGAACACACACATTTATGCGCGCGCGGAAAACACAGACACACACGAGTGTTCATCTGATAACAAACACGCGTTCTCCTGGAACACAACCGTGTGTCTAATTGGAACACAGACGTGTGTACACGTGAACACACATATGTGTACACGTGAACACACACACATATATATGCGCACCCGGAACACACACACACGTGCGTTCATCTGAAAACAAACATGTATTCACCTGAAACACAAACACGTGTCCAATTGGAACACACATGTGTGGACACGTGAACACACAAATGTGTGCACGTGGAACACACATATGTGTGCAAATGAACACACACACATGCGCATGCGGAGCAGACACACACACACACGTGTTCATCTGATAACAAACATGTGTCCTCCTGGAACACAAACACGTGTCCAGTTGGAACGCACATGTGCGCACGCGTGAACACACAATGTGTGCACGTGAACACACATACAAAAAAAGTGCACGCGGAGCAGACACACACGCACGTGTTCATCTGATAACAAACATGTGTTCTCCTGGAACACATACACGTGTCTGATAAGAACACACATGTGTGTACACGTGAACACACATATGTGTACACGTGCAACACGCATATGTGCGCACGTGAACGCACATATGTGTACATGTGGAACACACATATGTGCACACGCGAACACACACACACACACACATATATATATATATGCGCGCCCGGAACACGCACACACACACACATGCGTACACCTGGAACACATATGTGTGTATGTCTGGAAAGCACATTTCTGTTCACCTGCAACACACATATGTGTTCACCTGGAACCCATATATGCGCTCACTTGGAACAGGCATTTGTGTTCACGTGCGACACTGGTGCAGACCTGGATCACACAAGCATGTTTAACCAGAACAAACTTCTGTGTTGACTTGTAACACACATATGTGTACACATGGAACACACGTGTGTGCACATGTGGAGAAACATGTGCAACACAAATGTGCAACACACATGCGTTCACCTGGACAACAAAAATGTGTTCACATGGAATTTACATTTCCTGCACGCCTGGGCGACACATAAATCAAGTTCCCGAAGCCGGCTGTGAGGCGCTATTCCATGGGGCTCTGCCTTGAACAACGCTTGTGTTTTATATGCGTGTTCCAAGTAGGAAAATAGTGTTCGTGTACGATCAATCTAGCTTTTTTGCAACACATTGCTAGCGCGCGAGCCTGCTGCTGCTGCTGCTGCTACTACTGCTAGTACTATCAGTATCGGATGCGTCTCCAGCAGTTACAGGCTTCAGCTTAGCAAAAGCTTTCCGGCGCATTGCGCTTCTTTCTCGCTTAGCTGCACAGTGTCTTTCGTATCGATTGCTAAAGTGCTTTGATCGTATTGTGGCAACTCTTCGTATCGATTCAGTAAAGCATTTGCTTTCGCAGGGAAATACGCAACCCAATTCTTCCGTATGCTCGGTACAAGGCATCCCTGCCGTCTTGCCTCAGCCGTTGTTTCTCCCCTTTGTCCAGCAAATCGCACTCCATGATAATTGCATGCGAGGAGAGCGGAAGCAAATTTGGATTGAAGCGTAACTGGGAACCGGTCACAGCTGACCACTGCGCTAGCGCCTTGCTAGCGCGCGGCTAGCGCGGGTTCGCCGTATTTTTTGGAGTCACGGCGACCATCTGTGTGGATTTGACAAATTAAGGCCACGTAAGATGAAGGTAAACGTGCGGGCTGGCTTCAAGTACTAAGTAAGAACTGCAACATTACACCCTTGAAAGCCACGCAAAGCCCATCGCGGCAACCCACGCGCCAACTCTTGGAAACCAAGATCACCGAAGACCCTAGCGCAAACCAAGCGCCATCCTAGCGCCTCCAGTGGGGAGCGGGCAATCCATTGGTATTTGCAGGACTCCGCTTTGTGTGAATGAAAAACTGCACAAAGTGACTGCGACGGTGGCCTCTGTAGACTAAACCCCCTTACTAGGAATTTTGACCGGATCGCATATGTGTTTTATCAGAACAATCGCATGCTTTCACCTGGAACACAAACATGTGCTGACGTGGAACACACTCATGTGGTCACATGCAAAAAGTGCGTGTTCACTTGGAACGCGCCGATGTGGTCAGCTGGAACACACCAAGAACACACAATCATTTACTTGAAGCACTCGTACGTGCATCCGCAGCATGCTGCCTGTGGCTTGATCAAGCGCACGCGCGCGCTCAAACACACGTTTCTGAGCCTCAAACACACATGCGTGCCCGCGGAATACACCGCGAATGACCAGGGAGCCGTGCCAGGCATCCAGGCTGGGGGACAACAAGAAGGAGACAAAGGGAGACAAATGAACCCGTCCGCCCGGAGAGCCGTGCCAGACATCCAAGCTGGGAGACAAACGAATCCGTCCACCCAGAGAGCCGTGACAGGCATCCAGGCTGGGAGACAACCGGGGCCAAATAAAGGGAGACAAAGGGAGACAAATGAATCTGTCAGGCAAATGAAGGGAGAGGAACCCGTCCGCCGGGAGAGCCGGGACAACCCCAGGTGCCAAGAGCACCACTGGGTATCTCGGCGTAGGTTCGTTGAACATCATCAAAGAATCGATAGACGATTTAACTCCAGCGTGATTCACGTTTGTTTCACCGGGGGGTTAACAGAGCCTTCTCGTAGCTGAAGCCGTGCACCGCAGCGCACCGCTCTCGTCAGCTCGGGACTCCAAATGCGAGCAAGGACAGAGAGAGGCCGCAACTGATAACGAGGCACTGAACGAACAGACAGGGTGTAGCCAACGATAGACAAGGAAGACGACCCACCACGAGCCCAAGCAAAATCGAAGTCCAGATGAAGGGCAGACAGAGGACCCTGTCCCCAACATCCACAAGACAAGGAATGACCGAAGCCAGGGCCGAAGCCGAAGGCAAACCAGACCCCGCCAAAAGGACAGAACCGCGGGAAGTGAAGGAAACCGCGGAGCGTGAGTGCCACACATCCAGGCTGGGAGACAACGGGAGACAAATGAATCCGTCCACCCAGAGGGGCATCCAGGCTGGGAGACAACGGGAGACAAACAAAGGGAGACAAAGGGAGACAAATGAATCCGTCCACCCAGAGAGGCATCCAGGCTGGGAGACAACGGGAGACAAATAAAGGGAGACAAAGGGAGACAAATCAATCCGTCCACCCACAGAGATGGGAGACAAATGAAGGGGAACCAAGGGAGACAAGTGAATCCGTCCGCCTGGAGAGCCGTGACAGACATCCAGGCTGGGAGACAAGGGGAGCCAAATGAAGGGAGACAAAGGGAGACAAGTGAAACTGTCCACCCAAAGAGCCGTGCCAGGCATCCAGGCTGGGAGACAACGGGGGACAAATGAAGGGAGACAAAGGGAGACAAGTGAATCTGTCCGCCTGGAGAGCCGTGCCAGACATCCAGGCTGGGAGACAACGGGAGACAAATGAAGGGAAACAAAGCCCAGAGAGCCGTGCCAGACAAATGAAGGGAGACAAAGGGAGACAAATGAACCCGTCCACCCAGAGAGCCGTGCCAGGCATCCAGGCTGGGAGGCAACGGGAGACAAATGAAGGGAGACAAAGGGTGACAAATGAACCCGTCCACCCAGAGAGCCGTGCCAGGCATCCAGGCTGGGAGACAACGGGAGACAAATGAAGGGAGACAAAGGGAGACAAATGAACCCCTCCACCCCAGAGAGCCGTGACAGGCGTCCAGGCTGGGAGACAACCGGGGCCAAATAAAGGGAGACAAAGGGAGACAAATGAATCCGTCAGGCAAATGGAGGGAGAGGGAGACAAATGAACCCGTCCGCCGGGAGAGCCGGGACAACCCCAGGTGCCAAGAGCACCACTGGGTATCTCAGCGTAAGGTTCGTTGAACATCCTCGAAGAATCGATAGAGGATTTAACTCCAGCGTGATTCACGTTTGTTTCACCGGGGGGTTAACAGAGCCTTCTCGTAGCTGAAGCCGCGCACCGCAGCGCACCGCTATCGTCAGCTCGGGACCGCAACTGATAACGAGGCACTGAACGAACAGACAGGGTGTAGCCAACGATAGACAAGGAAGACGACCCACCACGAGCCCAAGCGAAATCGAAGTCCAGATGAAGGGCAGACAGAGGAGGACCCTGTCCCCAACATCCACAAGACAAGGAATGACCGAAGCCAGGGCCAAAGCCGAAGGCAAACCAGACCCCGCCAAAAGGACAGAACCGCGGGAAGTGAAGGAAACCGCGGAGCGTGAGTGCCACACATCCAGGCTGGGAGACAACGGGAGACAAATGAATCCGTCCACCCAGAGAGCCGTGCCAGGCATCCAGGCTGGGAGACAACGGGAGACAAATAAAGGGAGACAAAGGGAAACAAATGAATCCGTCCACCCACAGAGATGGGAGACAAATGAAGGGGAACCAAGGGAGACAAGTGAATCCGTCCGCCTGGAGAGCCGTGACAGACCTCCACACTGGGAGACAACAGGAGCCAAATGAAGGGAGACAAAGGGAGAAAAGTCAATCTGTCCACCAAAAAAACAGTGCCAGGCATCCAGGCTGAGAGACAACGGGAGACAAATGAAGGGAAACAAAGGGGTGCCAGACATCCTGGGAGACAAAGGTAGACAAATGAACCCGTCCACCCAGAGAGCCGCGCCAGGCATCCAGGCTGGGAGACAACGGGAGACAAATGAAGGGAGACAAAGGGAGACAAATGAACCCGTCCACCCAGAGAGCCGTGCCAGGCATCCAGGCTGGGAGACAACGGGAGAAATCAAGGGAGACAAAGGGAGACAAATGAACCCGTCCACCCAGAGAGCCGTGCCAGGCATCCAGGCTGGGAGAGAACGGGAGACAAATGAACCACACCGTGAGAGCCGAGACAAGACAAATGAAGGGAGACAAAGGGAGACAAGTGAATCTGTCCACCCAGGCATCCAGGCTGGGAGACAACGGGAGACAAATGAAGGGAGACAAAGGGAGACAAATGAACCCGAGCCGCGCCAGGCATCCAGGCTGGGAGACAAATGAAGGGAGACAAAGGGAGACAAATGAACCCGTCCACCCAGAGAGCCGTGCCAGGCATCCAGGCTGGGAGACAACAAGAGACAAATGAAGGGAGACAAAGGGAGACAAATGAACCCGTCCACCCAGAGAGCCGTGCCAGGCATCCAGGCTGGGAGACAACGGGAGACAAATGACAAAGGGAGACAAATGAACCCGTCCACCCAGACTGGATCATCCAGGCTGGGAGACAACGGGAGACAAATGAAGGGAGACAAAGGGAGACAAGTGAACCCAGGGAGACAAACGAACGCGTCCACCCAGAGAGCCGTGCCAGGCATCCAGGCGGGGAGACAACGGGAGACAAATGAAGGGAGACACAGGGAGACAAATGAACCCGTCCACCCAGAGAGCTGTGCCAGGCATCCAGGCTAGGGCTTGGCAACAGGCGAGCCAACTTAAATGAATTTAGAACCCCTCACAGTAAACTGTTTGGGGAAAAAAGGTAGTGTTCTCGTTGGGTTTGCGTCCAGGTGCCATCCAAAAGGCGAGTTTCACCAGCCAGGACAATCTGGCCAGGGAAATTTTGGCCCACAAAAATGAGGTGGCCCAGAGAATAATCTTCAGACTCCACCTAAACAAAAGTACCATATGGGTGTGTCTCGAAAAGAGGTCCCCCACATGAAGAAAACACACAAAACGGCCTCTGTTCCCCCAATTTCCCCCTCTCGTTGCTTGGGATCTAGGGCTTCCTCTACACCCCGGCAAAAAGTCGCAGTTTCTCCAGTTGCCGCAGCCAGGCTTTCTCAAGATCTCCTCTCTCGTTTCCAGTGGCTCGACGCGACCAAAAGCGAGAGACTGCAGCCTGCCTGATGAGCAGGTAGATCAACGCCAGCACAAACCTCAGCAACTTTGGGAGAAAAAAGCACATGGATGCTTGGATGTGCTTTGCCAAGCTAGCAAGTGGTTAGGCACTTGGGGCATAACAAGGTTAACCCCACAGTCATGAACACTTACAAGTGGGTAACCTAGGTTGCCGTTACAAACTTTCTAACTTGGCAATGAACATCCAAGTGGATGCCAGTCTCGCGAGTTTATGTGGCCATGAGTCAAAAGCCCCTACCGCCAGGGAACATCCCTAACAATACTAAAATGGTGCACCTACCCCAAAATGATACCTTTGCTTTTGACTCACAGCCATGTGTCCGGCTAGGATCTCTTGGCTTTCAGCGCGAGTTGCGCAGAAGCGGCGCAGAAGCGACCGGCTTGGGCAGGATTTCGTTGAAGCGGAGAACCAAAAGAAAGGCGCGAACAAGGGACTAGTATAAGAATGGGTGTGGGTCAAACATCGGGTAACCCAAAACGGGTTGCACTGAAAACTGGAAGGGCTAAAACCAGCGGTCCAATTCCTTGTGGCACAATTTTTGACCCATCCCGTAATTACCCAAATCTGGCTTGCACAACCTGCCTCTTGAAAAGGCGGGAGGATCCGGATCGGATGGGTTTGGGTTGAAGGGTCTCCGGGCACTGCCAGCATGGTGATGATGAAGATGTGGTTCTCGAAGAAAAACCTCACAGCTCTTCCCAGTCGCACTCCCTGCTTTGACATCCCATTCAATCTTGGTACGGCTGAACCCCAGGTGGCTGTGGTTCAAAAATAGGGTAACCCCCAAATGGAACCCTGGAAAGTGCCATGGACCAAAACCTGCGGTCCCCTGGTGGTGTAATTTTGACCCATACCCAGGTGTTGCCTGATCTGCCGCAAAAGGACAAACCGCGTGGCGCCTCTTCAGTGTCTGGGCCCTCTGGAAAGCAATGCAACAATTCTCTGCCGTCTTTCGAGCTTCCGGCAATTGATATTGGTGGAATTAGTGGAATTGGTGGGTTGCAAGAAATGGTGGAATAATATTGGCCCTTTGGCCCTGAACATGCCATTCAAGCTTGATACTTCGCCCGAACCCCAGGTCCCGGCTGATCTGGCAATGTCAAATTGGGAATTCGGCCCCTTTTGTGGACACAGGGATTTCTGTCCAACCACTTCCCAATTCCTCCATTTGTGTTTTTGTCCTTGGGAAAAAATAGAAAATATTTGCGTTTTTGTCCCCTGGAAACAAAACAACACAATATTTCCAGTAGTGAAATCGATTCCCTTTAAGACCAACAGGGGAAAAAACAACAACAACAAGGGACAATAACACCAACAAATATTTATTAAACCAACAGGGAAAACAAAAACACATCTTCATTTCAGCAAATGGAAGAAACCGGCGGCCACGAGACAGGGCACCTTAAGGTGTTGACTTTAGACACGGCTCCGAAAGCAGAAAAAAGGTGGGCTGCTGCCAGCACCGTCCAACGATAGATTCTTAAACCATCCAACCACCCCCCCCCCTAACCGCCGGCAAACGAGCATTAGAATTCAATCCTCTGGTGCCCTTTTTCGTGGTATATCCTATCAACCCTCGGTTTGGGGTGGTTTCGGGGTGGAAGCCACGGAGATTCAAGACTTTTGTTTTGAAGCGTCTACCCAAAGCCAGCACTCGAAGGACACTTCTCGCAGCGATTTCTCTGGTCTACCTCCTTCTGGTGTCCGTACGGAATTGGACGAAGGTGAGTTTACCCAGTTCCATCTATAGGTACCCAAAAAAACCGCTCTTCAGGAATGCTAAGGGTTACCAGTGATAACTGGGATGCACAGGTAGAAGAAAGCATGGAACCCACTGCTTAAACAACCGCCTGCTTCCCTCCAATGGTTTGGATTGGCCACCAACTAAGGGGTACCTGAAGCAATGAATGAACTGGAAAAACAGACTAAAACAAACTGAACGACAAAGGAGCAGCTTGCAAGCTTTAGACCATCCACTATGACATGGATGAGTGCACTATTCTAAGGGTTGATTCCCCATTCTTTCCAACCATCGTTCTTTTGGAAAACCTGATCCGTTTTCCCTGGGTTTCCGGAGATTCCGGAGGTTTTCTGGAAAGATCCGGATCCCTGGAAAGAATGGAAATGGAAGGTAGCCCCAGAACTATCGCTTAAGGAACCTTGCTGGGCCTTGGTTTCAACGAAAATCTCCGCGGTGCCTGTAGAAGCGTAGACGCTGGATCTGAGCTGAAAAGATCACGTCCGCCTCGGAGTCTCACAGTTTTGTAGCCCCCTTGGGGTTAATTGGAGGGTGGGGCACGTTTCCCGGCGGTCCATGACACCCTAGGATTCAACCCCCATTAAAAGAAAGGCCAGGACCCACTTTAGATGATGACAATCCTGAGGAAAACAATGGCGGTTATATGACCCCCCCACTGTGTTTTTGTTTTTATGGTGGTTTGAACCCCAGGGTGAGACTGAATCACTTTTCAATGGTCGTTCGAGTATCAAGCAAAGATCCTGGTTGCACAGAGAGGGAAAACACTCCACTTTGACACCAGGCCCCGGACATCACCAGTAAATGGGCAAGTATTGACTCACTTGGCCAGTGACCAGCCAAACAAGTGTACAGTTTTTGGGCCACCACTAGGGAAAAGGGAAAGTCACCAAGGAAAAAAGTGTAGAGTGTGTCCACTGGCTGGGTGAGTTGAACATCACTGAGCAATACTGAACATCACAGAAAATCACGAACATCGACTCCGAATTCATCAACCCCTGTTCATTCATGTGGGGTGTTGTTTTCTCCAAGAGTGGGTCTGAACCCACAATATTTTCTTTGGGGTTGATTCATCCGAAGCTCCCATTCAACAAGCACACGTGTTCTCCAAAACACACATTTTTCTTTTCTGGGGTTGCCACATCCAGGGTTCCCATTTAACAAAAACCCATTCTCAACCCCCAACTGAAACAAACAACACACCCCATCTATGTTCTGGGGTTGACCACTCTGGGCTGTCAGATCCGCTCCCAAAAGCTTCACTGGTGGGTGAAATGGAAACCCCCACTAAACCCACGTCCAAGAAGCTAAGGACCCGGATGGCTGGGAACCACCAAGTCATGTGGGGACCTCGCCGTTGAACAAACACCGTTTTCTTGTTTCTCAGACCCGTGGCCACGGGAAAAAAAGGGGCATCCTTTTATCCTTTTTTGGCTTGACTTTAAAGGAACCGGAACCCTTCCCCAACAAAAAACGATGGAGAAAAAAAGGGCACCACTGGGCAACTGGGGTTTGCAATGACCCTCTTCTGCCACTGGCTACACCTAGGGTTTCGCAATTTTTCCGCCTCGGTGAGCCGAGCGTAGTCGTTGAACACGGTCTGCGAGAACTGCACCAAGGCCTGGCGGGCTCGGGGGAGGTTCCCCCCCCCCAAACAAAACAAAGAAGATGTGGTCCAAAAAACAAAACAAAGAAGTAGAAGTGGTTTTCCGGTGGAATCCCCTTGAAAAGCAACCAAGCAAAGGGGTATCACTCTGAAAACAGAGGAGCCACCCTTGGCCCACGGAAACCAGGCATTTAACTCCAAGCTCACCCGAAACGTCTTCGGTGTTCCTTTTGGTTCCCTTTAAAGACTACCAAGAAAGGGTTACCCCTTAAAGAAGGACACAGCATCACACATCCATTTGGATATCCCCGGCTTTCCCCTGCTCCCATCCATCCATCCATCAGCTACCTCACAAAATGTTCAGCGTTTCGAGCGAGCGGCAGCGAGATGGAATCCCCAAATCCAGCTCGCGGTGCAACGGGTATTCTCGGTAGTTTCTGCTCCCCTGCTAAAAGTTTAATCTCTGGTGGTTTAATAGTTGGCAACACGTTAAAGTCCTAATATCCACTCAAAATGCACCTCTGTATTGCGTGCGATCGGCAACCGTTTGGTTACCCACTGTTCTTCGACCCCGTGTAGGGGCGAAAACCAAAGTGGGCAACCGCAGACTTGGCCAAAGATCCAAGGGGCCTAAAGCCTTGTTTGGCCATGGGATCCCGTACCCCCAGTGAACATCCGAATCCCCACTAAAATAGGTTCTAAAATGGGTGGTGCACCGAAAACCCCCAAAATGGTACCCAGCCATAGGTTTTGGGGGTCAAAAGCCTGGGATTCAGAGCGATTCAGCCATCCCAGGTTAAAAATGATCAAGTTTGCCAATTCACAGTAGGCGTCTCGGCTTGAGTTGGCCCTTTTCAAACATGGCTTGGTGCATGCTGAAGCGTTTCCGAAAGGAAAGTGGTGTGGTCGTCGTCTTCAGAGTTAGTATCCGCTTCTTGGAAGGTGTTTCAAAGGTAATCAACAGGAACAAACACTCATGTCGCGGCGTCTTCCTTTTCGGAGCTACTTTTTTTGATTGGGTTGCATACGGCAAACCAAAAGGAAAACAAACCATTGGTTTATTGCCCCTTAGTTTCAAGGCAATCCCTGCCACTCTTTTGTTTGTGGATTTTAGACAGAAAGCGGAAGGGAGCCACACACCCACGTAGTGGGTCTATTTTGAGACAACTTGTTATGGAGTTGGAGAGCCCTAAGCTGGCGTGAAGACAGAAACCCGAAAGCCAACAGGGCCCAGAACAGCGCCAGGGTTGAAATGGAATCCACGAATCTGTGGTACAACAAAAAGGGCCTCCCAATTTCGTTCAACCCCGTATTTTTTAGAGGGGACTTCAACTTGTATCACAGAAGTGGTTGGACAAACCCGGAGAACCCTGACAACAAAAATCATGCCCACAGCGCCGCTGTGGAAACCAATAGCATCTCCACGTTGAAGAGGATGCTGTTCAGCGGAGTGTTTTGAGGACCTTGGCCGATGTCTCCGTCTGAATGCTTAAAGGCACACCGGTGCCCGGCGCGAGAAAAAGCCAACAAGCCTCATGCAAGTTTAGTGGCGAGCGGCTTTAAAGGCTGCGGTTGCCTAGCTCCTGCAGTAGAGACGCTAGAACAAGGGTACGCTTTTTCTGCAGTCTAATTTAGTAGGGGAACCCTCCCCAAAAAAAGGTAGAAGGGCACCACTGGGCGACCTAGTTGCTTTCCCTTGAAACCAACATGGGGTTCCATCAACTCGGGGCATTGATCTGCTCCAAGACAAGTTGCAACAGCCTCACGGCAAAAGGCGTGAAAGGAACCATATGGCGAACCGAGAACCGTCCCGCAGCCATGGGACGCCGTTTTTGCGTTGGTTTTACCCTCCAACCAACATTTTCATGGAACCTGACAGGGTCCTGCAAGGCCATCTTCCTTTAGGGACCGGGTCCCGCACGTCAGGTTCCATGCTACTTGGTGGGAGGGTAAAACGGGAACGCTCCAGGCCCCAAAAGGGCAACAGGGCGCTGGCAATTCAGAAGCTATGTCAACCTGAAGCGACTTTCAGCGCCCAGCGCATGGGGTGGATGCTGATGAGGAAGGCCACCTCGTGGCCAAAGCCAGCGACAGCTTAGACATTCGCCACGGTCGAGATATGTCTGTGGGTCAAAAATATGTACCCAAGATGGAACCCTGGTAAGTGGAAACATAAGCCAAAACCTGCGGTCCAATTCCTGGTGGTGTAATTTTTGACCCATACCCATATGCTGCCGCTAGGGACATGAGACAAGAAGGTAAGTCCCATGACAAATTGTGCGCACCCCCCATGCGCCTCCCAGTTCGGGGTTCCTTGAAGAATACCTCCATTTGCTTCAGCCCCCTGCCAGAATATATATAATTAATATAATTATATATTTCCAGTAGTGATAGACTCCCTTTAAAATCAACAGGGGAAAATAAATAAAACAAAATATTCATTTCCCCAACTGGAAGAACACGTTGATCAAAACCAGCTGCTTCACAAGCGGATCCTCTAAACAGTAAGGCCTGGACTGGCCCAAGGTAGGGCCGCGGCTTCTGTCGTTTTCTGCCCAATCTCAACGAGCCGCCCAGTGCAATGGGGCTTCATGCTAGGGCTCCTCGAAAACGGCCAAAACCTAAACTCCAGCGAAATCCAACCAAGAAATCCAACCCAGAAATCCAACCAACAAGTTCACCCCAAACCCAGCAAATCCACCCCCAAAACACCCCCAATTCGACTCGTGTATAAATCGCCGCCGCGGCGCGCGCATGCCGAACTTGGTGCAGCCCTTGACCTTCGGACGCGCTACTCCAAGCTGCGACTGGAGCCCAACTGAAAGTGGGACTGCCACACTGCCACCGGCTGGGTTTCAAAACCAAAGAAACTCGAGCTACAGAATCACACGTCGAGTTGACCATCTCTCCAAGAGCAACTTCAGGGACTGACCAAAAAGGGGTTGCATGGGACGAGTGCATCTCCCACACTGACAAAACAGTTCCCTTGGCTATGAGAGGAATATCGGATTAGTACGGGAGGTCTCTCATCAAGGAGTTCCCCTTTTTGGGTGGGTCACCGAAGTTGTTCTTGATGTCTTAAAGCGAAAGCGCAGCATGCAAGGATAATCTAGGGCTGCTGCCACACAAATGAGCAGGTAAAAGATAAAGCATGCCTCAGATCTCTGATAGATCGGCAGCTTGTGTCGCAGCTAACTGGTCAACACCACTGCCTCAGAGTTTCAACAAAAACCGAGCATTGAAATTCATGTCCCACCTTTCGAGGGAACTCTTTAGTTGCATTGGTGTTGACCCGCGGCCATTTTCTGCCGGAGACAACTTCGGCCATTTTTGGAGGCACAGGGTGCAGTCCGAGAGGCATACACCGCCACGCCCAAAGGGTAGAACCTCAGAGCGAAGGTGGAAGGCGCCGACAATTCGCCTGTGCCAAAAAAATAACTAGGATTCTGGTGCAAAAGAATGTGAGAGGTACCATGAGTGGATTCCTGATCTGTCTTTCGAAAATGGCCTCTTGCCACAGCACACATAAACGCAAATCCACGGACACAAACACAACCACTTCAATGGACATCTCCTACCTCAACACACAGACACACACTGATACAAACACAGGAACCACACGAACACATGCACGCAACACAATGCTCACTTGCCCCTGAGTGGCCCGCCCAGATTCTTCGCACAGCGCAAACAAGCTATTCAGGAAGGGCGGACCAGCCTGCGCCGATGCCCAGTGACACCGATATGTCCCCATTTTTTTTGCGGAGGACATCCTGGGCAAGCCACCTACCCCGAAATGGTACCATTGGTTTTGAGCCCCAGCTGACATGGGACTGACCCTTGCTCATGCCAACTTCCTTGCCTGTGCCCTGCACCAGCCTGGAAGTAGATGGCACACTTGCCTTTCTGTCACTTTGCTTTGTTGCTGTTGGCCCCTCCGCAAAAAGTTTAACTTTTTGTGGGTTTAGTGCAAAACCCCTTGATTTCCCAGAAAGTTAAAGTCTAAAGATCCAACCCAATAGCAGTCAAGTTAGTAGGGACTCACCCAGAATGGGTCACAAGTCCCAGCAGCCCCGCCTGCCCGGTCAGCTGTGGCACCAGCACCTGATTCCAGGCCATGGCGAATCTCAAAAGCTCAGTTGCTTTCTGCTCCCCTGCTTAAAGTTTAACTTTTAGTGCTTTAATGGAAACCCCATTTGTTGTCAAAAAGTCAAAGTCCTAACATCCAAGCAAAATGCACCAAAGAAAAGGTGCTGAAGCCACCTCACAGGGGGAACCAGGGTCCTCCAATGGCTTCGGAATCGACAAAGTGCTTGGGTGCCGGGCCAAATTTGGGTATGGGTCAAAATGAAGCAACTAGGAGACCGCAGGTTTGAGTCCATGTGTCCATTTACCAGGGTTCCATTTTGGGTACCGATTGTTGACCCACAGCCATTTGGCTTCCTCTTCACACCAGCCAACCGGGGCTTCCCCAACAACACCCCCAGCCCCAAGATCTTCTTTCCCCACCAGCTGGGCCCCGAGCGCACAGCACAATCTGCAGGACCCAAGCCTTCCGTCGTCAACCGCAGCTTGTGAACTTGGTTGACGTTGGAAGGGAAGCAAAGATTCAAATGTTGGCATAAACATGTAAAAGGTTTCCCAACAACCATGTGAATCGGAGCCTACTGCCAGTACGGCCCCATGTCCCTGAGCCAGAGCTCTGGCTTGAGGGCAAGTGAAACCCAAAAACCTGAAGCGAGGGGCTGGGGGCCCGTCCGAAAGGTGATGTGACTCCCCACTCTCTTGTAGAGAAATAAGCCACCAGCTGCACTACCCGGCAGATAGATGGCACAATTCGGACGTATATTTTTAGGTAGATGGCACAACTGCAAACAACAGTCCACCTTTCTGTCTTGGACCTGCCATGTGGAAAAGGAGCCACTCTTCGGTAGAGAAAAGAGCAACCACCCTAAGGGGCTCCGATATGTATCCTTGGCTCAGATTCCGATCTGTTCGATTGGGTCCCCGTACCACACCTCGAGTTGGGAAACAAAAGGTCAAAGGGGCCCAGAGGGTCCAAGTACCTCCTGAGGATGGCTTTTGGGGGGTAAAAAAGGGTCTAAGTACCTCCTTAGAAGGTACTTGGACCCTCTGAGTATATTGAGTTGCCCCAAAATCCATCGATCGGACTTTGGGCAATCGGTATCCCCAGACCCGGAACCTGGAGCCGAATTTCCGGAATCCCTGAAAGCTGCCCCAACCACCCTATCTGGGCAGAGACTTCATAGCTTTCAGCTGCTAGGGACAAAAAGAAGCCCCCCTCCTCCAAGACAAAAGGAAGCCAACTGAAGGCCATGTCTTACTTCTGCAAATGACATCGCTGCACCTAGTCTTTAAACTAGAACCTCCCACTGCAATTTCCCCTTCTTCAACGACCAATGGCTTACTACGTGGGCGCAAAAGACCGCTGCAAAGGGGAATACGGCAACTTCAACAAGGAACTTCTCCAAAATGGACGGACACAAGTCCCCCTGTAAATTATGCCCACCAAAGGGTTCCTAGTTAACATTCACACCGACATAGTCAGCACTGTTCTAGGGGACACTTCCCCATTCTTTCCAGGGATCCTTCTTTCCAGAAAGGCATCAGAACCCCACAAGAAACAGCGGGTTAATTCAAAAGAACGATGGTTGAAAGGAATGGACAAGGAATGAACCCCCAGAACTACTAACATGCCCAACTTGAGGGGTTCTGGTTCTCGAGAGCAGGCCGAAAGAACCCAAGGCGCGGACCAGCGACATCAACGCGAAGACCACGCCGCAGCACAGCTTCAGTACAGCAACCACCAGGCCTGAGTGCGGCGGAAAGACTCTGTGGCTCAGTTGCAACACCTTGAGTTACAAATTACATGTCGGCCGCCCTTTCAATAAGGGATCTATATCGGGGGTAGAAAGTTGAGCTGAGAATGTCTTGGCGAACATCACTTTCATGCGGATCAATCAGCACCTTTTCGGACACTCATTCCGTTACTGCCATGGTCAAAAGCCATAGCGAACTTCATGCTTCAAATCTGGGTCGAAAGTGAAATCCTCCAAAATGCTCTCTAAATGTGTGTCTTTTGTAGGAAACTCGCCAAAAACTGCGGCTTGCTTGTGGCGTCCCTTTGAATCAATCCACCCACATTGGCGGACAAATTGAAACCCCACGTTGATGGACCCCATTGAGAACCCGTCCAAAATCACGACCTCAAATAACCCTGATCTCTGAGTTCAAAAAGAAGCATCCATGTCTTTTAGCCCGCAACCCACGCCGGGCACCACGTCTTCTTGTCGTATTCCATTTTGTTTCGCATGGCCAGAACTCGGAGAAAGCCGCCCGAGGAGTCCCAAGCGAACGGATCAGCTTCCGTTCCCGTGACGAGGCCAGCGGCTCTCGCCCTTGTTGAACTTGGAGACTTGGATCTTCTCAAACTCCTCGCGAACAGATCTGCAACGAGCAACACATCGAAGCCCCCGAGCGAAGTTAACCCGTCCAAAAAGGGAGGACGATGTTGTTCCCTCAAGTGATGAACCAACTGGACACCCGACTAATTCATCAAGGGGTTTATGAATCCAAGTTTCCATTAAGAAGGGAAAGGGTCCTGCATCCAAGGACTGCTGTTTGGACAGTGGCGTTTGGTGGACATTGGGAAAAAGCCCCTCGTTTCAAAAGGCCGCCCGACCATTTTCGATTGTAAGAGGGCTGCTAAGAACATAAGTAGCCATGCGGGTCCTACCGTGGATGGAGGCAATCCATTTCGCACCACCTTGAAGCCATGGTTAAAACCATACCGTTTATTGGCATTTACCACGGGAATCGCATCATTCCAGGTTTCTTAGATGGTGCGAAGTGGATATCGTCCATCCACGGTATCCCCAGCCCCTGAACCTCTGGAGCCCTCCCTGGCTGCTCCGCAGCACCCCAGAGCTTACTTGGGCGAAGACCCCAAAGCCTTCAGCGGGAAAAGCGAGAGACAACTTGACTTCCTGGGAACAACTGGCTTCTTAGATGCCCAGTGGCCATAGGAAAAAAGGGTACCCTAATTTTGGTTGGTTGACTTCAAAGGGACATCCTTCCCCCAAAAAACGGAAAAACAGGGCGCCACTGGGCGACTGGGGGTGTGACTGCTTTGGCTCAACTGACCCCCGAAATCATCGATCACAGCGTGCAGTTGAGAATTGTCATTCTCCAAAAGAGTGACGTGTGCTTAAAGGCAAACTAAACAGCCACCAACAAAAGCCATGTGATCCCCTGCACACACAACCGTTGAACATAAGGGAGCTTGTCTCCGGAGGATTTCCCGAGATGGCTGTGTTCTCTCCGCATGGCTTCCCCATAAAATACCCAGTACAAAGGGTATCCTTAGAAACCCGGCACATGTTGGGTGATCCGACATAGGTTCTAACAAATGAGTTCGGATGCCACACACATTGTTTGGTGCCAGCTTCGGAACACGTTGCTGGCAACCTGCTCAACAAGTTCGCTGAACACTCACAAAGTCTGCTTTTTCGCACAGTCCTCTTCCAACAACAGCACGTCGCATCTGAAGCGATTGTAATCTGTGCGAACCTGGTGCAGATGAAGAGGGTTATAATGAAAACCTGGTGCATCTAAAAGGAGCGTGTGTTATCTGGGCTGCCCTCCGATCCTCGGATTCCCTGCGAAAAGTGAGCTTCTTTGAGTGGGTTTAATGGAAACTAGCACCAAGAGCAAAAACCTGCGGACCGCCAAGTCAATCAGGGGCTCCTCTGAAATGGCGTGTTGTTTCTTTTGATTCCCAAAAGGGTCTATACCCATGTAAAGCACCCAACGTGCGAATGTTCGCAAGTGTTCATTGCAAGACTGTCCTCCACTGGTCTTCACTGTGGGGCTTGATTGTGCGGGTACTCACCGAGAAACGGAGGCCA
This sequence comes from Effrenium voratum, assembly GCA_963377175.1. Taxonomy (NCBI): domain Eukaryota; class Dinophyceae; order Suessiales; family Symbiodiniaceae; genus Effrenium; species Effrenium voratum. Next base: position 164,921 of record CAUJNA010003221.1, read on the forward strand.
CCACTTTGGCTACTTGCCAATTGCAGGACCACAGGCAAGCAGGTAAACAATATATACGAGTACGTTGCGGGTCTCCAAGGTTCGCAAAACACCCAATTTCATCTTCTTATTTGGTGAGTTTTGGAGCGGTAAGATTCACTGCGCAAAGTGAGTCGACTTCAACATCGTCAACATGCTTGGGAGCCTACGAATTGACCGACCCAACTCTGCCCAGTTGAAATAGAAAGAAGCGTGCAACAAACGATTCGAGCGATCGGCATACAAGCCATAATATCATTCAAATGTCAAATGGCCATGGGTCAAAATCCCTTAACCACAGTGAACATCCCAATCCCCACTACAATAGACTAAAATGGGTGGTGAATTCACCTACCAACCAAAATGGGATCCCAAAACGGTTTTGACAACCACAGCCAAATCCCACTGAGACCACCAGGAGATCACCCTGCTGCATTTGAATCTGACTCTGAAAATACAAAAACTGCCGCGTGAAAATACGCCTTCCCTCTTCACCGGCAGAAAGCTGGACATGCACAAGTTGCCGAAGGCATCCCACTTGGCTGCATATACATGTATATATATAGAGGCTTAGGTATGCATATACAAACAGTTACACTTGAATACATATAAATACGTACATGTATATACACATGTGCATATGTATGTGTATATATATATACATATGTTTATATACATATATATATATATATACATATGTATATAACTATGTCCATATGGGTGCCTCGCAATTCGACGGCTTCCAGGTTTTCTGCAGGGGAGTACATATACGTATACAAATATTGGCATACTACTGAGAATGGTATTATTTATCCTTCACCACCTAAGAAACCTGGAATGATGATTCCCGTGTAAATACCGATAAACGGTATGGTTTCAGCCATGGTTTCATTTGGTGGTGCGAAATGGATTTCGCAACCATCCACGGTATGGGTCCGTACCATGCGCCGAAAGCGGACCCGCGCTAAATCTGCCTGGCGTAGCGCGCGGCCGCTCTGCCAGCTGCTCCACATACTCCGCTTGCCTTGCGGGCAAGCGAAGGCCGGGCCGTGGTTGAGGGCGCTTAGGGGAGGGAAAGGGGGAAAAGATCTTAGGGGGGGAAACATCTGGAGGGGGAAAGGGGAATAGATCTGAAGGGGGGGCAAAGCAGGCCTGTATGTCCGCGGTCTGAGCCGGAGGCGTTAAACTTTTTGTTGACACAAGTGGTCAAAAACATGGCCCCCATGTTGAACCCCGGTTGCGCCATCGTGTTCTGGAGAGACACCTGACATCCACAACTCCAATTTAAACCAAGGGGCACGATACCGCACCATGTGCCCTGAGCACGAATCTATTCGGAACATGTTGGTGGCGTCATTGGAATTGTATGTCCACAAACCGTTTTGAGGGGTTCCTTCTCAAAATTCAGGGTCAACATCAAGAAAGTTTTGGGCTTACGCTGGTAAACATCAAATTCAGGGGAAGAGACACACACCTGCCTTCCCAGATTTCTGGGCAAATGGGTATCTGTCAAAATGAAACTACCAATGAACCGCAGGTTATAGTCGGTACCTATGCTTGACCCACAGCAGCCAAATCAACAAAGTTACCGGCAACAAGGGCCCCAGCCAATGGCCTGCCTCGTTTCACCCTTTCGGATTGATCACGTCAAGGAAACCGGTTCGAAGCCCAGCGAACCAAAAAGGGCACGTTCAATCCAAGTTGCCAAGCCACTTGGCTTGGAAAACTGGATGCAGAACACATCATATGCCTATGGCCTTCATAACTAGGTCCTCCAGAGAGATTAGAATAAGTTGCCCCCCAATAGGGGTAAAAGGGCACGATGGGACCAGCATTATAGGCATAGCCACTAGTCGCCTTTCTTCTCCTCGCCCTCGGCGTCGCGGGTTTGAAGCTCCTCCGCCCTCTGCAACCTCGAGCATTCCAGCGGGCGAAGCGGGCGAACCGGGCGCTCGGCGCTTCTCTGCTTCATACCCTATCCGATCGATGGATTTTGGGGCAACTCAAAATAGGTCCTTTTGACAGCCCTATAGCAACTCGGGGCCTGGTACGGGGACCGGGCCCCGGGTGCTGCACACCAAGCCCCAGGAGCCTTAGAGTATGTTTGAAGAAAATACGACTTCGCTTTGGAGAGAAACTATGATTGACCACACAATGTGAGTTTGAACATGTTGCTTCTTACTTTTCTGGACCGTCCTCTTTCAGATCCGCAGCTATAAGTGACAAACTTTTAGAGAGTTAAATGGACAACCAACCACTAGACCGACTAAAACGCTAAAGAGCTAAGGAACCGGATGGCTGGGAGCCACCAAGTTGTGACGACCGTTTTGGATGAGACCCCAGGAATGATCATGTGTGCCTCTTAGCATGTGGGAGTTCCTACAGCTGTAGTGGGTTGATCTCTTTTATGCTCCCCAAAAGAGTGAAACAGAGTTGTCTCAACATCCAATCCGAAGTCTCCACTACAACAAAATACAAGGGCTTCAACTTATAAATTGCCAAAGATGATCTACTTCATCTACTTCTAGCCATGGGGAAAACAATCACCCTCTTCTTTGGCGGCTGGGTCATAGAATCTTTTTCCGCGAGTTCCGCTCGCGACAAATGTTGTGCTCCTGAGATCCGCGCAGGACCCCCGCAGCCAAGCCGACCTGAGAAACCCAAGGAGCACAAGCCAAGGGTTCCTTAGTTTCCAAGGCCCCCAGCAAAAGAAAGCAATGCAAGGACCCAATTTGGATGACAATCCTTAGGAGAACGATGGTGGATGACCCCCCATTGGTTTAATGGTGGGAACTGAACCCCACACCCAATGTTTGTTTCTCTACCTTCGGGGTCCCTTTCCCAAGAACACGCCAAGCAAACCAGCCCGCCGAAAAATGAAGAAGTGGCGTCCTTTCCCCTTCAAACTGGCTCGCAAGCAAAATATGGGTCGCCTCAAAAACGTGGACGCTTATGGAGCATCATCTTTTCGGGAAAAAGGAGGAGCAACCCTGTCAAAGCGCTGGGTCTTTGCCATGGACTGAAGTTCAGGGCCCCCAGTGAAGGAATGGCTCCGACACACGAAGCCAAGCGAAGGAAGCGCTGCAATCACAGGCAATGGCCAAAAAATGTTCAGTTCGGGGAGCGATACCCGGAAAGACAGCAGCTCAGCAGCCTGCAAGATCGGCACTCTCTCTCAGGTCCCAGCCAATTTCCGTCGTTGTTGGTAGGCGGCTTCGCTCTGGCAATGTCCCCCGCATTTTCGCGGTGATGTCGGGGACGACTTCGAAAGCCAACAAGACTACAACCCTTCACTAACATAGCACCTGTGGGAGGGTGCCTGGAAGATAATTTTCCTCTTCAATCGAGCCTCTGTCAGGTGCCATGCCAAGGTGGGTGTGAGGCTAGGCGTCCTTTTAGGCAAAACAATGGCACCACTCGGATGTGTTTCTTTCGCTGCAAATCCAAGGCCTCAGGGTTCCCAGGCCGAAAAAAGTAGGTACGTTTCAAGAAGTGAGTGGAGGCCCAAAAAGGCTTGAGCTTCTCTTCCACTCGGATCTTGCCAAAAGACTGCCGGGCTGGTCTTTCACCCCCAATCCCTGCAACAAGTGATCTTGTCGCTAGTCAGGCAACGCCGGGAATGGGATCCTGATGTTCAAATATCAGCCCACCCAAAGAAAGCTCACTTTAACCTGACGCAAAAAAGAGGATGTTCAAACCAACCCAAAGGGTAAACTCCGGGATATGTTTCAAAATCGGGGGGGGACCCCCAAACTGCTGGGTTTCCTGACGCTGAAACATCGGACCTTTTGGGACCGAAGCAAACCGAAGCAAACCGAAGCAAACCGCCGGGGGCGCGATGGGCTTTGGCCGGTCCACAAAGCCCAGGATCATGTCCAGGGGAGCCGCCTCGAAGGAGTTGCGAACTTCTGGGTTCAAGTGCCAAAAGAAAGAGCTACATTGAGGGGCGTTGCTCGGTTTGTAGACATTCAGAAACAGGGCAACTTTTAGTTAAAAGGAGCCGGAAACCTAATGTACTTGCTCGACCCTGCTTAGCAAAGCAAGCTATCGGAAACTGCGTCAAACATCCGCCAAAAGAAGGGGATTTGGTCTCACTTCAAGAAAGGGGATGGGCCGAAAAACCTCCTGGAACTTTTTGTCTACCACCCAAATGGTCCCAACCCAAAAAGTATCAAGTCCAGGAACTCGGGAAGTGAGTGGTAGAAAACGGCTTTTTTTAGAGCCCTCTGACGGGGAACTAGAATGGGGTCAATGCTTGGAATCTTGCAAACAGTACCTAGGTCCTCCAGTAGAGAGGTTAGAATGAGGTTAGAATAAGCGGGCCCAAATGACCCCAGACTTCAAATCAATGGGTCTGGGGACCCTGGCGGAGGGGAACCAAATGCTTGGAATCCTGAGGTTCCGACAAAAGGCCCATCCACAGTGATCCACAGGTGCTAAGAGGCAACATGTTAGCAACTATCTAGCCCCGTGCAACAATTTGGAGCCAGGAGTTCAACAAACCTACGGTTACATGTCCCATCCGGGTCGGCCGAAATGCATCCCAGCCTTTCTGCGAGACCAAAAAACGCGCGGGACCAATCAAAGGAAGGGCAAAGGTTGATTTGGTGGGTCCAAATCAAAAACCATCAACCTTTGTGTCTTTGGCTTTGTTTGGTGTGTCGCTTTGAGTACGGGGCTCCTTAAACATCACCCCACTTAAGGGAAACTCGAGTTCCATGCGCCCAAAAGGTGATGTTTCGAATTCCGAAGGGAAATATCCAGCACCCTCCAACTGCCTTTTCCCATCAAGGGATGCTTGGACAGTACTTTTTGAGGCTGGGCACCCTTTCCGGGGTTTGTGAAGAGCGAAACCAAACGAAAATCCATCGTAGGGGTCCCCCTGCTTTGCACCCAAAATGGGTCAGTCCGAGTTTTGGGCCCCAAGTCCTCTTGATTCGAATTTAGGTCTACGAAGCAAACAGAAACCGGAAAGTGAGCCAACCGGGACACCTGAAACATGGCTCCAGCCTGGTCTGATTGAGGTCAATATCTGGCTGTGGCTCAGAAAATGGTACCCCAAAAAATGGAAACAAGGACCAAAACCTGCGTAACCCTGACTCTTGAGTTTTGAGCCACAGCAATCTAGTTTAGGGCATCCACCGTACTGGACTGGAGCAGTGTTGGGTCCCGGGTGCCGGATAGGGAGCACTTGCATAATCATGGCTTGTGGGCTACCTCAAGACCAAAGTTAGTGAAAGATCAGGAAATCTTCTGAAAACGGACCTGCATCATGGTGAACCCATAGGTGTCCTTTGTGGAAAATAGATGGCCCTGGTAGCTGATTGAGCCACCAGGTAAACCAGGGAGAAGCTTCTATTTTTGAAGCAAAGCAACCAAAAAGGACACCTATGGGTGAGTTCAGGGTACCAACCTTTTTCTGCAGCCTATTTTAGTAGGGGGTTTCCCCTCCCAACCAAAAAAGAAAGGGGTGAGAAAGGGCACCTAGCTGACCGAGTTCTGCAAACAGAGCTGCATGGTGAGCTCTTTGCCCCCCGAAGCTCACCCATCCCAAAGCGGAGGCAAAGCGGCGCTCAACCCCACGCCGCCGAAGATGGACAGGAAGAACCTGAAGCCGCCGCAGTTTGCAGGGCTTCTTCCATTTGGTGAAGGCCCCAGGAAAAAATGAACATATCTCCAGTAGTGATGAGTTCCTTTAAACCCAAGGGAAAATCGATGAAAAATCATAATGGTCTTCAGCAAATGGAGGGTTTTAAGCTCCTTCCAGAAGCGCAAGGACACTCACCCTCAAAACAAAAATCCGCCTGTCCAAGGTGCGGGCCAGCCAAGAAAGCACAGCACGGAGACGATGTAGATCTGAAAGCCCACCTCGCAGTTGCTGGGAAAAATGAGGCACCAGGAAAAGGCCCCAGGAAAAAAACATCCAGTAGTGGTGAATTCCTTTTAAAACCGGTAACCAACAAGGGAAAATAATAATAATAAAAAGAAAGATATTCTTAAGCAAATGGATATATACATCACAAACCGCACTTAGGGAATCCCCAGGTCAAGGAAGGGACCGTATTGGGGAGCTCGTCGGATTCAGTTCGGGTGGGGTTCCTGTTGGATTCCTTTGAAATGGACCAATGGGTTCCTGGTTTTGAGCTAAGTACGCGCATCACAGCCTCTTCTTTTCCCATCGATGACCTTGAATCCACGATGATTTCCAGCAGGCTCAACGCACGACCGCTTGGGACAGCATTGAATGTAGCCACACTATGGACGATGCACAGCGCATCTTCCCTTAGCATCTACAACACGTCTTGTCAAAGGGTAACTTAAGGGGTAGGGATGCAGTCGCGTCTCGCCTGAAGATCACTAGGTGCAAATATTTTTGTTGAGGCGACCTTCCCACCAACCAGCATGTTCACCCACCAAAAGGTGCCAAGTTGGGAGAAAACAAAACCGAGTTGAATGGCCAGAACCAGTCAACCAACTTGTTGCCTCATCCCAGAACTACCTGCTTAAGGGGATCCTCTAAATCAGCTTCTTTCTGCTTGGCCACACATGGTATCCTTTGAGGAATTCCATCCCCCCGCCCCCTCCGGGCCCCACTCCCCTCCCTCCTGTCTCCGGCCCTCCCCCCTGTCTCCGGCCCCCCCCCCCCTCTCCGGCCCCCTCTCCCCAGACACCTCCCCCCATCTCCGGGCCCCCCCAAACCCCCCCCCCCCCCACCACGCCTGGACCTCCATCTCTCTGGCGACGCCCACGCCACAGACCAGCGCCAGGTTCATCGAGTCCCCGCTCTGCCACTCCTATCGAACGGATCGACGTCTCCATTGGACGAAACCCAAATTATTGGCCCACAAAAAACCGCACACGAAAAACAAAAGGGATGTTGCTTCATGTTGGCCTCACTTGGAAAATGAGATGTTCTGTGATGTCGAGACCAACAAATGCGCCTGCTAACCTAGAACACTAGGTTTTTGGAGGGGGTTAACCACAGTTCAAGAGGATCCGTATCAGTTTGAGACTCGGCCAGGCCCTTGAACTCCAAGTACAGGCCCCTTTGTCCGTGGCTTCTTTTTCAAGAACCCAGGCCAATACAAATCAAACAATCACAATGAGTATTCCAGTAGCCCAGGCCAATATATAAACAACCCCCATAATATGAGTATTCCAGTAAGTTGGATTTGTTTTACCATCGCGCCTCGCAGGTATAGGACACCACAGGGATGGCAGCCTAGAGATGGGTCGCGATCCCGCTTCTCTTTTGCCGTTGCCCTTGTTCCTCCCAAAAATTTTGGGTTCAAAACTACAAACTGAGGCACACCCATGAGATGCTTAGGGGAAACCAAAGGGAAGCCCTCCCAAACATTGGAGTAAATCGTTTTTTGGTGGGTGGCCGGATGGCCGGGCCGGCCCGACCGGAAGCCGGAGGCCGGATACAACGGCATTGTGAAACATTGGGGTCCAAGTCCGATTTTTAGGGGCTGGTTCGTGCGCTGAGAGTCCGGACCAGCCGGACAACTCCAAAAAACTGCTCAGAGTCTGTAACTCATAGTTCTCGGGGCTGATTCCTTGTCATTATGTTCAACCATCGTTCGCTTCAAAAACCAGCCATTTCGCAAGGGTTTTTGGTGGTTTTCTAGAAAGAAGGATCCCTGGAAAGAACGGGGAAGTTACCCCTAGAATAGTGTGCAACTTGCCGTCATATCCTATCACAGGAGCCTACCCAAAATCAAACGAGATATTGTATATTCGGGCTTTCTGATGCCAAAAACAACTACCCTCTTTTTGTAGGGTGCACATACTTTGCCCCTCTTGAACATGGCGATCCCATCTTGAATATGGCGATGCTTTCCGACTAAAAAACCCAATTCACAAACTGGACATCAGGAATCCGCTTGCCCAGAAAGCTTCGCTAGTTGAACTGATTGATCGGTGGTGACCCGGCGGATGCTGTGTGGGAATAGGTTGTCTTTGGGGTAGATAGACTCAACCTCAGGCCTACCCTAAGCCGTCAACTCAGTGATTAGGATAGGTTCACTGACTTTAGGAGAGCATGGTGAGCCTAGGGTTCTGGGAATGAACCTAGCTCTTTGTATGGATTAAATTCCAAAGGGATGGTTCTCGTGATCATTCCAACTCCTTCCCGCCGAAAAGCAGCAAGACCCTAGCATAGATAGACTGACTCAGAATTCCAACCTTAAACAAGTCTATCAGAAGTTCCCAACCTTGAAGTTCTACCTACAAGTCCAAAGCTCCCTCCCAAAAAGAAGAAGAAGCCGGTAGCTGGACTTTCAGGTAATAAAACAAGGCCCACCACGGATCTTTGTCTCGCTCGAGTGCGCGTTTTCGTAAGCCCGGCTCTCGGCTCTCGGCAACCTTCTCTCGCCTTGGAGAGGAAGGGGAAGCTGATGGCCAGGATGGCGGCCTGAGCCAAAACTCTATCTCTGTTTGGCCGATTGGGTCATGGGATCCTTTAGAAAATCATGAGAATGGACCAGGTGCCAAAGCTCCCTTTGTTTGGCCGATTGGGTCAGATATTTTGTAGGAATCATTCGTTAGGTCAGCCCAAAAACGGGAAAACCCCAAAAAGGAAGGCCTCCAGGCCTCAGCAGCAGCACTGTGCTGAAGCAAAAGCAACAACATTCGTTCTTATCGTCAAGAACTCAAGCTGCAGCAATCTTCCACCTCCATTGCAACAAGACTTGCGAACAAACCGCTCCCACTCTTTTCACCCAAGCTCCACGGCACCACAGCGAAGTAAATTATACCAAGACCTTGGCGGCACCTGTGCGTCCACAAAAGCCTCGATGGTATAAAAAGAATCAATGCCAGCAAAAACCCGATCCCTGGAAGGTTGCGAGAGCTCGGGCAAAAACTGCAGGGCACTGACTTCTTGAATGTAGATCTCCATGGTCCTTGCAACCAGCCATCTGCCGCGCCTGCGGACCAGCTCACTATTCTCGCACGCCATGAGGAGCCATGTTGCCCCGCCAGCACGTAAAGAGCCAAGGTCAAGTTCCCTGATATTTGGCACATGTCTCTTATCTTGACCTAAAACGTGAGCGGAGCGTCTGAGCTGACCCCAACCACAGTGGGGCAGAATGCGGAAGCTGAGCAAAAACCGCGGAGATGACCCTCAGCAAATCCGGTTGATTGATCCGCGCGACCTGGTGGTGAGCAGCTCTGTACCTTGTCTTGGGCTCGCTGATTGAAACCAGTGCAAAAGCAACCGTGTGGCACACATCGCAGGGAAGCACAAGCTGCTTCTTGTAGCTCCAAGGACCTCACCAATCCTCATGATACCGCCCCATGCCAATGCAATGGTACCTGCTACACGAGGCCAACCCCACAGTAAGGCAGTCGAAATGACGCAAGAAGGATCTGCCAGCAGGGCATTGCTGTGTGATGTGTCAAAGGCTCCTCCCTCAACCAGGCAAAAGCAAGATCCCATGCCGCCTGCAAGGACCTGCGAGCTCTTGGCCTGATAGCTGCAATTGCATTGATGGTTTCAGAGTAATACTGTTGCAAACGCTTGTTCAGCTCATCGATGTCAAAAACCTGTGGACCCAATCAGCGTCTCAAAAGAAGTTCCTTGCTGCACCAAGCAATCAGCGAAAAGCCTAATGAGGCGGTCGCGTGCTTTCTGTGTGGCAGCTTCAGCGGGCCGCCCCTCTGCAAGTGTCAACGAGCCACGTGCGGCCTGCCTATTCAATTCAGAGCGATGTGCCATGGCAGGGGACAACCTTGACCGACCACCAAAAACCAGACCAGCCTTGCTCGCTGACAAAGGGACCTTCGCCAGGAAAGCCAAGCGTGGAGTCGAAATCCACAGCGCCAAAAGGGAAAGCCCGACAGGCGCAGTGAGAATAACCCCAAGCACACGCTCTTGCCAGAGAGGCGGAGCACAAGGCGAGCCCAATTCGAAGCCCACACTTCCAGCTTGAGAAGGCCATAGAGCAACCGGGGGCACGCATAGTCCCGGGTCGGACAATCGGCAGGGTGTAGCCTGGTAGGGCAGAAATGCAGAGCATGGTGAATGCCACCAGCAAGAGACATGGCTGCGCAACGGAGAAAGGCCAAAGGAAGGAGATCGACCCTTCATGATAGAGTGCAGAGCGACAGCGGAATCGACCAAGCAGACAAGCCGACAGGGGCCACGCGAGCGAAGTACATCCTTGAGGAGCCGGTACACCGCAGCAACCTCAACAATGTTAATGTGAGAGAAAGACCTCCAGCTCCAAGCGACAGGGTCGCGCCACGTGGCACACTCATTTACCAAAGGGCTCTCAAAACCCGACACGTCAAAATCATGATGCGCTTCAACAGAGAACTTGCGCCTGAGAGCCTGAGAGAACTCATAGGCAAGGGCAGTGGCAAGGCCAGGAGTATAAACCGCAGAGGGCTTGGGTGTGTGCGCCCTCAATCTTGAGATGCTGGTGATCACGCGTACAGGGAAGGCAAAGACCACTGAAATTAGCATTCGCGGAAAGAAAGCGGAACTCTTTTTGGTGCGGAGAGCCAAAGGAGCGAGAGGCAATGGGTCTCAAAGACCTTGGGCATCTCGAGAAGCCGACGCCACTCCGGCATCCAACACATCTTTGACCTGCGAGGCTGCTCCAAACACCAAGGGCCCGGCTCAAAAACAAAACAAAGAGAGAGCGGAGGGCAAGAACAGTGCCATTCAAAGTACGGGGCTCAGTAGGATCAAAGCCGCGCGTGAGCTCATAGGACCAAAGGGCTGGGTAAGCCGCAGGCGAAAACGTTGTACAAGGAGGTTCAATCATCCTAACTAAAAGCAAGGGGGCGCTGAGGACCAGGAGGATCAAACAAACCTAGGCGAAGGTCGAAGTCCTCTGAACCACCCTTTGCAAGGACAGCCTCCTCCTTTGACAAAAGCCTGGAGTAGCCTCCTTTCCTATCAGCCGAGCGCCACAACGCGCGAGTAAGATCCGAGCTACAGCTTGCATGAAGGTAGGCACCTTTCTCCTCAGAGGCATCGCTTGCGAAGATGCCCTCATGAAAAGGCGCCGAGATGTCTGAGCAGGCAAGGGGAGCCAGAACGGCTAGAAGGCAGAGCTCATCAGCAACTTTCCGAGGCAGGCCAATGATGTTTGGGTGCTCGCTATCAACTCCGACTGCATCAACGAGAGCAAAGGAGCGACTCAAGATGGACATGAGTGCAGAAGTCCAACCACCGATGAAGAGCATCTGTGGTACAAGGAAGCTTTGCAAACTCAAGGGACAAAGGCCCAAGACAGCCGCTTGTCACGGAGCAGCAATGGTTGCAACACCGCGATCGAGATTCCAGCAGCGCTGCATCAACCTCGGCGCAAGCAAGTTTGGCCACGGGCTCCCCAACAACATCCTTTTCGCAGTGTCACGCCAGGCAAGCCTATCCCGAGGTTCTCCTGACACGGTACTGAAGTCATCAATGCCGAGGCCTTGGCAACTGGAGGACCCTCAGCAGAGCTTGGGAGAAGGCCAGCAGAGCACACTTGCTGAAACTGGTGGTAGAAGTCCTTCCGATCAGTGACAGAGGAAAGGAGGCATTGGGACCGTGGATCAACCTCAAGCATGGTCAGCAAATGGATCTGTGGGAGGAAGTGAGAGGGCCCAAGAAGCCGGCCTTCAGCAGAATTCCTGCCACGCCTGTCCCCAATCTGCCTGCCCTTTTCTTTGGACTTGAAGCAGTTGAACACCCGGCTCAACGTAAAAGCCCGGTCAGCGGGGGAAAGGGTCAGAAGACAGACACGGGCAAGCTTGACCACCCACCATAGCTCACGACGCCAGTCAGGCACAGCCTCAGAAGGGGGACAGAACCAGTGAGCAGCGAGTCGGGCTCGACATACGCCATGCGCAGCGCGTCGTCCAACTAATCAACAGGGTCCCAATGCCCAAGACCAGACAACTTCAACCTGCCAGCATCCAAAGAACGGTAAGGCTTGAGCTCATCCTTTGCATCATTGTCAACAGGGACAACCCCTTCAAGCTTGGTGTGGGAGCCAGAGAGCGCACCAGCATGAGTAAGGAAGTCCGACAACTCCGATAACCTTGCAACTAATTGAGGATTGCAGGCACCTCCTGCGCCTTGCAAAAGACCCCATCACGGGGAACAGGCAGAGGATAGATTGATGGGTCAGGGGAGCGGAGCTCAACCCTGGACAGATGCAGAGAAAGCAAAAAGTGCGCAAAAGGGGCACGACATTGCGACACATTGGTAACAAGCGTACCGCACCAGGTAGAAAAGGGGGGCCCCCTTGATGTAGAGGTCCTCCCGGGTATGCGACAAAGGCCCATCAGGGGCAGGGGTCCCCCGGTCGATTAGAGCCTGCGAGTATTGCCACGGTTGAGGCGCCAAAGCGGCAAAGGCCCGCATGTGTGGGTTTGCGCCTTGATGCCTGGACCCGAAAAGCTGACGCGGGGGGTCCTGCAACAACGTCATGAGATAAGCAAGGTCCACTTGTTGTTGTCGAGGACGCTTTGCTCGCACGCAGCAAGGGTGAGAGCCATGCTCCTGAGCGCCAACGTTTTTCCCCAGCCACGAAGCAGTCGGCCACATGGGCTAAGCACCACATCACTAGACCCATCTCCCTGCTGGTCCACCAAACCTTTCCAGGTAAGTGCACAGGGACACGCGGCCTTGCAGCTCGCCCAGAGTTGAAGGCAGAAGCTCTGAGGGCCGGAGACGACGGTGCGCAGCCCGCATAACCTGCAAAAAGAAACCCCCTGACCGAGCGGCGAGTTCCGACTGGAGCCTCTCGCGCTTTGTGGATCCTCGAGAACCCAGGGAGGTGAGGCCGGTCTGAGACAGATTCGAAAGAGAGTCCCCCTCACACACCAGGTGATTGACCAAAAGAGTCATGGCTTGCAACTCCTGCAAGATGGCTCGCTTGAACGCCAGGACCAGCAAACTGGCCCACAGGCGATGCTTTCACCTGATTCCCAACAGGCAGGAAGGGCCGCTGGTGGGTCGGCGGATCGCGGGCGGGGCGACGGGAGCTGCGGGGCTGGGCCCTGCTCCAAGAAAACCTGTCGCTCCCTGATCTGGTTGAGTTGGGCCTGAATGCCAGGGAGGGCCTCGGCAAGGGCTGAAAGCTGCTCTGTTAGAGCAGTGGTGGGGCGCTTTGCCTTGGGAGCGACTGGCTTGGGCTTGGTAGACTGAGCAGGAGGGTTCTGGGGGGATCCTCCTCAGCCTGAGCCGAGAAAAAGGCAATCCGCTCCCCTTGCTCCAAAGCAACCCACTTGTTTGCAGCTGCCAAAAGATCCTCCGGAGAGGGATAGGCATCGGGGTTTAGGCATCGGGGTTTCTCTGCAAGAAGGGAACTGGTTCGGAGGGGCGCTCGAGAGCGCAGTCCACTTCTGAAAGGCAGAAACAGATCTCCTTGGAGCAATCGACCAAAAGGACAACAAGGTGGTCGGTCCCAAGCAAGCCCTCCGCACCCCCCTTGTCGAGCTCGACGCCGGGGACGTTCAGTAGATTTCCTTCCTCCAACTCCTGCGGAGACAGGAAGTTCTCTGGGATTGCAAGCATCAAACCATCCCGACGCTTCAAAACTGGAATGGCATAGGCTTCTCGCGGGGGACCAACTGTCCTGGAAGCAAGTGGAGGCCAGCCGAGCACAAGCACTGTAGGGGTGCCTCCCTGAATCGGTGAGATGGCACTCAGCTCCATTGATAAGGCGAGGGGAGAGAAAACCCAGCCGCAGAGCAATAGACTTCTGCCTCAGCGAGGGAGGGGAAGGACTGAGATACAACGGCAGGTCCCGAGACACGCCCAACCAACTTCCGGAAGTCAGACTGACGATGGACACGAGTAGGCCCAGAAAGGCCAGGAGCACGCAAGACACACCCAGCCCTCCAAGCGCGACGCGCCCTGAAGTCAAAGGGCTTGTCAGCCGTAAGGCGCTTACACAAAGCCAAAGCGCCAGGGCACTCAGGAAAATTCCAAGGGGCTTCCCCGCGAGGAGATACAGATGGGGAGATCCCGAACCCGCCGAGGAAGCCCGAGGTTCAGGAGAGAACGAAGGCGGATGCCTTGGTTCGTCGACCAGGTGCCACCCGTCCTGAACAGGAGGTGGCTCAGAGCCCGGCGACCGCGCAACCAAGACCAGGACTCCGAGATGGCTCGGATAGAGCTTAAAAGGGAAGAATTACAGCCTGGGAGGAGACAGATCCCGGTCACTCATGCACGTACCTCAGGCGGAGGCTGGCACTAGGAGAGCGGGTAAGTGGGGGCTGGGCACCAGCCTGACAGCTAAAGTCCAAACCAGACTGAGCAGGGGTGGAAAGCAGCGCGTGCCGGAAGATCAGCACAGCACAGAGAAATCCACAAGAGAAGCCAGTCAGAATGACAGAAACCAGCAGAGGCCAAGAAGCCGAGCAGTGGGCAGGACACCACAGACCAAACCAGTTAGAACCAGCACCAGCCGACACCAAGGAGAGTACCTGAACGACCCAAGGGGGCATACCCAGGAGCTTGAGGTGGAAAAGCAACAACATTCGTTCTTGTCGGAATGGTTGTTAAGGATCCTCACTACCAGGATGACCATCCCAACCTTAACCCGAAGTAAAGGAACCGGTCTTTTGAGCATGGCTCAAATAGGAGAACGCTGCTCGCTTTGCCCCAACACGGATGGCACCTGCAAATACGCTCGGCGCTGCTTTTTTACAGCCGGAACCTGACCTTCGTAACCACAAAGTCCCTTTAGAAGGAAAATGGTCCTCCACCAAAACCCCGAAACAAAGGTCAGGTTCCGGCTGTGAATTGGTGGGAGCAACCTTTTGGGACCTTGACGAATGGACCGCACCGGTTAAGGCCAAAAGGTCGTTTCCGGTCGAGTCGCTTTAAGTAAAAATTTACGGGATGCGGAGGACAAATCAGTTGGGGCGAACTCATGTCAAAGCATTTGGGAGGGTGAAGATCCTATCAACAATTCCCGGAATTCTCTAAGGGGATGTCTCCGCCTGAGGTTATGGCGGAGTCTTTAGAATGTACCTATGTGTCAACGACATGGAACTACAAGGAATCCAACGATACCCCCAATCAAACTGGCCCTGGTTTTGCAGACTGC
>CAUJNA010003221.1:182500-237500 GCA_963377175.1 Effrenium voratum
ACCCCGAGAAAAGCCGCCCATCCTATGGTGTCCTTTCAATCCCCAGGTTCATTCCATTCCCTACTGAGCACCAGCAAGACAGGCTGTTTTGGCTTCCGAGCAAGGCCAGGCTACGTATATGGTTGTTGAAACCGCATGCCAGACACAACGTGGGCCTCCCAAGTGATTTGAAGGGAGAATGACTCAACAGGGAAGAGGTGAATCAAATCTTGGCAAGTGAGGCGGACATGGGGTTCAACATTCCTGGCTTGGTCTCACCCCTTTTCAATAGTTACACGTGGAGGAAAAAATCACTGTCCAAAAAGCCACCCTCATAAAACGCAGCCGCTCACCTGCGGAGCATGCTCCTCCTCCCCTTTCGTCTTACGTCAGACAGGGGTGTTGTTGTTGTGCAAATCTTCGTGCGCACGTGAGTGGGGGTTTGTGCGTGGGTGTGTGTGTGTGTGTGCACGGTGCTTTTGTTGATCAGCGGTGAAGCTGAGGGCCTCACCAGATCAACTGCATATCCAGGAAGCCCGGGGCTGGCCTAAGAGAACGGGGCTCCTCCAAAGGGAATCCGAAAGGAAACAAACCGTTTAATATTGACCCCATATTCATCATCCCCAGTTCAATAATAGGGGGGTGTCCCTGGGTTTAGAGGGGAACACCCCTATTAATAAACTGGGGTTCAGAAATATGGGGTCAACATTAGGGAGTTGGGGTGTGGGGTTGGGGGTTGGGGTCCCCTCATTTTGAGAATCGATTTCCTCACCTGAGTGGAGTGCCACAAACAAGTCCCCAACATGTCAATAAAGTTGAAGTGCACGAACTCAGGGAGTGATCTATAGGGTGCTTTCTCAAAATAGCGGACCCCAAAAAAGGCTTGTCCCCTGTTGGTGTACCTTTGAAACTCTCGCACCCTTTTGGTTGCCTTGGGATTTTGCCAAGGTAGAGCGAGAGCACCTACCGTCCTGCTCCAGCTCCATTTGATGTTGCTGCTTTGCTCAATTGCAGCGCGTCACTTGGTTGACCTTGGAAGGGGAGCTTTAAAAAAAAAAATAGCAGTCAATTGGTTGGATTTCAACCACTAAACCACAATAAGCAAATCATATATATATATATATATAATACTGGAAACATGTGTCCCAACAACAACAACCATGGTCAGGCATGGCTACACGTTCCTCGGCCCCGCCTGGAGTTTCGCACATCGATGGGCAGCAAAAGATTCACCATCCACGCCAGGGTCAGGCTTGACACGATCACCACCTGCGTAGAGAAACATAACGTTTCGACGGCAAACAAAAGCCACCGGAAGAACTCAAACTTGAGCAGGGGCGCAAAATTAATGCAATGCGCCTTGACCGCGATGGAGGTGTAACCAGCATCCTGATGCAAAGTCGATTGACGTGCAGTCTGCAGAGTGTATCACCGCAACCACTTCCTTACAAGGTCCTGGTAGCTCCTTAGCTCCCTCTTGAAAAACACAATTTGGATATCCCCAGCTCCTTGACTCCCCTCCAGCCAGCTAGACTGTATCCCAAATGTTGGCCGCTCCTGCCAGTGTTCCATTCGGTTGCAGGAAACCGACCACGCTCGCTACTGTGGGTGGACGAAATCCTGCACCACCCAAGAAACCCTGGAAGGATGATGCCTCACCGTAAATACCAACAAATAATGGTTTCCCATGGATTCAAGTGGTGCAGGATTTTGTCCATCCACAGTATGCCTTCAGGAAGAAGGACTGAAGGCCTCCAACTCCCAACTGGGCACCCCTTCCTCCGGCTGCTGGTAGTGCAGCAACAGCCGGATGTTGGCCACCTCTGTGCGGTAAACTGGGTTCCCTGAAACTGTTTGAACCACATCAAACAAAACCTTTCGCCGAACATGCCCAGTAGTTGGCCCAAACAAACACGCCCAAGCAAGCAGAAAAGCAACTTTTGTTTTAAACTTAAAGAGGGCCTTTTTTAAACCATGGTACGGTACCCTCAAACAAACACACAAAACATAATATGCCTAACAGGCCTAACAGCAAGTGTTGGTAAAACCAAAAGGGGCGTAATTATCGGGGGGGGCGTTTTTACACAGACACAGCTTCGGCCCCCCGATTTTTCGGTGTCCTTCGACTGCGTTCTCGAATCGAAGGATTGAATCCAAGGAGCAATGGACAGTCCCAGAACTGCCAGAATGAAGACCAGCAAGAAGACATCCTGAGCCGAGGGGTTCTTGGGGGTGGGGGTGGGGGTGGGGGTGGGGGTGGGTTGGTCCCCGTTTCTCAGTGAAATCGGTTCGGGCCCTAAGATTGCAGAAGAGAAACGGTTTTTCGGCAGTGAAATCGAGTCCCTAGATTCCCGAAGAGAAACGACACGCAAAATAACACAGATTCTGCGACATGGAGGAAACCCAGACCTTTGGCCAGGCGACTGAACCCCAGCAAAAAGCGAACTTCTTGCTGGTTGAAGGTCGAAAGGGAGAAATGAAGGACAACCAGAGTTTAGTTTAGTACTGCTTTCAGGGCTCCCAATAGACCTGCCTTTGATTGCCACTAACTTGGCACACTTCTGAGGCACACTCTAAATCAAATTGTCTGATTCTGTTTCATATTTATCTACCCCAAAAGACAAAATGTTTTGGGATCGGAGAGCCCAGACATGGTCTTCCCGGGAGCTCTTTCAGTCCAAACCCTCAGCGCGCCTTTTCTGGCGACATCTGACGGCCAAAATCCGATAACACGTGGGAAGGATGACAAGTTCCCAGACATCTTGGGGTTGAAGGCGGTATTGGGACGAATTCGGTCTGGATATCCAAATGCGCAAACCATCTGGGCCTGCCCAAAACAACAACACACCTGTGCGGGTTGTGTCTATGTGTCTGTGTGTCTCTGTGTCTGTGCGTCTCTCTCTCCCTCTGTGTCTCTGTGTGCCTGCGTGTCTGTACGTCGCTGAGTGTATGTGCATGTTCGTCTGAGTGTCTCTCTGTCAGTGTGTCCTGTGTCCTCTGAAGCTGTTTCTTCTTTGTGAGTTTTGGGGCTGACCTTGCTTGCTGCCAGCTGGCCGTTTTTTAATGCTTACAGCCCTCAACAGGAAAAATGAAGGCCGCGGGCCCCGGGCAAAACTAACTGAAGCTGCTTCTTCTTTGCGAGTTTTGGGGCTGACCTTGCTTGTGCCAGCCTGCTTACAGCCCTCAACAGGAAAAATGAAGGTCCCGGGCACTTACCCAGTTTTGAGGCTGACCTGCCTTGCTTGGCATCCAGTAACCCCTTCGGCTCCCTGCGTCTCACGTGGCAGTAGCGCGCAAGCGCAATTGAGAAGCATCAAAAGCAGTCCAGCTAGAAACATAGATTCGAACCAGCGCCGCACTTCTTGGTCAACTGCAGGTTTGCATCCTTGCGGCGCATCAGCAGAGCCCTCCATTTTGTTCTATAAACAAATATACCGTGACATCCGCCTGATTGCTTTGCTAAGGATTCTGAGCTGCTTTTTGGAAGCCAGTGCAGCAGAGCCCCGTCTAGCCTTGAATATGTACTTTTGTTCTCGATAAACAAATACCGTGACATCCGCCTAATTGCTTTGCTCAGGATTCTGAGCTGCTTTTTAGGAAGCCAGCGCCGCACTTCTTGGTCAACTTGCAGCTTTGCATCCTTGTGGCACATCAGCAGAGCCCTATCGAGCCTTAAATGTGTCTGTTTTCTTGATAAACACATATACTGGGACATCCGGCTGATTGCTTCGCTCAGGATACTGAGCTGCTTTTTGGAAGCCAGCGCCGCGCTTCTTGGTCAAGTGCAGGTTTGCATCCTTGCGGCGCATCGCCCAGCCAAGTGGCCTTCACTGACTCGACAGCAGAGAGCTGTTCTGGCGGGGACAAGGTGTAAAAAGCGGTTTCTTGACATGTTCTCCTACTCGCATTTTTCCGGTTGGTGCCTTCTATCATCTTATAACAAGAGAATCGCTTGGGTCCTGAAAGCACTCGTGGAGTTGACCAGACTGGGCTGGCATTTGCGAGTGCTGGGCACAAAGCATATAGCTTGGACTTTTGCAGCGCTGTGATGATGAGGGTGGGTGAGGAGGATTCTGTTGATTCTGTGGCTGATGAAGGTGGTGACGATGATGATGATGATGATGGTGATGAGGGTCATGATGGCGAGGATGAGGAGGATGACGCTGAGGAGAAGGAGGGTGATGATGAGTGTGATGGTGATGAGCCACAAAGAAGTCGACGGTTTCGTTGACAGTTTTGCTCCGGGTCAACAAACCCTTGGAATGGAGAAGCATTTTACCAGCAAAGCAACTAGAGGGCTTGCGCGGGGCAGCCACCATCTTAGCCAAAATCGCATGAAGCGGGGGAGGGGGGCTCTAGGCGACTGATGATGCTAGGGATTCAGGAGCGCTGCAGGAAAAACCTCCAGCGGATGACACCAGCAAGTTGCGCAAGCAAGTTGCGTTAGCAAGTAGCACTAGCGAGTTGCACTAGCAAAATGCCACTAGCAAATGGCGCAAGCCAGTAGCACGAGCAAGATAGCGCTAGCGAGATGCACGAGCCAGTATAACGATCCTGGAGAAGATAGAAACTTTTTTTGGGAAAGTCAGGGCGTGCAAAACCGGAGCGCCGTGGCAAGATAGAAACCCTTCCGCAATAAGATAGAAACTTTTTTTGGAGAAGTCGGGCAGACTTGCAAAGCGACGTGCTCCGAATAGGAAAGTAGTATTCGAGATTCAATTTTTAGTATGGGGCATAGTACTGGCAATGCCACATCTAGCGCTGGCAATACTGAATCAAGTACTGGGAATTGTAAATTTATTACTGGTAATGTACTACATTTAGTACAGGCAATGCCACATTTAGTTCTAGCAATGCAGTACCTAATTGCCAGTACCTAATTGTGTGTCCCCTTAGTGTTGCAAGTACTAAATTTCCTACTACCAGCACTGAATCCAGCATTGAGTCGCAAATGTGGTAGCTAAAATACTTTAAATTTGTATTGCCGGCACTTCATTTTGTATGGCAAATGCACCATTTAGTGCTAGGTTTAGCCTTCCGTACATATTATGATCCATTCGGCCATGAGGTGTTGCAAGAGTTTCTATCTTGCTGCAGACCCTGAAAAATACAGGGTTTGCAACAAGATAGAGCTTTTGCCTGGGCGTTCAATGAAAACGGCAATGTCAGTATTCAGTTTAGCATTGTCAAATGCCACATTTTGAACTTAGTCTTGCTAGTGCTTATGCAATTTAGAATTGCCAGTAGTAAATTTAGTACTGCCAATTTGCAATTTGGAATTGCCAGTGCTTAATTTTAGTTTTGCCAGTACTAAATGTAGTATTGCCAGTACTAAATGTAGTATTGCCAGTACTGAATGTAGTATATATTGCCAGTACGATTTTTTGGCGAGGAATTGAATTGGTTAAACTCCTTACTAAAAAAATGCATTTTGACATGATTTTGGGCTTCTAGAAGGGGGGGTAGCTCTGCAAGTCCACAATCACCCCCTCAGTAGACGTCTGGGTCCCGCACAAGAGTAGAACAGTTTCGGACAGAGTGTCGTTTGCAGTTCCAGGGAAGGATCCAAAAAGTTTCTATCTTTGTGCAAGCCCTGTGTTTTTCAGGCCTTGCGGAAAGATAGAAACTTTTGCTACGGCCCATGGCCCAGAAAAGTCAAAGTGATTGAAAGTACCAAATTGAGGATTGCCAGTACTAAATTTAGTATTGCCAGTACTAAATTTAGTATTGCCAGTACCTAATTGTGTGTTCCCTTAGTGTTGCAAGTACAAAATTTAGTACTACCAGCACTGAATCCAGTATTGAGTCGCAAATGTGGTGGTACATAATAAAATTGGTATTGTCAGTACTAAAAATACTTTAAATTTGTATTGCCGGCACTTCATTTTGTATGGCAAATGCACCATTTAGTGCTAGGTTTAGCCTTCCATACATATTATGATCCATTCGGCCATGAGGTGTTGCAAGAGTTTCTATCTTGCTGCAGACCCTGTAAAATACAGGGTTTGCAACAAGATAGAAACTTGTGACTGGGCGCCAATTTGCAATTTGGAATTGCCAGTGCTTAATTTTAGTTTTGCCAGTACTAAATGTAGTATTGCCAGTACTAAATGTAGTATTGCCAGTACTGAATGTAGTATATATTGCCAGTACGATTTTTTGGCGAGGAATTGAATTGGTTAAACTCCTTACTAAAAAAAAGCATTTTGACATGATTTTGGGCTTCTAGAAGGGGGGGTAGCTCTGCAAGTCCACAATCACCCCCTCAGTAGACGTCTGGGTCCCGCACAAGAGTAGAACAGTTTCGGACAGAGTGTCGTTTGCAGTTCCAGGGAAGGATCCAAAAAGTTTCTATCTTTGTGCAAGCCCTGTGTTTTTCAGGCCTTGCGGAAAGATAGAAACTTTTGCTACGGCCCATGGCCCAGAAAAGTCAAAGTGCTTGAAAGTACCAAATTGAGGATTGCCAGTACTAAATTTAGTATTGCCAGTACTAAATTTAATATTCCCAGTACCTAATTGTGTGTCCCGTTAGTGTTGCAAGTACTAAATTTCCTACTACCAGCACTGAATCCAGTATTGAGTCGCAAATGTGGTAGTACATAATAAAATTGGTATTGTCAGTACTAAAAATACTTTAAACTTGTATTGCCGGCACTTCATTTTGTATGGCAAATGCACCATTTAGTGCTAGGTTTAGCCTTCCGCACATATTATGATCCATTCGACCATGAGGTGTTGCAAGAGTTTCTATCTTGCTGCAGACCCTGTAAAATACAGGGTTTGCAACAAGATAGAAACTTTTGACTGGGCGTTCAATCCAAACGGCAATGTCAGTATTCAGTTTAGCATTGTCAAATGCCACATTTTGAACTTAGTCTTGCTAGTGCTTATGCAATTTAGTATTGCCAGTAGTAAATTTAGCACTGCCAATTGCAATTTGGAATTGCCAGTGCTTAATTTTAGTTTTGCCAGTACTAAATGTAGTATTGCCAGTACTGAATGTAGTATATATTGCCAGTACGATTTTTTGGCGAGGAATTGAATTGGTTAAACTCCTTACTAAAAAAAAGCATTTTGACATGATTTTGGGCTTCTAGAAGGGGGGGTAGCTCTGCAAGTCCACAATCACCCCCTCAGCGCACAAGAGTAGAACAGTTTCGGACAGAGTGTCGTTTGCAGTTCCAGGGAAGGATCCAAAAAGTTTCTATCTTTGTGCAAGCCCTGTGTTTTTCAGGCCTTGCGGAAAGATAGAAACTTTTGCTACGGCCCATGGCCCAGAAAAGTCAAAGTGATTGAAAGTACCAAATTGAGGATTGCCAGTACTAAATTTAGTATTGCCAGTACTAAATTTAATATTGCCAGTACCTAATTGTGTGTTCCCTTAGTGTTGCAAGTACTAAATTTAGTACTACCAGCACTGAATCCAGCATTGAGTCGCAAATGTGGTGGTATATAATAAAAGTGGTATTGTCAGTACTAAAAATACTTTAAATTTGTATTGCAGGCACTTCATTTTGTATGGCAAATGCACCATTTAGTGCTAGGTTTAGCCTTCCGTACATATTATGATCCATTCGGCCATGAGGTGTTGCAAGAGTTTCTATCTTGCTGCAGACCCTGTAAAATACAGGGTTTGCAACAAGATAGAAACTTTTGACTGGGCGTTCAATCAAAACGGCAATGTCAGTATTCAGTTTAGCATTGTCAAATGCCACATTTTGAACTTAGTCTTGCTAGTGCTTATGCAATTTAGTATTGCCAGTAGTAAATTTAGTACTGCCAATTTGCAATTTGGAATTGCCAGTGCTTAATTTTAGTTTTGCCAGTACTAAATGTAGTATTGCCAGTACTGAATGTAGTATATATTGCCAGTACGATTTTTTGGCGAGGAATTGAATTGGTTAAACTCCTTACTAAAAAAATGCATTTTGACATGATTTTGGGCTTCTAGAAGGGGGGGTAGCTCTGCAAGTCCACAATCACCCCCTCAGTAGACGTCTGGGTCCCGCACAAGAGTAGAACAGTTTCGGACAGAGTGTCGTTTGCAGTTCCAGGGAAGGATCCAAAAAGTTTCTATCTTTGTGCAAGCCCTGTGTTTTTCAGGCCTTGCGGAAAGATAGAAACTTTTGCTACGGCCCATGGCCCAGAAAAGTCAAAGTGATTGAAAGTACCAAATTGAGGATTGCCAGTACTAAATTTAGTATTGCCAGTACTAAATTTAGTATTGCCAGTACCTAATTGTGTGTTCCCTTAGTGTTGCAAGTACTAAATTTAGTACTACCAGCACTGAATCCAGTATTGAGTCGCAAATGTGGTGGTATTATAATAAAATTGGTATTGTCAGTACTAAAAATACTTTAAATTTGTATTGCCGGCACTTCATTTTGTATGGCAAATGCACCATTTAGTGCTAGGTTTAGCCTTCCGTACATATTATGATCAATTCGGCCATGAGGTGTTGCAAGAGTTTCTATCTTGCTGCAGACCCTGTAAAATACAGGGTTTGCACCAAGATAGAAACTTTTGACTGGGCGTTCAATCAAAACGGCAATGTCAGTATTCAGTTTAGCATTGTCAAATGCCACATTTTGAACTTAGTCTTGCTAGTGCTTATGCAATTTAGTATTGCCAGTAGTAAATTTAGTACTGCCAATTGCAATTTGGAATTGCCAGTGCTTAATTTTAGTTTTGCCAGTGCTAAATGTAGTATTGCCAGTGCTAAATTTAGTATTGCCAGTACTTAGTTTTATTTGCCAGTATACTGTTCTGACATTTGCGGATGTTACTTGCGAATGCAAAATGAACCCTCTGCAGGGTTTCAGCAAGATAGAAACTCTCGCACCTGCGCGCGCTCCCAAAAAGCGGCGCCTCGAATACTACTCTCCTTCTTAGAGTGTTGTTTTTTGGGAGCGCGCGCAAAGGTTTCTATCTTTGCGCGGCACAACCCTCCCAAATGCATCTTTGGGAGCGCACGACGTTTCTATCTTCTCCAGGACCGTTATAGCGCTAGCCAGTGGCACTAGCAAGTAGCACCAGCAAGTGGCACTAGCAAGTTGCAGTAATGAGTTGCACTAGGAAGTTGTAGTGTGCCAACAACTTGCTCAGAGGAACGCACTGCTCATGCTTTCGGGCCACCCATCCGCTAGTTTCCTCTTGGTATCATCACTGTAGTTCGAGCACCCTTTCTTGTTGGCAGTGCTGTTGTAAACCTCGCGTCCTATCTTGTTGCCAGTATTTAGCACCTTCTCAGTTGGATAGCCATGTGGCCCGGCCAAAATCATATCCAGTCTTTCGCTTCGCTAGCTAGTCCTCCGACGCTTTTTCCCCTTTGCAACCTTCGTAACCAGTCCCACTGACAAACGCATTTTGCTGAAGCATTTCACACCTTCGTGATGCCAAGGTCGCGGCTTTTGACACATCTCGTTGCCTCCTGACAGAAGGGTTGAAGACAGATTTCTCAGCCTTGTTTTCCACATACTTGGACGCTGCTGTTTTGCACGTGTCCGAAGGTGCTCAGGCTCAAGGGTTTTCATGGTGGGACGTCGTAAGGTGCCACTATCATTCTCTGAGGCGCTAGCTCCCCTACAGTCTCTGGACACAGGGAACACCAAAGCAGTTCAACGTGAGCTGTATTGCATGGCGCTTGCGCTAGCCAGCCTCCCGCAGTGAGTATGTTTGGAATCCGAGCAATTCTGTTTCATTCTCGCAATCAACGTTCTTTTCCGAGATCTCGACTTGAATTTGGCAGCTCTGGGCAAGATTCTGATTTACTTGCTCGCAGCATACGTGGCTTGTCGGGAAACCAAGCTGGAGGGATGTGCTGATAGCATCAAGACCATCGCTCACCGAAGCAACACGTGCTAAAGACATGGCCCATCCATTTCTTCTTTGACGACACAGCTTCGCCTCCACTACGCCTTGAACATCAAGTCCGACCCGTTCTCGCAAAAGGTTTCGGTGCTGCTGGACACACTGCGTGCGTGGCGAGCTCCCCAGCAACATTACGGAATGGCGGCTCCTGTGCTCAATGTGATAATTGCAACACACGGTCATGGCCATGTTTCGACACATGGTCGGTGGCTGTATAATCCAATAAGAGTTGCTAATGCCGCAGTCTGCAAGTTTACGCAAGTTCTCTCTTGCTTTGCGTGTCGCAAGACCTTTAGCCGAGCTCGAGAAGAAGATAGCAACCAGAAGTGGCAGGTGCCCAGTCTCGGCCGCAAGCTGCTGAGACTCAGCAGAGTAGCGAGACGGCCACCAAATGCTGCGGTGATGGAAAAGTGCATTGAGTGTCCGTACTACGGAAGTTCCTTCGAAACTTCCTTTGATTAATGCCAGGTGTTAGGTTGATTCGCCCCGAATCCCTGGGGCCTTCACCCTCGAACATGGCGTTGACATGGCATTTTCTCCTCGAAGTCGATGAGCAACATCGACGCTTTTTCCCGGCGTCATGGAGATGGATGGACCCGATGTGTCCTCTTCCCAAAAAAGGGGACTTCCTACAAAGACATACATAGACTGATTGTAACTATGTGTTGCTCACGTAAGCTTCTCAATTTCGCACCTTACATGAAGGAGACAAGCCTTTTTTGGGTTGTACAGGCCTGTCATGTTTGTGTTGCTGTTTGGGGTCGAGGCTGGTGTAATTTTAAACTTGAGAATGTGGGACAATTGTACATTAAATAATGTAGAACTTGATCATTGGCATTGTATGGAAATCTACGGTTCTGTGCCTGCATGCGTGTGCGTGTGACGATTTCTTTCTTTGAGTCTGTGGGTCTGGCATGTATAACTTTAGGTTTAAGCTGGCCATGAGTTCAAATGTCTCCAATTGCGAATACGTCCAAAATGAGAAAAATATGTCCAGTAGGGATAGATTCCCTTGTCTGGCCGGGTCCTGACCTTCCCTGACACATTTTACTTTATCGTTCGAACACGTGCATCAACATGGTCGATTGGCGTGGCAAGCTAAAATGGCTCCTGTTTTGTGTCTACATGACCATGGGAATCTGTTTGTCCGCATGTTGAAGTAAAGCAAGCCAAAGGGATTCACAGTAAATATGAGGGACACCCGGAGGCAAATATGATCTCATAGCAACGTAGGTGGCACCGGCACAAATGCTGCATTGGAGACACAGCCTGAAACATGTGCTCAGCCCTGTATGCTTGGTTTCCACTTGGGAGCTTGTCACAATTCTGGACCCTCGGACCTTTCAGACTCAAATGAATCCCTATTTTCTTTACAACCCACCCATTTGGTTCTTTCAATTGGGTGACCTGTCCCCTGACCTAAGTCAAAAGGGCGGCGCCCCTCCAGCAAAAGTCGCGCCGAGATTCCATGGCCGTGGCCGAGCCACCCACAGCGGCTCCCGGCTATGTCATGGGTCAGTGGCTGGACACGTCACGGCCAATCGGCCGTCTGCTTTGCTCGTTGCCACACTCTGAGTTTGGCTTCCCTTCAGAACCAAACAAGCAGTGGTTGCCCAGACCTAAAATCTGGGCTGCCCTCAGATCCCCCGCCAAAAGTTTAACTTTTACTGGGTTAAATGGAAACTACCAGCTAAAAAGCTAAGGAACCGAATGGCTGGGAGCCACCGAGAAATGTCATTTCTAGATTCCCCTACATTATTTAGTCAAGCTTGGAATGTCACATGATGTCATTTGACAGGTCGCAGTTGGTACTCCTGGAAACCTGATGGCTCCTCCGCGATCCAAATTTCCCAGTCGCATGTTGGGGCGATTTAGTCTTTCCCCGTCGTCGTCGTGTTCGGTGTCTGCCAAAGCCAAATGAATCGGGGCGCGAGATGTGGCAAAGACACTTTCCTTTGTAGGGGACCCCCAAAATTGCTGGTTGTCCTGTTGGTGTCTTTTAAAACCCTCCCAGAACGGGTAAAAAAAAAACAAAAAAACATGCGCAGCATGCCCGTGCCGTGGCCAGAGTCATGTCGGAGGTCTACAACAGGCTGCCCCCTTGATAGAAGTAGTCAGCTAGGTACTGGCTTCATTACTTTACCATGATCAAAGTCACCCCCGTTCAGTGGTGGGCAGGGAAATAACCAATTCCATTTTCTGATTTTGATAACCCCCAGAAACCGTCATAATGACCCCAAAGCTCTGATTGGCTGGCCACCTGGACCTAAACTCGCTCACAACGTGTTGTTTTCCTCCACGGCGGCTCTTTGCCTAACGGATGCGTAACATGGGTCAACCGTTCAACCCATTTCCTTGGCCCGAATCTTGGGAACACGGAACTGTTTCGCCTATGAGATGAGACGTGAAACCATTCGAGACCCCCAGTCCCATTTCGCGAATTCAACACTCCGTGCCTGTGCCGTGATCTCCCCCGTGGCTGTCCTGGAGACGCGCTTTAACGCTTCGCTTGCGACTGAACATCCCAAATAAGTCCAAGAAGTCCATGAGCCAAAGCGAACCGACGGAGCTGTAACTAAGCCCATGGTTCGACACTCCTTTCCTCGGTTTCACGAGCAAATGCGCAAGGACCCGTTCCTTTCCTTGGGGCCTACATCCCATGGTAAGCGTAGGGAGATGGGATATCCAAGCGGAAAAGGTGACCAGCTGAGGCCAGAGCAAAGGCAGCTCAGGCCATATCTGAAATCCAAAGACCGAGGTTGGATTGCTGAGACCTGCGGCGGTTTCCCAGGTCTTGCCCTATTGATCAAGCCAAATCAAAATAGTTTACCCGGAAAAAAAGAAAACACACACACACACATCAAGCCAAATCACAATAGCTCATCCGAAAAAAAGAAGACGCCGAGAGAGGAACAATGCCTTTGAGTGACGTCGCGAACCCTGCAACGTGACGTCGCTACGTTGGCCGCCCTTTGTCCTGACGATGACTGTTGCTGGGGCGATCCGCGGCTGCGGAACTCACGGGGCGAAGCACCTGCGGCAAAAAACCCATTGGCAAATTGGATCCCCATGAGTAGACTACCAATGGTTGTCACTTCCCAGGCCTAGCACGAGTAAACGATGGGTGTCATTTCACGCTGTTTTCACGGGGTTTTCACGGTCTTTCACGGGTTGTTCACGCACCTTTCACAGTGCTTAACGCCAGCCTGTTGACAAAGCGCTGGGCTTGCTTATACCCAGGGATGAAGAACAATTGGGGGTTCCGTCTCAGTTTTGAGGCTGACGTTTTATGGCCAGTCTGCCATCCCATCCGAGCCCGAATTGTCACGTGAGCATTCATCATGTGTGTGCAAAATTTCCGGGAAACTTTTTTGGGGATTCATATCCATTAAGCTTGCGATCGCATGTAACTCCCTAAGCTGCGGTAAGCAGCTGGCTGGTGCATGAAACCTTCCACTTGCTCTCTCCTCGCGTGACGCGACGCCGCTAGGGGGCTCTGGGCCTAACGGTGGAGAGATCATCCCATAGCACCCCCCAGCGAGTGAGAGGCTTTGCCTCCATAAAGCACAAAGGTCATTGCGCAACAAAGGACCGACCTTGCCGCCAACCATTTCTGTCAACTACCGGAGCGAGAAAAACATGTAGGATGGGAGGTCGGCGCAGAACCGAAAAGCCGTGCGCCAAGTCAGCAAATAGGGCGGGTAGTTTGAAACGTGAGGGAGGAAGCCAAGGGACACGCCACGTCAGTATCGCTCTCGGCATGTTGTTTGCCAAGCTGACGGGTGCTAAACGCAGTGATTCGTCACCGTTCTAGTAGGGAAACCAACTGCCTTTGAACCGAGGATCGTTCCTGGATGGATTTCTTCACCCCGAGCTGACATTTGACATTTCACCAAACCAAAATCTGATTCAAGCACCAGTTTTGGCGAAAATTACACTAGGAAACAGCCCTGGAAGATGCTTAGAGCCGAGGTGCAGTGCACCGCTGCGGCTTCGGCTGCACCTCAAGCGCATGTAGCTTCAGGAAGCCGTCAGAGTCTTGGCGCGGTTTTTTGGGTGTTTGAGGGAATTTCCTCGGCAAAAGAGGGGACCTTCCTTTTGGGACCCTTGGAGAATCGACCTTTCTGGTCCGTTGTTAGAAGAAAGGAAACCAACTGTTTTGCGGGGGCTCCTGACTTTGACCACGATTCGTCGTTGGTGGTGCCGCTGACAAATAAGTACGCATGCCTGGGTGTACCCCGCCAAGCCATGTTTCATCAACCAGGACCAAGTAATCTGCAAGTAAGGTCCCAGCATAGGAGCCAGAACCAAAACCTGGCAAAGTGGTCGACCCGAAAATATGTAAAGAATCTGTAAAGAACTAAACAGGCGGCCGCACGATATTTTTTAAGCCTTGGGAAGAGTCCGAGTGAGCTCACCACGAATGCAATGCAGCCCGGGCACAGATTGGATCGATCGCGAGGACTTGGCTTCAGTCCTGCAGTTTCCCCCGGCTCTGGTGATGTTGACCCCGGATGAATAAACGCCTGTTTATTAATATGGGGGTGTTGCCCTCCAAAAGTGATAAATCCTCACTAAAACCAGGGACACCCCCATATTGATAAACAGGGGTTTATTTATCCGGGGTCAACATTGCCAAAGTCGACCTTTGCAACCACTTTGCCACTGGGATATCACAGAAAGTGGGCCAGACCCCATCGCATCATGGCCGCAACCAACCCATGTTTTGCAGCAATTCAACCCAGGGTTGTCTTGTCTGACAATCGGGTTTCCACAGATGTTCATCTTGTGGGTATCTGCCAAATCTCGACGGCTCCAAATGGTTGACTTTGCGTTGGCTCTTGAAGCCAGGGAGTCCGTAGCTGCAGAGGCCCAACACTTTGCCCACACGATATTCTGCGTCTTTTTAGCCCGACCCCAAACCCGTTCTTTCTTTATGATCAATAAACTTCAAAATGGGGGGGGTGGTAAGTACCCTCAAAATTACCCACCCACCCACCCACCCACCCACCCACCCACCCACCCACCCACCCACCCACCCACCCATTGCTTCATAGAAGGGGACCACCAGAACCAGGCCGGCTTTCAAGCCTTCCAAGCCTTCCCGAAGAGTCCCACCAAAACGGTAGGGGTCCAAAATACCTGGCGCTCGGCAAAGAACCGGTCTCATCTGCTTCCTCTTGGTGGTTTGGAGGTGGGGTGAACAAAACCATTTACCCTCAAAACCCACTAAGGGTGCTCTGAAACTATGTTGTTATCAGTTCGTCATGTTTCAACTCCAAAATCCGTTGTGAATGTAAAACCGGCTAAGTCTGACATATGCTTAAACACCAGAAATCCTTGTTTAATCCAAACATAAATCGTACATCCAAACAGCTGTTTAAGTCCCAAATCCGTCCACGCCAAATATCTGTTTCTCACCCAGACTCTTTTGTGATCCAACCCTTGTTGTGCATCCCAAACCCTTGTAAGATCCGAAGTCCTTCTTACATCCAAAATCGACTTTGAAAAAGCCCCCTTTCAACTCCAAAGTCCTGTTGGAAGCTAAATATCTAGAATGCATGCCTTTTTACTCCCGAGCCCTTTCAAAGTCAAGAGACCATTCAAATCCAATCGAACAGATCCCCAACCTCGCGCGCAAAAGCTCTCCTGGTAGTTGGCAGCCCGGGCCCGCCTAGTAGGTCGCTCTCTGGCCCCTGACAGAACTTGCGGCGGCAGAGGTCAGCAGAGTTGACAGGGCTTGGATCCAAGCGGTGGCCTTTTGAATTTTTGGGGCAAAAAAATCGATGAGTTTCCCGGTAAGTGGAGGCATAAAACCCATCTAAAGCAGACACCCATGGATTTCTGTCATCAAGCTCACCGATGAAAAGGATAGCTATGGTTGGAGGCTTCGGGAAGAGCAAAAATATACGCTGAGGTGTTCAGTCTGACATGAGTTCAGGTGGTATGTATTGCGCTGTCAGTGGTACCCTCCCACCACTTAACCTGGAATCTAGCAGAGGGGTCCCGGAAGACCATCTTCCTTTTAAAGGCACCCCTTGTCGGGTTCCATGTCAATTGGTGGGAGGGTATATATATAGATATAGCGGGCTCTTTTTGGATGTTTGAGGGAAGTCAAGCGGAAACCACCCACCTACAGGAATCCAACATTTTGGGAAACAGCCGTAGCCACTAAACCAAGTTAAAACATAATAGCAGTAAACTATGCACTACATCCAAGCCCTATGTTTAGCCCCTTGAGTACCTGATCCACCCCAATTCTTTAGCCCCATGGCCATAAGCTATAGGGAGCCTAAGTGGTTGGACATGAACCCCCGAAGTCTGATGCCCCAAAGCTTTCCCCATTGAGCGGCGTTCAAAACGTCTTACGCCGACGCGCGTACGCGATTCGCGGCTGCTTCTGACCCAGCCCCCTTCAATCGCACCGCAAAGTGGCTTTGAACCCTAGTTGATCCGTACGCCATGAATTTCAATTGAGGGCCTACTCAATTGAAATTCATGGCCTAAGGATCAGCTCAATTTGGAGGCCCCAGGTTTGGACGCACATGCATACCTAGAGTCTCCACGACCCAAAAAATGGGCTGACCCCTTAATTTTGGGTAATGAGCAACATACCAGGTCCTCCAGTAGAGAGGGTAGAATAAGGGTACCCTGTTTTCTGTAGTCTAATTTAGTAGGGGAACCCTCCCAACCAAGAAAAGGGTATCAGATCCCCTGCTCAAAGTTTCACTTGTAGTGGGTCAAATGGAAATCCCCACTAAACCAACTAAAAAGCTAGAAAGCTAAGGAACCGGATGGCTGGGAGCCAGGGTAAAAGTTGGCACCTAGCTGGGGCGCCTCGCCTCATTCAACCCCTTCCGCGCCCCGAACTCCAAACCTCTCCCGCCGAGTTCGCCTCGTTGAAGAGCCGCAGCAAGGCTCTCTCCAGGTAGCGGTTCAGCAGGGCATCCTCGTCGCTTTCGGCCGCTTTGCCCCACGTTTTATGGGCCGATCCCGTCGTTGGTGGAATTGTTCAACTCTATCTAAGAAAACCAAGGGACAAGAAACAACGCAAGAAACAACAACGCAAGCAAGCAGAGCAGCTTTTGTGATAACTTGCTTGAAAAAGGAAACAACGCATTCAAACAGAAGAGGAGCAACATACAACCTGTCCTGTCCTTTTTGGGATGAGTGGTGGGACTTTTACACTCCCAATAGCTGAATAGAAGCTGAAAACGTCTTGGAAGATTGCCTTTGGGGGAAGCCAAAAGCAAGCTTTCACCTGAGTGGTTTGGTTTGGTTCGGGTTGTCAAGCTTCCAAAGACTCGGTTCACCCAGGAAAGACTGCTTTTCCCTAGGTCTCCTTTGGGTGAAATGGGGCTGTGGACTTCCTGGGTTTTAATACGAGTAGCAATAGGAGCCCCACGGTTCCTGTTAGGTCTGTTGGGCCCTATTTGAGGTCTTGGGATCCAGGGTGCGGTTTCATGCTGGTCCTGTTCCGTGGCTGTTTCTTGCATTGTTGCTTTTCTGTTTAATTCAATTTCACCAGAGAGAGTTGGCAGATCGGCGCAACAAACCGGGGAAACACTGATCAAACGCCTGGTTCCCAAGGTGACATCACATAGTCTAGACTATTCAACAAGAACAAACATATACACAAACTAGAGCCAACACAGGCAAAATAATCTCTTACAGCAGCTTTATCCGCTAAAGAAGCAGAGCTACCCTGTATCAATGGGTGCACCGGGAATTCGATTTGAATTCGTGGATCCATGGTGTCCTGAAATCCTGAAATCGAGTCTCAGAGGTGCTTTGCCAGGCTGACCGAAGATCACAGCGATCCGTTTTTGCCGAAACAAACAAAACATGGAGAATCTGCAGATCAAGACGAGGAACACCAAGCTGGACGATTCCTGATTGGGGGGCTCGAACAACGATCAACCACCCATGCTTTGTGGTCCACCTCCGCCAGAAAATGGCAGGAGCTTCGCAGGACCCTCTTGTGGACATGGGCAATATGGAATTGGCTTCGTGTCTGCCAACCATTTGCGAGGTTCCTGATTTGCTCTCACTGGCTGAGTGGATGGCCCAAAAAAAGTTCAAACTTTATAATTACCACTAAAATGGTCTTCCCAAAAAAGTTTAAAGTTCATGAACTCAGGTTCCTGATTTGCTTCTTTGATGTCATAGCCGGACATGCCCTTGCCATAAGAACGCGCAAGCCACGCAGGGACCGACGGTCTTGATCATAGCCCCGGTCCATACGTAGGGAACTTAGCCTCAATTGACGTGGAACCTGACGGGTTTATTAGGAACATGGTCTTCCAGGTGAAGTGGGAGGGTAAGATCCCGGTGGGGAGTAAGTCATCCGGACTTCCAACTTCCAACAGGGCTTCCCATTTCAAAGGCGACAGAACCTTGCCCAATCTCAGGCTACACCAAACATTTGTTCATTTTCAACCAACACTAGTACTATGGGCGTGTCTTTTTTGGGGGAACCATGCAACATGTTGTGGTTTCTTTTTTGGTTTCCCTGTAAACAAAAAAAACAAGGGCTACCCTCGAAAAGGGACACACCGGTATCAGTATCAAGTCATTTCGGAGTCGATTCGCAGTGGCTATCTCGCTGAGGCGCAGAGCGCATGCACTCGCCCACCACTTGGACTCCCTGGTCTTCGATGAGCCTCTCAAGCGAACGAGGGCAACTCAAGCACCTTGCAGTGGTTGCCACAATCCGATGTTTGACAAACAGAAACAAGAACTATAGATCTGTCATGGGTGCCATCTGCGGGGCCCCAATGCTGGAGTTCGAACACTTTGCCCTATCTACTTTGGCTCAAGAGGGCCTAACAGGGTGTCGATTGTGGACCTTAGTGGGGCGTTACGGGCCCATTAACTGAGTTTCCTTGGAGCTTTGAGTAGGTATGGCTGCAAAGAGGATTTCCGCCAGCTCCAAACATGTTCAGACAGTACATATAGTGGATGGACAAAATCATGCACCACCTAAGAAACCCTATGACGATTTCCCTGAAAATACCAACAAACAGTGGTTTCAACCATGACTTCATTTCGTGATGCGTAGAGTATTTCCGATTCGCATTTGTGAGAGTGAACCATGCAAAAGGCTCATCAATGCCAACTTCGAAGTGTTGAATTTGATCCCAAAGAAACCATCTGATCCATAAGCCTTGTTAAACATACTGTGGATGGTTGCGAAATCCTCTTAGGCACCACCCAAGAAACCCCGGTTTCGGATAATTCCCCCGGCAAATAACAACGAATACTCGCTTCAACCATGGATTCAAAGTGGTGCAGGATTTTGTCCATCCGCAGTACTACAACAAACCGTCCGAATGCGACTGCACTTTCCATGGAGAGTGAGAATGACATAAAGGTGTTGGGGTCAAATAGCAAGAACCTCAACCCCTAGCACATGACATCGAACAACCGCTGTTGAGTCATTAGACATACCATCAGACTGCTGCCAAACCCAAATTTGCGTTGTACCCGCACACGCACCTATTCACCACCAACCCCTCGAACGCAGAATGAAAATCACAGCAACGGGGTACCATGCTTTTGTGGTTGGAACACCACCAGTTTGGTTCATTGTAATAAGTTTGACCCAAGATGTTGATTAACCTGTAGTTGACAAGTAAGGATGTCCAATATAGAGGCGGTCCGGATCAAGTGGTAGTCATTCCTATGCCACATGGTAGCTTGCCTTGTAGTGTCCCACTTGTGCAATGTTGACACCAGGTTGACAAAGCCCTGGTTGATTAATAGAGGGGGCCTCATCATTGTTGGAGGGAACACCCCCCTAAAAAAAGGATAGGTGTATAAATTAGCGGTCACCATTAGGAAGTGGCAGAAGACGCCAAGCTTTAAGCATTCATGCAAAAGTGGTCCTTGGGTTTAACGCTTACAGCCACAGTGAAACCCAGAGTAAAAGAAGACGAGCATTAAAAAACACCGCCAAAACCTCGTACTAAAGTGTGTACACAAAACCATGCAAACAATCAAACGGACCTCTTGCCGCACCTATTCATGGTTGGGACGGACAATCCCTTCACTTTTATCTAGCCAAGTCTTGATTGCGGCTCATTGGGGGTGCTGGTGGGTGTTCCTGGTGTTTAAACAAGCTCCTTTGCTTTCCCTACAAGGAACTGCAGGGGCTGGTTTGAACAAGGCTTGCAACCAAGCCTGACACGTTGAACTCAGCCAAGCGCCAAACATAACAGGCAATGACTAAATGTGGTTGCTTCTAAAAAGAGGAAACACGGTGGGGTCACAAGGTCGGCTTTGGGCTGTACATGTTAAACCCCCAGTCGGCTTTTCGATCCTTGTGATGCGGGGCGCCAGCTCTGGCTGCCGATGAGCCACCCGCTGCAGCAGCGTCTCCTGGAACTCGGATTTGGACCCCCAACATAGGCATCCATCTGCTTAAGCGCCCTAGACAAAATGAGAAAATCTGTCCAATAGTGAAATCGATTCCATTGGACTCCATTTAAAACCCAGAGGGGAAAATAAAACATATTCGTTTCAGCACATGGAAGGAGGTACTCCCAACTCCAAACGAACATGGAAGCCAAAAAAGGGGTCTCTCAAAGGAGATTCCTCAAATGAGTCAAATTTGTTCTACCCGAAACCATGCGAAGAATGAAGAAGGCGGTCGCACCCATCTATGGTTGGGATTGTCCCTTACTACTCCAGTTGCCCGGGTTTCATTGTGACTCAAATGGGCCCTCGGGTTCCAGGTTAATCTGGGGTCAATTGGGTGTGTCTCGAAATCAAAACTTCGCTAATTGCCCGGCTGAAACAAATTCCAAAGCTGGGTGTTTCAGGGGAGACTGACCTTCGAAGTTGCAACTTCTGGCAAAAGCTCTAGGGAATGATTCCTCATGCATTTCAACCATCGTTCCGATCGCTGCTTTCCCGAGGATTTTGATGGCTTCCTGAAAAGATTCGGATCCCTGGAAAGAATCGAAATGGAAGCTTCCCCATTCGAAAGGCGAGGGACCGGTCGATTGGTTGTATCGCTGGCGCCTGGAACAACCAAGCTTTTTGTCAAGCACCATTTTATCATATTCCGCCCCGTGGAGACCACGAAAACACGTGCGGCTATCATTTGTTTGGGTTCTTTCCAGCAAAACCTAATGTGGGTGGTTCCGCGCCCCAGGTGCTTGAACAGTTTCCTGGAGCTGAGCAGTCGCTATCAAACTGCTCTTGCAATCCCAGGAGGTTCCTGACTTGGGCCAAGCCTGTTCAAACAAGTTTGAACAACTCCTCAAACCTCCGGGAGACCAGTCCAAACTTTTAGTTACCACAATGGTCCAGACCCCCAAAGTGACTAAGGTGTCGTGAGACTTTCTCGTTACCCTAGGGTTCCTTGCCCCCATTAAAAGAAAGGTAAGGACCCAATGTGGATGATGACAATCCCTAGGAATTTTCACAATGGTGGTCATATGCCAAACCAAATTGCTTTAATGGTGGTAACTGAACCCCAGGAGTTAGCAAAGCATGGCCCACATTGCCTTAAGCCAAAGCGCACGGCTTTAGGGCCTGGCCCCCGTTGGGCTCGCCAGGCGAACCCAGGAATTTCACCCAATCGGGCGATTCTCTTCGAGGTGCAGGTTCACTCACACACGTCGCACTGCTGTTGACCTACGATTTGTAAATATACCATAAATAATGCTAACCGACTGCCCGATAGAAATAGTAAATATACCATACAGAATGCTAACCGTTTTTCCCAGGTGAAAAAGATGACAAAATAATATGAACTAATTCAAAAAATAACCTTCCCCCCACATGAATGAATCCCCAGCTCACAAAAGAACTCTAGAATTCCCATTGGGATCCATGCAAAATGCAGATTTTTATTCAGGGTCAGTGCTCCCAACCCTCATCCCCCACGAGATTTGCATGGTTTTCATAGAACATGTTTCAGGGATCATGCCAGGGAAGCTTGATTTACCATGGGATTTGCATGCTTGTGGCATCTAATCTTTATTCAGGGTCAATGCTCCAAACCGTCATCGCCCATGAGATTTGCATGGTTTCATAGACAATTTACCCAGGGATCATGCAAGAAAAAACCTGATTTACCATGGGACTTGCATGCTTCTGGCATCTTTTCTTTATTCAGGATCAGTGCTCCAAACCATCATCCCCCATGGGATTTGAATGGTTTCATAGTGAATTTACCCAGACATCATGCCAGGGAACTGATTTACAATGGGATTTCCATGCTTCTGGCACTGTTTTTTATTCAGGGTCAGTGCTCCCAACCCGCATCCGCCATGGGATTTGCATGGTTTCCACAGTGAACTTATCCAGGTATCATGCTCGGGAAACCTGATTCACCATTGGATTTGCGCTCTTTTGGCATCTAATCTTTATTCCAGGGTCAGTGCTCCCAACCATCATCCGTCATGGGGTTTGCTTGGTTTTCATAGAACATGTATCCAGGGATCACGCCAGGGAAACCTGATTTATCATGCGTTTTGTGGTTGCTTTTAGCATCTAATCTTTATTCAGGGTCAGTGCTCCCAACCATCATCCCCCATGGGATTTGCATGGTTTCACAGTGAATTTATCCAGGGATCATGCCAGGCAAACCTCCTGTTTGCATTGCGTGCTTCTGGCACTGTTTGTTATTCAGGGCCAGTGCCCAACCCTCATCCCCCATGGGATTTGCATGGTTTTCACATCGGCCCTGGCAGCAAGGGTATCCCCCATGAACCCTGATGCACTAAATAATAACCAGGCCCTGAACAAGGCTAACCACATTCCCCCAGCAAAAAAATAGACATGATCCCCTTATCTTTATTCATGGTCAAGCTTTCCATTCCACTTGGCTCATCCCACACTTGATTCTAAATTTATCCAAAACCCACAAATTTATGGGATCCCTTTCTTTTCAGATTCCTTTTAACAAACCATCAAAATCAACACATTGACCCTGGCAGCAAGGGTATCCCCCATGAACCCTGATGCACTAAGTAATAACCAGACCCTGAATAACGCTAACCACATTTCCCCAGCAAAAAATAGACATGATCCCCTTATCTTTATTCATGGTCAAGCTTTCCATTCCACTTGGCTCCAGCAAGGGTATCACCCATGAACCCTGATGCGCCAACACTGAATAATGCTAACCAGATTCCCTCTAAAAAAACTGATCCCTCCAATTATCTACATTTGACTCAGCAAGTTCAATCCATGAATCACCGCTCAATGATGACATGGCTGCAACGCTGGCCAAGCTTTTGCTCACTCTTCCCTCAAAAAGTTGATGCTCTCAACATCTCCTGAAATGCATGCACATCCATGCACATATCATGAATGTCATGCTGATGCACGCTAACCCATGCAAAATGTAATGATTTCCATGCTGAATCCCTCTTGAAATGCATGCTAGCCCATGCCAATCCTCATGACATTCATGCTGAACACCTCCTGAAACGCATGCAAATCCGTGCACACCCTCATGAATGTGATGCTGAATCCTGCCTAAAACGCATGCCAACCCATGTAAGTCGTAATGGATTTCATGTTGAATGCCTCCTCCTGACATGCATACTAACCCACGCAAACCCTCATGAATGGCATGCTGAACCCATTCTAAAATGCATGCCATCCCATGTAAATCCTAATGGATTTCATGTTGAATGCCTCCTGAAATGCATACTAACCCATGCAAACCCTCATGAATGATGTCATGCTGAATCCTTTCTAAATGCATACCAACCCATGTAAATCCTAATGGATTTAATGTTGAATGCCTCCTGAAATGCCTACTAACTCATGCAAGCTCTATGAATGGCATGCTGAACCCTTTCTAAAATGCATGCCAACCCATGTACTAGACTATGCAAATCTTAATGCACTTCATGCAAAAGTTGTTGGCCCAATGCTACTTCAGAATTGGCCCAAAACTATATAAGAATTCACCACAAATAAAATAAGAAAACATGCCCAATGCTACAATTGCCTTGGCCAACGCGAACCCTTTTGGAATCCCTCTTGGAATACATGCCTGCCCATGCAAACCCTCATGAATTTCCTTCCCAA
This sequence comes from Effrenium voratum, assembly GCA_963377175.1. Classification (NCBI taxonomy): domain Eukaryota; class Dinophyceae; order Suessiales; family Symbiodiniaceae; genus Effrenium; species Effrenium voratum. The sequence goes on from CAUJNA010003221.1 coordinate 206,405, forward strand.
TCGTTCCTGGAATGCATGCCAGCCCATGCAAACACTCATGAGTTTCCTTCTCAATCCCTCTTGGAAAACATGCCAGCCCGTGCAAACCCTCATGAATTTCCTTCCCAATCCCTCCTGGAATGCATGCCAGCCCATGCGAACCCTCATGAATGTCCTTCTCAACCCCTCCTAGGAATACACGCCAGCCCATGCAAACCGTCATGAATGTCCTTCTCAACCCCTCCTAGAATGCATGCCAGCCCATGCAAACCCTCATCAGTTTCCTTCTCAATCCCTCCTAGAATGCATGCCAGCCCATGCAAACCCTCATGAATTTCCTTCTCAATCCCTCCTGGAATGCATGCCAGCCCATGCAAACCCTCATGAATTTCCTTCCCAATCCCTCCTGGAATGCATGCCAGCCCACTCAAACGCTCATGAATGTCCGAATGCATGCCAGCCCATGCAAACCCTCATGACTCATGAAATGCATGCAAAAGTTCTTGGCTCAATACTACTTTAGAATTGGCCCAATTCTCAACTAGTATTCCCCCAAAGTAAAATAAGAAAGAACAACATGCCCAATACTACTTTTGAATTGGCCCAATTCTAGAGTAGTATTCGAAAACCAAAAAAACAGAGCCCAACACTAAACTCCTTTAAACAAAGCCCGACCCTGAAAATTGTCCCCTAATCTTTATTTAGGGTCATTCAGGAGGGGGGGCCCTATTTATTAATCATAGGTCAACACTAACTGACACACGTCCACGCTAACTCACACATGTCCACGCTAACTCACAAGTTGTGACTCCAAGTGTCCCACTTTGGCAAAACACACACACACAGAAGCACGCAGATGCGAAGGGTTGATGTGCATGAACAATGCTTCGGAGTGAGTCAGCTTTTCATCTGCCTAAGGACATATTCTCCACCTCACTGGCAATTATCATAGGTGATGAAAGTGAACGACACATATGCTTGGTGTCTCCCAACAACATGGAAAATAAAGCCTTGCAAGAGGACTATAGGACACTCATCTATGAATCTATGCGGGTTATGTTCCATTGCCTTATGCTAACTTGGCAGCTGGTCAACTTTCAAGGCAACAACCCTCCACCAGGACTCCAAGCTGGCTCCAAATACCTACATATAACTAAGATTAGTTCATTGATTGACATTGATTGATTAAATTGGCTCCCCGGATCTGTCCACTCCTCTACGGTGGTGCGGCCCCTGCGATGGCTCCTGGAGGCAACAGGCGTGTCGGACAGTCGCCACGCAAAAAGAATGAAACAAATTGCATCCCTGCAATTTTACAAGTGGGGGCATCCAAAGCTAGCCTTGCCTGGCCCATTTTGCTCTTCGTAAGAACTTGAAGTTTGGCTAGCTTTGCTTTGAACAGAAGACTTTCAGTCCACTTGAACCTGTCATCCGATCCGCCATTCTGTACACTGCACACACACGGTCGGTGGCAGATTGGGGCTGCTTCTTCTTGTATCACATTCGCCCAAGGCCGAGGGGGAGCAAACAGCAAGCAAATGTTCCCAGTAAGTGGTAAGAATCATTTGACTCAAAACGAAACATAACACACTCGTTTCTCGTTTCTACCCCCCGGCCTCTCGCCACCCTGTCGACTTCACAGCTGCACTCGACAGTCGACAGTCCGCCTAGGCACTTTGCACCCTTACTGCGTGACGGTGTTCGCATTGACCGTGACCTGCTTGCCGTCCAAGATAAAGTAAAACTTGGGGAATCCCAGCAACATGGAGCCAATGAGAGATCCGCCCCTTCGCCTGTTAGCCTCTGGCTGCACCAAGGAATGGAAGCTCGCCCACTTGCTCCGATGCTGGTGCACCTCGGGCTTCAGATTGGTGGGATACATGCCGCCCGCCAAGGGCCACTCCTGCTGGGCTGGAAGACACGCATTCTCCAGCACCATGAACCATTGGGCGTGGACCTTCACAAAGCCTCGCACAGTTGCCCGCGGCTGCAGGCCCCAGCTGGCATCCAGCCGAGCGCTGCTGGGCTCATCACCGCGGGGTGCCTGCGGCAGCTCGAACTTTCGCTGGAAGACATTCACCACGATCTTGCTCTTCAGAACATCCGTGGCGGTTTCCAAGCGCGTGATGTATGCAGGAGCAAAGTTTCGGATGTCGACTTCCAGGCGACCGGCCGCGCCCTCGCCCATCGAGGTCACGCGCTGGATGAAGCCGTCCAACTCCTCAGCCTTACCTTGGTGGCTGTTAACCCCTTCTGCAAGAAGTTCAACTTTTTGGGGTTTAGTGGTAAACACCTTTATTTCTCTAAAGATCCAACCCAATAGCAGTCAGGTTACAGCGCTCCGCCAGGCATCTTCTCTTCGCCTTTGGTTGGAGAAGTTCCTGGAAGCGCTGCTGTGCCTTGATTGACGTTGGAAGGGGAGCAACAAAAATGAGTTTTAGCAGTCAAGTGGTTGGATTTCAACCACTAAGCCACAATAAGCAAACATGTAAAATGTTTCCCAACAACAACCATGGTGCGCCCTTTGCTGCATAACCATTCGATTGGCTCACCAGCCGCAGTTCGACATCTGCCTCTGAGGCCAACAAAGCCCGTGGCTCTCCGAAGAGCTTGGACCATTCCGCCTCCTTGGCTGCCAACTTCTTCTGCTCTGCCTCTGATAGCTCCACTGGCTTCTCCACAAGGTCCTCCGGTAGCACTGTGACCCGACACACCGTCATCTTGTTGTCCTTGGCGCGCGTCCGAGGCCAAGTCCCCTCATGCTCTGCCACCTCTTGGCCTGACTTCCTGACCGTCATCTTGAACGGGACATCCTTCTTGTCCCGATTGTTGAAGTTGTTCACCATGATCTCGAAAGTCCCCACTTGGTTCAGGGAGATGTTTTCCGCTGGATGCTTCTCTATGCTGGAGGCGTTGGCGTCAAAGTCCAGCTTGCACTTCCCCACCTGTTTGTTGGCATAGTAGAGCTCTGTGCCATTGACCACAGTGTGTATGTCCAGGTCTGATTGGTGAGGGGCCCCGTCCAAGCCCCACATGAGTGTCACTGTACAAAGGGAGGCCACACGGTTCTCACGTAGCCGCTCCGCGACGCGGGAGACTTGGTAGGTCTCGGGCTTGCTTCGGTCGTCCATCATGGCCTTCAAGGCCTCACGGCTCTCGGCGCTGTCCATGAAGTCCACCAGGTTGGCGGCCTGCTGCATTTCCAAGTGGACAGCATCGCTTGCACGGCCTGTGAGCATGGCATAGACCATGAGATCAAACTTCTGATGCACCGCCATCTCCGGCCAGGCTCGGCCCTCCGCACGGGCTGAGAGGTTCACCGCCCAGGTCACCACACCTCTCCAGTGATCTGGCCGCACCAGGTCCGGCAAGACATCCTGGATGACCTTCAGGGAACTGGGGCCGTTGACCAATCTTTGGAAGCGGTTCTCAAAGCTGCCGTTGAGATAATTCTTCAGCTTCTTGAGCCTCTCGCTGAGCTGGGCATCGGAGATCTCTTCTTGCAAGAAGTGCACGTGACAGAAGGGGCCCACCTCCTTGGGATTGGCCTTGAAGAACTTTTCATCCACCAGCACGAGACGGTAGTCAGCAGGATCGCTGCTCTTGATCTGGCGGCGCATCGATCGAAGTGCGTTCACATTCGCATCGTCCAGTTCCTCCCTGAGGTAGACATGCTTCCCCTCAGCGCCCAGGAGCTGTGCGAAGCTCCGGATGCGCTTGATGCACGTGCTGCACCTCGTGCTGAGGTTGGCGGAACAAAGCCGAGCCGCTGTCTTCGGCAAAGCTTTCTTGGGCCGCAAGAGGTACAACAAGGTCTTCCCGTTCACTTGTACTGAGGCAGCCTTCAAGGAATTGCTCTCGATCTGAGCATAGACCTCTGGGGGGCTCTCCACCTGCTTCTCTCCAACCATCTCCCATTCTCCATCGGACGCCATGGCGGGTGGTGGGCCACGTCTGTGATTGTCTTAAGCCAACACATGATAAGTATATAGTTGCCTCTCACAAGATGAGGAAGCGAACGCTCCAAGCATGTTTCCTCATGCAGGTGCACGAACGTTGCTGCTGCTGAGGCCCCTACGCGAGTCTGCCAATGTCCTGAACCTTGGGAATCATCGGATTACGAGAGCTTCGAGGCTCGTGAAGCCTCGTGGAAAACGCATGGCTTCTCCATTGCGATGTTTTTCAAGAACCGGCATGAACAGGGATCCTTACATTGTACACCTGAACATTGTCTTGTCAATGGTGGTTTCCCTTTTGTTTGGTGGAAAAAACATGTTTCAAATGGGCAACATGTATCTTTTAAGGAGCCCTGATGAATCAGCTGCGATGTCTTGAGGCCCCTGCACTTTGCACCTCCTCTTCCGTCACTGCGACACGGGACTCCTGATGCTCCGTGCGCAAACATCGAACAACATGAGGTGCAGCATCAAGGACAGAAAGCTCAAGCTACAAGGGAATCTTCTTCAGCCAATGGAGTGTCGACGCCCGAAGAAAGGGGCTCGTATCCTGAACACTGGTCACAAGGTCGGCCCTCAATGTCTGAAGCCACACATTGAGACTTCCTACTGTGGATGGACGAAATCTTGCACCAGCTAAGAAACCCTGGAATCGGCATGACTCTTCCCCTGCAAATACCAACAAACAATGGTTTCCCATATTTTCAAGGTGGTGCGAAATGGATTTCGTCCATCCACAGCACTTTAAGCTTGTCAACATTTGTCGACAAGCCTCCCAAGTCTCCACCCTAGGCCGGGCCATCTGGCCCAAGAAGAGCCCAGCTCCTGGCCATCTGGCTCTCCGCCGCGGCCTCGCGGCTTCCATGGGGCTCACACCGGGGCCCCCGAGAAAGAAAACAAAAAACGAGCCGAGGTTGCTCAAGCAGACCCAGACCCGCGGCCAGGGGACAAAACACCGGGCGCCCTTTTTTTTTGGCTCGACGGAACCAAGAGAAAGTCCCGGAGAGATGGAAACTCCCTCCAAAGGAGGAAAAGGCAAACCACTGGTCCCAGGGAAACTGCGTCCAAAGGAGGAAACAGCCAACACTGCGTGTCTGGGAACAGCATGAATTTGCACCTCGACTTTTGAAGTCCATGATGCTCACATCGCTGGTTTTGAAGTCCTAGAGAGTTTCAGCCGAACCTGCGGGGTCCAGCTTCGAGTTGCCTGGAAATCAGCATGCTGTACTGTGTATAGTTCCCCTCGCAACACAAGGGACATTCGAGGGGAAACCTGCAGACCCCAAGATAGCCCAGGACATGCCTCAAACGGAGGCGCGACTTTGGCAAATCCCTGTACCAGTGTCATGGGACAATTCTTTTTTTTGTGTTCAACTTGGGTCCTTCCGGACTCCACCAGTGTGAAGTGGTCGCTACAGGCGTTCAGTAAGATATGAGCCCGATACTGCCACATGAGCAGAGTCTTGTTTGGGGTACATAAAAAGGGGAACTCCGCGGAACCTACGCGAGCTGCATTTTTTGCAGGGTTTCAGCCGACACGGAGGCAGTTCCTACGCAAAAAGCCTACGCGGCCTACGCGGACTGCGCAGGCACACTATTCCAGCCTACGCGGCTCCGGGCGCTACAAAAACAACCTCTGCTCACATGACTATGTACCCTGCAAAAGGTGTGGGAAAGCGCTTTGGGGTGTAGAGAAACCATTTTTGACCCGCTAGTCTTGTCAGTTGCTCATGCTAAGTCTCAGAGCCTTCCTGCGAATCGCCCATGCAGGCCGCGGCCTCTCCCCTTGCCATGAGAAGTTCGGATCTCGCGCGCTGGCGTCGCTTCCTGACAAGTGGCTGATCGATGCGACAAGTCACTATGTCAGCTCCAGCGAGCGAACGGGAGCTAAGGCGGGAGCTGAGAACACTCGAATTGGGGACCACGGAATTGTCTTGTGCTTCGGCCATAACCTCGGAACACACATTTCAGGGATTTCTAGATCTTGCGGATGTGGGTACAAGAAACCTTTGTTCAGGAACAGCCAACACACGCTGCACATAAGACGGCCGGCATCTGGGGTGTTCCAAGATTAAATATTGTCTACCCTCCCACGAAGATGGCTCCCGCGGGACCTGAAAAATCAGTTTCAACTCTTTGGACCTGAACCCCTGTCACCTGCCATGGCAACGTGGGAGAGAGGGTATCTAAACTTCTGGGATCAGAGACCGCATGTGGGTATGAAATTAACTTAGGGACCCAGATTCGGTGGATATCGACATTCGGTGGGGATTTATGACTCATTAACCACTTTTGAGAGGGTTCCAACCATTCAAATTAATACCTAAATTCTCCATGACCCTTGAAAAATGGGTCCATGACCCCTTGATTTTGGGTAATGACCCCGTTTTTTAAGGGTCATGGAGACTCCAGGTAGCGTCCAGTACAAGTCCGGCCAGGAATCTAAAGAAGACACAGAGCAGCTGCCGAAGCTTTAACTGTCCCTTTGCCACGGCACCCGGACCCTTCCGAACGAGTGGACTGGCCAAACAAGAGTAGCCAAACGGTTTATTTACCACTAAAGTGGTCCAGACCCAAACGGTTTTTAAAAGTCTGAGCAGCTGACAAGTCCTTAGAGGAAAATTGAACTTCCAGGTGCCAGCCGACAGGTGCGTTTGGTGAGAAGGTCGCGCTTAACTGAAGTTGGACTCAGTTGCCCAGTTCGGACCCAGGACTAAAAGGTGATCGCCTCTTGGGGCCTCGAAAAATGGACCAAATCATACAAACCCAAAGTTGTCCAAAGGTCGATTCGCTTTTGGGCAAACTAAAGTTAGACCATTGAACAGGTAATTCAAATCGCTTCCCGTGCCTCTCCTCTTAATGTTGGCCCCAAATCAACAAACCCCTGTTTATGAATATGGGGGTGTCCCTGGTTTTAGTGGGGATTTATCACTTTTGGAGGGGAACACCCTCATATTAATAAACAGGGGTGTATCAATCCTGGGTCAACATCAGTGCGACCCGAGTGATCGAAGCCTCAAAGAGGGCGCAAAGAGGGCGCCCGCCTGCGGGTCCTGGAAGAGCTCGCCGGCGGCGAACTCCTCTCTGCAACTTTGGCAATGTCTGGGCGGCCCCGTTTTCAGATGCCCTCAAAAGTGACGAACTTTGAAAAAATAGGGGGTTAAATGCGGAATACCGAACCACTAAAACATCTTCAGAAAGATGATGATGATGATGATGAAGTGTTCCTCTTCTTCTTCTTCCTCTTCTTCTTCTTGCTTTTTTTCTTGGGAGGGGGGGGGGCAAAATGAAACCCAACCGCTAAGAAGTCTAAACAGATCTACTTTTGTATAGGAGGGGCTAAATTCGGAAACCCAACTTCTACACCTACAAAGAAAGATCTCAAAAGCGGAACCGCATGGCTGGAGCCAAGATATCACCTAAAAAGGTCTCTCCAGGAAAAGAACCCAAATGGGTGTGGCTCAAATTAAACCGGAGGGGTTACGCAGGTTTTGGTCCATGTTTCCACTTACCAGGCTTCCATTTTGGAATTCCGGGTTTTCGAGCCACAGCCAAATCATGGTACAGCCTCAGAGCTCGGCATAGACTTCTCCGCCGGATCAAACTGCATTGGATCGGATCCGATCAGCGCAAGTGATCCCTAGGAAAGCAACAGGGGGCAAAGAAGTCACCAGGAGTCTCTATGATCCTGCAACAAAAAGGGATGGGGTCTCTCAAACACGTGGCCGTTGAAAAAACAGAGGCGTCTTCGGGAGCCTGGAACTCCAGACATGTCGGAGTCAGCCACATGGTCGGCAATCTCTGTAGTCCCAGCTTGAATTGAGGTCTGGTCGGCAACAACTCAACCCAGAAAAGCAGCGAAGCTGCTTCAACTTCAAGGTGTCTTGTGTTTCATGCATAAACAACACGTTTTCAAAGAGACCTCAAGGTCATCCGTTCTGTGGGGGAACTGGAAAAACATGGCCTCAGCATGGGTCTTCGGCTTCTCTCTCCCTTTAAAGCCAGCCCTTGTTCCACGCGTCCAACTTGAAATCAAAATCGAACTCGGGGGCCGCTTCGCAGCTTTTTTTCGGGAAGTCGGACATCTCGTCCTCTGCCAGCGCACCATCCACAGCTTCCCGTAGGAGAACGGAACGTGGCCCACCTGGCACTCACGCACTCACCGTCTTGGCCTACGACGCAACCCCGATCCGATGGTCTGATCTCGTGCAAGGCATTGGCTTTCATGTGGACCCCAAATGTTCATCAACCCCCAGCTGTTTCTTCCTAAGTGGTCGGATTCCAACCACTAAGCCCAGAAATGGACACCCCTGTTCATACACTCGGGTTGATTAATAGGTCAACATGATCTCAGTTGCCAGGGATGGGGCCTGGAAATACCAGACGATCACCTGTTGGGCCCACAAATGGGCACCCAAAACGGGGGAAACAAAAAGCCGAAGATCCGGATTCGCGCTGTTGGTCCAATCCCTTGATCTCCAATGCTTGGGGTATTGAAAACCATGGTTCCTTCCAAACTCACTTCCTGAGTCTCAGATGCTCAGTGGCCAGGGGAAAAAAGAATCGGCATCCTTTTTGTTTGGCTAAGTTTAAAGGAACCGGAACCCTTCCCCAAAAAACAGTTGAAAAAAGGGCACCACTGGGCAACAGAGTGAGCAACAGTGGATTGGCCAACATAAAGTCCTGAAACTTGTTATGTACGACTAACATGGTCCAAACCCAACATGCATGAGTTCAGAATTGCTCATTTGTGGCAAAACAGTCATGTCGTATGGCCCAAATCCAGTCCTTCGCTTCTAAGGCTCGGTACGTGTGATCTGACGAGCCATTGCGGCCTGGTAGCTATAAGGAAATACTTGGATGTTCGGCCAAGCTTGTAATTGGTTAACGGTTAAGCCCTCTTAGGGGGACAAGTGGATATTGAATGTTTGTGACCTAGGTTACCAACAACTAGCTTGGCCGAACACACAAGAAATACTGACTAAACCACGGGATACAGGACCTTTCGCCCGGCCATCGTTTCGTGGCCTGCTATGACTCCTGGATATCATTTGTGGGGTTTGTGCTGTTCTTCCTTGGAAAGGCTTGTCGTCGCAACTTTGGTGAGCAGTGTCGCATTCTTGGAGTTCGGTCGCTTTGCTTTCTTTTCTTTTCGGGGAAACTAAAAGGGAAACCACACAGTTTGCGGCGGGGTTTCCAACTCAGAGACAATCTGTCGGTAACCAGTGACGAGGGGGGCTAGCGGCCAGCTGGCCATGTGAGACATCTCCACATCCCACATGCATGAAAATCTGCGCACCAGGGATTCCAATTCCATGGAGTTGGGAGTAGCAACTGGTGCCGAACCCCCGGTGGTGTTTGCCCATCCGCAGCCTTTTCTTTTGGGGTTGGTTTTTCCCCACTGTTCGTCACACCCGGGATTTGGACTCCTGGCTCTTGTGCCGCTGAGCTAGGGCTCCTGCTACTGTCTGAGACCCCCAAACCACCCAGAGCGAAGCTGGGCCACCCGAATCTGTTTTTTTTCCTTAAGGCTCCGATCGATGGAGCTTGCGGCAACTCGAAATATGTCCTTAAATGACGCCCCTTTTCGCAACGCGGGGTCTGGTACGACCGGGCTTTTCCGGGGTTCTGCATAGCCCCGATCGGAGCCTTATGGTTGCCCATGTCCCCTTTTCACCTCACGCAGCCTCATTTCTTTACCATGATCAAAGTCAGCTTGTAAGTGGTGGGTTAAAGGGAAACACCCCCATTTTGTGACTTTGATACCCAAACCGTCAAAACAAAGAACCCACCCATATCCGCTCGAGCGCCTGCCAGCAGGGCGCGCTTCTGCGGCGCCGGGAGGTTCTGGAGCCGCCGGGCGAGTTGAGGCGCCAGCTCCGGCCTGGGAAATCAAGAGTAATGTTTAGTGGGAGAAATGGAACTCCCACCCTAAACCAACTAATGTTGACCCGGATTAATGAACCTCTGTTTACTGATATGGGGGGTGGTTTCCCTCCAAAAGTAATGAATCCCCACTAAAACCAGGGACACCCCCATATTAATCAACCAGGGGTTTATTAATCCGTGGTTAACATGAAAAGCCTAACATCCTAACTGGATGGCTAGGAGCCCAGGCTCTGTGGCCTTCCGGAACCCGGGGCCAGGAAACCACCGGACAACGAAGGTCGCGAGGAAGAGGGTTTCTAGATTTCGCCCAAAACAATTCAAAACAAAACTGGGCTGCCCGTTTTCAGATCCCCGCTAAACATGACTAACCTTTAGTGGGTGAAATGGAAACTACCAGTAAACACTAGACATTTCCAAAAGGAGGAACTTATAGGGCACGTTGGTCCATGGACATGACCAACCTGTGGAATCCCCAGATATTTTTTCAGGTGAACTTCTGGATCCTGAGCTGGAAGGGCGCCATGGATTGGATGCATCCAAGTCACCCCCACTGAATATCCCCGAAGTGGCATTCACATTGCAACCCGCTTGAGTCAACTTGCAAAGTGCCATAGTCGTCCAAAACAAGTCAACTCTGGATAGGCGAAACATGACCAAGCTCTGCTTGTGGACCTAGTGCGTTGGGGACCGGTGTCTAATTTTACTTTCTGTTGGTTCTGTATGGCTTGAGAGCCATGTCGGCGGAAACTTTTCTCGCTCAGGGCAGCCGGAAACTTGAAGCATTGAGACCCCCGTTTCAGCTGTGTGGGAACTACCGTGCGATGCCAAAGTGTGACTTTGTCACTTCACTTTAAACATCCAGTTCTTCAAAACCGGAGAACGAGCAGCTGGTTCAAAACCACCTTTGACATGAGGACAGCCATGGAAATACTGTGGAAATCGCAAAACATGAGCTCATGGACCTGTCCTTGGTGTTAAACTCTCAAGAAGTTGTCTTGTTAGAGCCGACGTTGAGAATGAGCAACTATTGTATTTCACCAACCATTCATGGAGCCACACGAGGGATCCTCATGGGTATCATCGCAAACCCTCCCAGGCCAACATGACCCACGTTTTATCAGGGAGGCGCCTGCTTCATGAGAATCCGACATTGAGTTGCCGTTCCCCATGGCCCAAACTGCACAACGCGGACACAGAACACAAACGTGGACAGGCGGGAGAAGCCCTTTTTCGAAACTGGAGGAGCCCCGTCAGTGCTTGGCTGGAATCCTGGTGAGTGGAAAACAAAGGGAACCCCAAAAAAGCAAAACACAAAAAAAGGGGGACCTAATTCTGGGGAAGAGCGGGGACAGGGCTCTGCGTTCCCTCTTACCCAGGTCAAAAGGTCTGAAGCTTTTTGCCTCAGTTTACCATAGAAAGCAGCAAGGGAATGTTCCCCACAGTGGGCCAAAGACCCAACAGGTCAAGACTTCGCCGGGTCCATTTAAGTGACATCCGCAAAAAACAACCTCTACTAAAGGGTGGTAAAAGAAGAAACCACCGGGTCCCAAAAGAAATCTGGTTCACTTGCCAAAAGGACCTGGAAAACAGTTCACTGAACTTGAATCAAGGGCAAACGGACAGCTCAAATCCGGTCGATTCGCTTTGAAGCCTGCTGTCACCGTGCCAGAGGTTCTACCCCAAGGCTCCGATCGCTGCTTGGTATGCAGAACCCGGGACCACGCTCGGTCCCCGTGCCACACCGAGAGTTGCTTTAGAGATGTCAAAAGGACATATTTTGAGTTGCCCCAAAATCCATCGATTGCAGGAAATCCCGACCTGGAGTCTTTAGTTCTGAAATCGCCTGGCGTCTATGCCCTCAGATAAACTGTGAATTGCTCGGCTGAAGTCAGGTTAAGCAGAGAAACAAGAAAGATACCCACATCCGAAAGCTTATCTTCAAGACTTTCCTGGTGGATTCCGTTCTCCCATTCCTTCCAACCGTTTGCCAAGCCCAGCCGTTTCCAAGCCCTTTGCTTGGAAGTTAACCTGGTCTTGCACGCGACCTGTTGAGCCCATCAGTCGAACCCAGGCGTTTCAGGGATCCTTACATTATACACCTGAACATTGCCTTGTCGATATAGTGGTTTCCCCTTATTTTGGTGGAAAATGTTTCAATTGGGCCAAATGTATCTTTTGAGGAGCCCCGGGTTGGGCGCTTGGGTTGCCCCTTTTCGGGGGGTGTTAGACATGCACCCAGCCGACGAGCGCCAGGCTGAAGTTGAGCAACTAGCCGCTGCAGCGCGGCCGCCTGCGCGAAGCTGTGGTGTTTATCTCACTTGCCCAAAGGAGTTGGAAATAAAAGGTAATCACCTTTTGGTACCACTAAAAATGGTTGCCAAAATGGGAAAACCAAAAGGTCAAAAGGTCGAGTCGCTTTGGGCAACTGAGGTTTCGCTGTGCAATTTAGGAAATATTAAAGGCCGCCACGATTGGCGGCTGGTCAATCGTCCTGTTTCCGCGGAAAACTTACCATCTTCGCGAGAACAAAGAAGTGTCTTGCAAGGACCTTTGATCAACCCCCCCCCCCAATTACACAGCATTGGCCTATGATCACGTAGTTTGACTTGACCCCACAACCCGACAATACCTAGTAGCCAGCCCCATTCTGCCTCGTAGAGCCTTGTTTTGCTGGTGTTTGAAGGGCGGCTAACAGGAAATCAAACATTGTGGACCACCATTTTCCAATTCGAGCCATACACACGGTCACAATTAAACCAACAAAACAAAACTGGAGCCCAACGGGATCCAAACCCATACAGAATCAAGCAAGCCCATTCGACCAACATATTAAAATTACAACAACTGTGGTCCAAAGGGCAACCCTCCAAGCGTTCTTGATTCAGAACCCTTCAAAATCTTCCAGGGACCCCCCAAAAATGCCGACGCTTGAGTCAAAGGCGTCGCTGTTTGCTGCTACATGGTGTCCCTAACGCCACACTCATCCCAACGGCGCCTTTCTGGAACTTTGGCCGGGTGTTTTGTTCAAGGATTTGTTGGCAATGGGGTGGGTTGTCAACACCCGGCAGGCCGCATCACCAGGGTCCAAAGACGGCGCAACTTGGTGGTTGGAGATTATCCGACTCAGTTCCATGTTTTGTCTACCGTATAATGCAACATATGTTCTTAAATTGGTGATGAATTCCATTTAAAACCAAGGGAAAAATATTCATTTCAGCAAATGGAGGTGAACATCCATCCCCACTAAAATAGGTCCTAAAATGGTGGTGCACCGAAAACCCCCAAAATGGAATCCCAAAACGGTTTTGACCACCACAGCCATGTTTTGGGAGGAGACCCCAGATATCCCATTTCCAAAAAAATCCGACCCGTGCCTCAGCCGCCATACACGCAGCGGCGAAATCTCCGCGCCGACCCCCCGGCCGTCATCTTGACGGGTTGGCTAGGCCTTATATGGAATGGGGATTTAAACCCATCTTGGTTGCTGCAACGACCCCCCTGCAAAAAGTGAACAACAACTTGTTGGGGTTTAGTTCGGAAAACACAACTTGATTTCAACCAAAAAGTTGAAGTCTAAAGATTCGTTGCCCAATAGCAGTCAAGCCATTTTGTCATGACACAAATACTACTGGTGCAAAGGGGTTTTGAAACCATCTATTCTAGGGGTGGCTTCCCGAAAACAACCAAAAACCCTCAACAAATTGGATCCGGTGCGATCTGGTTCTTAAAAAGAACGATGGCTGAAAAGAATGGACCAGGAAAGTCACCCCTAGATCTATGACAAAACCAGATCTATGTCAAAACCAGATTTCCCTAAAGAAAGCACGGCCAAGGATCGCAGCAAAGTTCATTCTGCGCGACCTGGAACCTTTCAGTCAGTGGAATAGCTGCAGTGGTCCCGCATGGTCTTGCTAAGAAGCCAAGCTTCAGCCCAGATTTAGATGGGAAACCAGCCCTTTGGGTGGCTGAGTTTGAAAGGAACACAACCCCCTCCCAACCAACCCTTGCATTTCCAAAACAAGTTCTCAAAGAAATCGGCTCGAGAGATTGTAACCCAACTGGGAAATGAGACATTCACTTGAAATCTGTAAAATCATATATAAACTCGAGTGTAAAAACCTGGGAAATGAGACATGCATGTGAAATGTGTCACGTTCTATATACACTCTATTAAGGACCGGCCACTTCCAGGCTCTAAGATGCTTGCAGCTCTTAGCCAAAACCCCACTCAGCCGGGCCAAAGCGACTGCTTCTTTACTTAGATACATATATGTATATATGTTGTTTTTTGTTTCCTCGGAAGAGGCGCCCCTAGCCATGTGAGTTTTAGCTGCCAGTCTGGCTAAAACACTGCAACAACAAGGGTCTTCTGCATGTGCACGCGCTGGTGCCTAGGCGAAATGCAAAATGTCCTGTCGCATCTGACCCTGACCATCTCAGAAAGAAACAACAACAAAAAACCAAAAAAAATCGGACAATCTTTGAGAAAACCCTCCCAAAAAAAACAATATTCAGAGAGTCTTCACAAGGTGTAGTCTTCCACAAAGTTCCCAGGTATTGTTGTTGGTTTTCTCGATTGTGTTTTTGCTTCTTTCGGGTTTCGTGTTTTGTTTGTTTTCTGAGATGGTCAGTGTCAATAGATGTGACAGGAAAATGTGCATTTTGCCTAGTCGCCAGCGCGTGCACATGCATGCAGAAAGCCGGTTTTCTCCCCCCCTCTTTCTTTTTCTTGTTTTCCGGGAACTCTCTGAATATTGCGTTTTGTTGTGCTTATTCTTGGCTTTCTCCAGTTGTTTTTGTTTTTTTTTGCTCTTTGTTGTTTTCTCGATGTTGTTTGACTTTTTTGGAATGGTTAGTGTCAGAGGCGACAGCAAAATGTGCATTTAGTATCAATTGCTGCACAAGATTCCCACAGGATTTTTACCGGATTCCCTTTCCAACAGAACTGTCCTTTCAAGTCAGTAAACATTTAAGCACAATATGGCACCTCTGAATTCTTTCCTCATGAATTCTTATTTAGGATGTTTATGAATACTACGGGAATAGGGGAATGCTAAGGGAATATTAAACGAATGATAGGGAATTCTCAGGAAATAAAAGGGCATACTAGCGGAATACGAAGAGAATACTGCGAACATTCTTCGAGTACCAGGGACAAAAGGAAAGCTGACCAAATGCAGCTGGATCTGCAACAAACGTATGTAAACGACCTGCTGAAAAGAGAATACACAACCCAGATGCTTGTTCATAAAGCATGTGCTTGTTCGGGCCCAAACAGCTTGCACGTCGCACATTGACGCTGCAGAAGGCAACAGTGGCCAGTCGCGAGGCGTGTGGCTGTGAGCTGAGCAGCTGATTGGTGCATATCTTCACTTGGCTGGAATTGGGACCCCAGCAAATATATATATATATATATATTGCCTGATTTAAGAGTTCTTTTTGAAATGATAGAAGGATATGGAAAACAATGGGAACCCCAAAAAAACAAAAGATTCAAAAGGGGAACTAATTCTGGGGAAGTTCAGAGCTTAGGGGGCGGGAGTGCGTTTTTTCAGCGTCTGTGCTTGTCTCTGTAGCCGGTGCGCCGGACTGAACGCATTCGTTTTGCAAACTTCTACAGCCAGACTGGTTGATTCGTGCATGCCGAAACACAAATAAATACGGTCCCTGCCATACTTCCATTTGCATAAGCCCCTAAAAGAAACAAAAAAATGTCCAGTAGTCATAGGTCCCCTTTAAAACGAACAGGGGAAGGAAAAAAAAAAAAAAAAAAAAAACATATTAATTTCAGCGAATACAACCAACAAACATCTACTCGTGCCAAAATGCCCGTGGGGCGGGACACGTCAAAGACTCGCTCAGAGCGGCTGCCAGGAATGGGCAGAAAGGGGGAACCAGGTGAACGCAGGCGAACCCATGTGGTGGCCCCAGGAAAAAATAAACAAATATGTTTCCAGTGATGAATTCCTTTTAAAGCCAACAAGGGGAAAAACACAAAAATCTTAAGCAAATGGATGCAGATAGGCATGGTTTCTCACCCTAACATCAACAGGAAAATGGCGAAGGCCTACTTCGGTTACTCCCAGGTCGATCAAGGCTCAATGAAAAAGCCATGTGAGCGTTGTTGTATTGTTCCCCCTAAACTTGATTGGACATTGTTCAAGCTTCCGCGGACCCTTTCGCCATCCTTGCTGTGGGCCAAGAGGTCCCTTCTGCGGGCTTCCGTGGCACAAGTTGTTCATCGCTTGCTTCCTCAAACCTTCCGCGGCGCATGTTTTACAAGATTTGATTCCGGAGTACTGGCGCAAGGAGAAAAGTCAGTTTAAGTAAGCAACGCAAGTAATGTTCCTCCTGTGTTGGTGCAGCGTGTGCAGGCTTGGGCTCCATTGGGCTACTGGTGTTGCACATGGAGCTTCCGCGAAATCCGCCGGCAGTTGGGTCTTTGGTCCTCTTGGCTTGCTGTGAGCAACTGCTCTTCCAGCGCAAGCATTGTGCTTCTTGTGTGCAGCAACACTCTTCTGCTTCTACTGTCGCAACTGCTTCGCCTCTCTGTTCCATGCACGCGAAGCCTTCCGGAGGCTTCTTCCGCGCGTGTGGCGCGGTGCACATGAATAATAGCACCAAAGACCAGCCGGTGAAAAAAAATGAATAGAACGGAAACTGCTTGGAGGGGAAACCGGGTATGTCATGTAAGTGGTTAAGCATGGTTACAGCCCACCCTACAGTCCCCCAAATGGGGCTACCATGGCTGCTATTCATGTAATGTTGACCCCGGATTAACAAGCCCGTCCAATTGATAGGGGGGGTTCCCTCCCAAAGTGACGAACCCCCACTAAAACGGGGGATGTTTATAAATCCGGGGTTCCCAGTAGTAGGATACCATGGTTACAAATCATTTACTAAGTACCCACTGGGAGTGTTGCATCTTCGGCCCCACCCCTGATCCTCTTCTTTTCAACCGCCGCTCAAACGACACACCAACTGCTCTCCTTCAAAGTCATGCAACTTGCATGTTCAACAGGGGATCTGGAAAATCAAACAACATCACAATTGCATTCCTTTTGGAGAAACTAAACAACAAAACAAGCCTTTTTGCGATAAATCGCACCCAGCAAGCTTTACAGCCGAACTTGCGCGAGTTTCGGCAATCCACTTGCAGCGCTGGATTGGCAGCAGTTCCCTCCTGGCGCGGAAAAAAAGCTGTGCTGAGCCACGTTGAGCTCGTGTTTGTCAAATCGGCAAGGAAGCTGAAAGAAGAGCCGAGAATAATCTCGGTTGAATTGGGGAGTACCCATAGCCGGGCCAACTGCACCTCACATATGGCTGTGGGTCATAAATATGCCCAAAATGGAACCCTGATAAATGGAAACATGGACTAAAATCTGCGGTCCCCTGGGGGTTTGATTTGGACCCATGCCCATATCGAAAGATGTGAGGTTGTGACTGCTGCCAAGTGAGCTGGTGCAAATCCGCGAAAAAAGCACCTGATGAAACAATGAGGGCATGGCTCAACTGAGCCAAGTTGAGTGCTTGGCAAGAACAGGCTGGCTTGCCAACGATCTGAGCGCATGTGCATTGAACAGCCTAAAGCTGATCGCTTTGCAGGTGCAAAGGCTAGCTTCAAATGCTGGATGTACTGCAAACGTCTGCCGAGTTCACAGAACTGTTCAACTGCGTTGCAGGACTGAGGCAGCTACCCGTTAACCCCTGTCAGGACAAATGAGCTGTGCTGAAACACGTTGAGCTGGTATGTGTCAAATCGGCAAGGAAGCTGAATGAAGTGCTCGGAATAATCTCTGAATTGGGGAGTACCTATATACCTAGACCCTCCAGGCTGCCAGGTGTGCATTGGTTCTGCCGTTTGCTGAAAAAGCTATATATTGTGCCGTTTGCTCCAAAAAGAGCCTTTTCCTTTCAAAAGTGCTGCTTCAAAATCTTGCCAAAACCTGGTCGGCAAATGTCGCTTTTTGGTCGGGGAATGTCGCCTTTGGGTCGGGCAATGTCGCCTTTTCGTCTTCATCCTGGTTTCGCAAAACAGCAAAATACGCAAAACAAATGCACTGAGGCAAAAAATGTGTCGTTTGCACCAAAAGGAGCCTTTGGCCCAAACAGCACAAAAAAGGCATACTTAGGAGGGGCCCAGGTATATATATATATATAGACCGGCCAACAGGACCCCTTACTTCGCTCACAATGTCTAAACGCACCCACGTTATCCACAGTGGCATACAATCATGCTTCAGCTATGTCAGGAGAAACATATCGAAACATGTGAGGATGTCAACGGTTGACATAGCTGCTGCCAAGTAAGCCATATCTGCCAGAAAAGCACCTGATGAAACAATACGAGCACGCCCGAAGTGAGACAAATTGATGTGCTGGACAACAGCAGGCTGGCTTGGCAACTCTCTACGCGCTGGATGTTCATTGAACTGCCTAAAGCTGATCGCTTCGCAGGTGTAAGGGGTAGCTTCAAATGCTGGCAAAGTGAAAGTTGGCGTGGCCACAGTGGAGCCATCGCGAGCTTGATTGATCGTATGCTTGGCTGCCAAATGCTACCCTGATACTTCATTGCTCTCAGCGATGGCTCTAGCTCCCTCAATGAGGAAGCCACCATGATCCAGTCAAAAACCGTGAGCTTCACAGAACTCTTCGACTGTGTTGCAGGACTGGCAGCAGTTAACCGTTAGCCCCTGTCGAGACAAACAAGCTGTGCTCAAACATGTTGAGCTCGTGATTGTCAAATCGGCAAGGACGCTGAATGAAGTGCTCAGAACAATCTCGGTTGAATTGGGGAGTACCTATAGCTAGACTGGCCACCTTGTCTCGTGACATACAATCATCATGCCTCAGCTCTGAAAAAAATACACGTGTGTACCATGTCAACTGCTGCCAGGCGGGCTCATACATCTCACTGTAAGCGCGCACACTGAGTGCTGATGAAACAATAAGAGCATGGCTCAACTGAGCCAAATTGATGTGCTGGACAACATCAGGCTGGCTTGGCAACGCTCTGAGCGCTGGATGTTCATTTGCAGCCTAAAGCTGATCGCTTCGCAGGTGCAAGGCGTAGCGACAACTGTCGGCAAAGTGAAAGCTGGCGTGGTCATAGTGGAGCCACTGCGAGCTTGGTTGATCGTATGCTTGGCTGCCAAATGCTGGCCTTGCATGGCTCGCGATGGCGCTCCTTCAATGAGAACGACACTTAAAACTGCAAGTTCTGCCTCCAGACTGCGATCGGGTGCGAGGCACCGCGGAAACCTGTGTCTTGTCTACAGGACTGGGAGCAGTGAACCGCCGCGAACGAGCTGCCCAAAACTGGCCGCTTGGCATCTGTTCAGGAACCAGCGTTTGGGTCAGGTAATTTGGTGTCACTTACATGGACCAATATTACATTTGAGGAAGATGAAAGAGGTATCCAGGCTTTTTTGTTAAAATTAGGGAGTATATGGGCGTATCTAGTGTGAGCAAAGCGGCCCAGTCTGCTCGCAAGATGTACCCAGAGCACGGAGTCCCGTGACATACAATCATGCTTCAGTTCTCTCTGGAACAACATATTGAACCCCTCCAACATGGCGCCTTTGTTGCTGTTCCATGTATATCCGCAAATCGTGCAACCTCGTTCTTTCTTTCTTTTTAAAGGAGGGGCAGTCGTTTTGGTGTGTTATGTGTTGGTTTAAAAAATAAGCAAATCACATATGGCTGTGGGTCACAACCCTGTACCCCTGGTGAACGTCAAAATAGGTGGCAAGTGGATGTTCAAAATGGAGCCATAGCCCCATGGCCATATTCAAACAACAAATCGCACCGTGTCTCTGGTGGTCAACTGCTGCCAGGCAAGCGAGCTCACACCGACGCCTCTGCAGCATCCAAAACCAATTGACTTTAGATTCTACAAACATGAAGATATGTGGCTGTGGGTCAAAACCAATGGTACCATTTGGGGGTAGGTGCACCACCCATTTTAGAACCTATTCTAGCGGGGATGTGGATGTTCACTGGAAATACGATTTGGATTTTGACCCATGGCCATGTAAAAGCAACAAACCCAAAACACGGGGAAAACACGCAGGCCTGCCCATAACCCCAACGAAAAATATCCCAGAGAGAAACAAAAAACACCAATGGGGTTTCGGGCGAGCTAAGCGAAGGCCCGGAGCTTTCCTGCCTGATCCGCACAAGTCAAACATTTCGTGCGGCCGGACCGAAGGGTCAAAACATCCCACTGCCCCAGTGGGCAAAACATGGAGGCATCTCGTCCCGAAAAATCGCGGTCCCGAAAGGAAGATAGAAGAAAGAGTGGCTGTGGTTGTCAAAGATAGGTACCCCAAATGGAACCCCGGCAAGTGGAAACATGGACCAAAACCTGTGGTCCCCTGGTGGCTTAATTTTGACCCATACCCACAAGTGGCTTTGTTGGATCCCCTTGCAAAATGAGCAGAAACAAGAACAAGCTTTTCTCCAAGCGCTGCTTCGCGTTTGCTTTGTTTGACCGATCGACCAGGCTCATCGGGCAGGGCGAGCATCAACGGACCAAGGGTCTTGCGATGCAAGTGGCCGAGTCTGGCATCTCCAGCACAAAGAATTCCCCGGCACACCCATGTCAGTATACGGGGGTTGATCAACATTCCGTTCGGCCCCCAAATGACCATGCGTTATCTTTCCCTTGTCGGAATTGAAATATCAAGTCTTTTTCGTTGCTTTCCAACCATTGCGCACCTGTGGATCAACCCTGTCCCATTCGGTGCGATCGAAACAAGCCACCGGCCAAATGGGATTCCATGCGGATCTCCAGCGAAACAAAGCACCGGCCCATGGGGATTTGCCATGGGCCTCAGCACAGAAGCGGCACCAGGTGTGGCAACTCCTCCCCGCGCCGCAACTCCTGAGGCGCGCGACTCTTCGGTCGAAGCAAGAAGACCTTCTCCGTGCGGAAAAGTCGTCGTCTTTTTGAAGGCAAACATATCCCATGGTCGCAGTGCAGCGGCAGTTGCGTCAGCATGCTGGGTTGTTTTCGAGGGAAGCCAAAAGGAAAGGGGTGCCCTAAAAACAGAAACACGCACACCTTGTTTCCCTGCTTCCCAGCCCTACCTGACTAGCCCAAGCGCTGTCACATGAACGACTGACTGACTGACTCACTGGCTGGCTGGCTGGCTGGCTGGCTGGCTGGCTGGCTGGCTAGTTGACTGGCTGACTGACTTGCACCTGCTTGTTGGACACTTGGGATTTCAATTATAGTCGTTGGGTTTGGGGTGAAGACAGCAACGCAGGTCTGCGAATTCGAAAGAAATCCTACTGGAAAGCCACCTAGGCCCGTGTGCATTGTGGGGTTCTCATCGACCTCACTTCCTCTCTCTGAATGCAGCAAAGTAGCCACCGAAAGGGTCAACGCTTCTGGCTCCCGCTCCAACTGCTCAAGGAAGTTGTTCATGCGAGCAAGGTGCCACCTTTGCGATAGGCACCGTATACCCTACTCCCCTTCGGAACATGCAAGCGAAGCCAACAAGTTCTCAAAACTGAACGTGGCGCGCATACCGCTTTGGCTTCTTGGGAAAAGGCATCAGGATGCGCAGCATTGAACACCTGCATGTTCTGGGAAGTCAGTGAACATGCTCATTCAAAGTCACTGACATCGAACTCAGCAGGAAACATGTCTGAAACGAGTTGCAAGATCACGGCATTGGTGGAACATATTGTCAACATAGAACTGTTCAGGATCAGGATCAAAGCTTTATCTTCCATATCATGCAAGGGATTCTCTCCGCACAAGCAAGACTCATCATCCTTCCCGGAAATGTCCACTGCCTCAACAACCACCACGTGCCACTTCTTGAACCCCCAGGCCAACTCAAACAAGTTCTGGTTTACTGTGTTGGCGCGATTGGTTCAGAATCAATCCACCTTTCAGGCGCAGCCAGGCCCCTGAGTCGTCAAGCACTGTCTATACATTTGGGCATCTGACCGGACCAAACAAGACCCAAATGATCTCAAGCCAACGTCATCCATCCATTCCTATTGAAAATGGCTCTCCAAAGTCCAAAGAAAAAACCCACTAAAACAAATATCTTCAGAATCGAGAAGCTGGACAAAGAACAAAGAAAAACATGCCAAGGACCAGAAGGGGAGTGACGGAAAACAAAGGCAGCCAAGGGCAACACCATCACATGAGCACAAGCAAAACCGATCGGTACTAACTGGTCTACCCAAACCAATGTAAAGAATTACAAAGGCGGCCGCACCTAACTCTGGCTGGGTCCGTCCTGTACTAATCTGCACTTTCCCGGGTTTTGATTCTGGCTCACTTTCCCGGGTTTTGATTCTTGCAGTCAAAAGGACGGCACCCATTTTTTTACAATCCAAAGAGCTGATTGAGAAGCTCACTGATGGTGAGGGGGACATCCACAAGTACCAGATTATAAATGCTGGAGAACACCCCGATGTTTCCTTTTTCAAAAATGATAGACATGACAAGTGTTTTTGTTGTTTTCTTTTTCCGTATCCAATCAGAGATAAGCTTCTCTCTGGTATACATCTCCCTTCAGTCTCTAGGATGGATAGATCGTGGGACATCTCCTGATAGAAGGTACTTTGAAGAATTGCACAAACAAAGTCCAAACCTTAACTGGGCTGTCCAAACTGATCCCCTGCTAAAAACATAATTGGTGGGTTCAATGGAACTCCCCCGCTAATACCTAAAAACCTAAAAGCCTAAGGGACGGCTGGGAACCGCCAAGTCAAAAGATTTATATTCTAAACAGTTCCGCGACGAAATACGGGCGGGATGAGGGACGTCATCATCCGACACTCTCATGCCCCAGGGCTTCACAGCATTGTTTAGCTTCTTAGTCATCGATACATAGAAAGCTATGCTACCGTATCCTTACAGAAGAACTCCGATCGGTAGCTCCTTAAGCTCCCTCTTGAAAGGCAAATTTGGATACCCCTAGCTCCGCAACGGCTCCCTGCCAACCACCAGCTAGTGTATGTTCAGCCAAATTTTGGAGGAGACAGTGAGATGGCCATGGGTCAAAATCCCCTACCCGCAGTGAACATCCCAATCCCCACTAAAATAGACTTTCATGGGTGGTGCACCTACCTCAAAATGGTACCATTGGTTTTGACCCACAGCCAGATCCGGCCGAGGTGCTCGTGCATTCTGCGATCCGGCGGCATGGGGTGAGCAATGTGCGTGGCCGGGGGGATCGCATCCCAGGAAGACACGGAGAGCGATCCGCTTTGGTCCTTCGAGAGAAAAAAGGGCGAGCGGCGCGGGTTAATTTGAGCCCTCAGGGCCCCCTGTTCCCTCATTCTTGGGTTGGCTGGCTATCAGAGCCCTTTTTCGGGACCAAACTGTATTGGGCGCGAGGGGTCCCTGATGCTCCCTGATGATCCCTGATGCATTCCTGATGAGCCCTGATGCTCGCTGGTCACTGATTTTGGGGTTGGCCGGCCTGACAAGAATACCCAACACGAGGTTTTTTACCATTTTGGGACAAAGAAATCGGTGCGGAATTGATCAGGTAGCGCTTGATTTCTCACTCAAGCGGCCCTTGATGGGTACAGCACTCGCTGAAAAGTGGCCGCCGCACAACGTCGGCTTCGCAGCGGGGCAAACAAACTCTGAAAGCGTGACTATTCTAAGAAGTTGTCCACCAGGCCGGCGCACACAACTAGGTCCTCCAGTCGAGAGGAAAGAACAAGGGCACCCTTTTTCTGTAGTCTACTTTAGTAGGGGAACCCTCCCAACCCAAAAATGAAACGGAAAAAGGGAGACAACATCTGAAAGTGCCGGCTTCGCAACTTCGGATATTTTTTTCTCAAAGAACTGAGCGGAGTGGTTCGCAAGACCCTGGGGAACCACCGACCTCTGAAGTGCTTCAATGTGGGTTTGTCTCAAAGTAAGGGAACCTCAAAACTGGTGGTGTTACTCTTGTTCCCCTTTGAAGACACTCCAAAAAGGGTACCATCATAAACAGGCACACACATTTGCAACTCGCAACAGTTTGGAGCATTTGAAGCTGGCAAGGTACACTCCCCGGAAGCCCTGAAATATCCTTGTTGCAGTCTATTCTTCGTCGAAACCTAGGAAGATCCTAGATAGTATTCCGTCTTTGCCAAAAAGGTATATACCTGTACCCGAAAGCATACATGACATGCCGGTATAGGTCTGAACAAAACTTACATGAACACGTCTTAGGACATTTGACGAAAATCGCCTTTAGCAGGCTGCAAGAGTTTGCGGGGTTCCTGGACGGACTTACACACAGTTTGCCATTTATTTGGCCCCTCAGACTTAACTCCGCTTCGCGCCTTACGTCTCCATTTGCTGTGACAGTTCCCTTGCCGCCTTTGCAACTTTGCAGTTTTCTCAGAACTGAAATGCAGAACTGAACATGCACAAATCGGCGGTAACAGTACAAAGTCAGCGAAACATTTGCTTGGAGAAATGCGAGCCTTAAAGAAAGCTCCTCGTCATGCTCCGCGCACATTCACTTGGCTTTTCGGCCCATGAGCATGACAAGCTTGAGGTTCTTGCAGCAACAAATACTTGAGCGCTCCAGTGTTTGTTGTTGTTGTTGTCCGCAAGCAACATACAGATTTTGCTCAAATGTATGGATTTCACGTACATGCCCCATTTGTGCGGACATGTCCAACTAAGTTCCCTTGGGTCCAGGTTATTGTTTCAATTGGAGACGCCTCAACCGCTTCTCATGCTTGCCGTTGTCACTCGACCTTACAAGCAGTTCTTCCACATGGGTCACACAAGCAGAATAAATATGTGCATGACATCACTGGGCTGTCCTCAGATCCCCGCTAAAAGTGACTAACTTTTAGTGGGTTAAATGGAAATCCAACCGGCTAAGAAGCTAAGGAATTGGATGGCTGGAAGCCACCAAGATCAATCAAGCCTTTCCCACTGCCTAAGAGATGCTGCCGGGGTCACTCCTGCGTGGCAGTTGTTCCTGGCAAGTCTGTTTTTCAGGCTCACGCGAGTTTCCTTCGGATGGACGAAATCCATTTCGCATTACCTTGAACCCATGGTTGAACCCCTGATTTCTTGGTATTTCCGGGGGAATCATCCAGAAATCCCCGGGTTTCTTAGGGTTTCGGCGCCCTCAGGCTCCGCCGAAACCGAAACCGAAACCGCGCGCCTGCAGTGACCGACGTGCCGGACTTCGTGGCCGCACGGCCAGGGATGGTCCCATGGTCTGGCAGGCCTGAAGGCGTTTTGTCTCGGGCTCAGAGGCCCAGTGGGAATTTCTACCTGGAGTCTTTTTCTAAGGACCCAATTGTCATTACCCAAAAATAAAGAAATGGGTCATGGTTGGCTCACTTTTAAAAAGGGTCAGAAGGAGACTCCAGGTATGATTTCTATGGAAACAAAAGAATCGGCATGCTTTTTTTTCTAGGGGTACCTTCCATTTCCATTCTTGACCCAGGGATCCGGATTTTTCTAGAAAACTTCCGGAAACCCAGGGAAAACGGATCCGGTCTTGGGAAAGAACGATGCTTGAAAAGAATGGAAAAGGAATCAAACCCTATATGTTTTGGTGGGTATGACTTTAAAGGAACCGGAACCCTTCCCAAAAAAAGCTTGGAAAAAGGGGCA
This sequence comes from Effrenium voratum, assembly GCA_963377175.1. Taxonomy (NCBI): domain Eukaryota; class Dinophyceae; order Suessiales; family Symbiodiniaceae; genus Effrenium; species Effrenium voratum. Next base: position 231,839 of record CAUJNA010003221.1, read on the forward strand.
CCACTGGGCAACTGGGTGGCATCGCGCACATCTTGCTGGCACTGGCCACCTATTCACAAGCCAACTTCAAAAGCTGAACCTGGGCGGGCTGTGGTTGAAATGGAATCCACGAATCTGTGACACCACAGAAAGGGCCTAACCCCCAAAGACCAATCCTCCAACAGGGGGAGAGTCACTTGTATCACCGGAGTGGGGGATAAAGCCCTCGTGATCCCACCTGGAACCTGAGTTGGAGTCAGGCGACTCCAATACACACGATGCGAATATCCCGACTGAGGCTGCTGCTGTCGAAGGTGACAGGCACGGTGCTTGCTCCACAGCCCATGCTGCCTAACCCTTCAAAGCCCACGGAGCCAAACTTTTCGCGAATTTCGGGTCCGCAGTCTGCCATCGAGGCATCTGGCTGTGAGTCAAAAATAGATTAAAAAAAAAAGATAGGGTAACCCCAAAATGGCGCAAGCCCTGGTAAGTAGACACATCGACTAAAACCCGCGGTCCCCTGGGGGTTTGAAATTGACCCATAGCCATCTCGGTTCTGGCAGATTGTTTTAACTCACCACAGGATTGCCACTCCCTCCCACCAGCTAACATGGAAGTGCCTTCGGACCCCTGCAGAAAGACTACTTTTTTTCTTGGAAAGGGCTTTTTTTGCACTTCCATGTGAGTTGGTGGGATGGTAATTACTGCCACGCAAGTGGTGACCGTCTACATACATTTGCGACGTGGGATTCAGGACTGGCAGCAGACCCCTACGCATAGTCTCAAACATGTCGAGGTGTTGTGTGTGTGTGTGTATCAATTCGGCAAGGAAGCTGAACGAAAGAAGTGGTAAGCAAAAAGCACTCAGAATGAATCCAGTTGAAATGGGGCGTAACTGGACTGGTCAGTACGACCCTGTATGCTGAAGTTCTAAACGTGCTCAAAGCTCCCCTGCCATACAAATTTTCTTCAGCTATGTCTGGGAAGCATATTGAAACATGTGAGGTTGTCAAGTGCTGCCAAGCGAGCTGGTGCAATTCAGCTGGAAAAGCGCACTCACACTGACACCTGAATCGCAATCAACACCTGGTACTAAGCGGGTCCACCGCACCCAAAACCCATGACAATCCCCGAACTCCGAAGTGTTCCTTTCAGTTTCCCTTTAATGCCACCAATAAAAGGGCTAGCGGCTACTCTCAAATAAATACAGAGCCACATGGATTGCAGCCTTGAGTTGCACATTTTTGACACCGCCCTGACACATCGCCACTGGAACTCTCCAAGCAGTGGTCCTTTGCACTGCATCACTGGTCAGCCTTTGGACTGCCTAAGGGACCTGACTTGATCAAACAGGGCTGTAGGACTTGGACCCCCAAACAGGTGGTTTCCTTTTGGATTCCCTAAAAAGCCCACAAAAAGGGGTACGAGACCCCCAAACAAGACGAGCCTATCCCCCTGGCCGGCTTTGCCGGAGCCAGGGTGAGACGGTACTTCTGTGAATGCTCAAAGGCACTTTGCGCCGGAAGAAAAAGACAGTTGAACCACTCACAGTCAGCAGGCCTCGGCTCTTGTCACTCCTGAACGCACCGAATCTGGACACAAATACGCCGGGCGGAAAAACACACATGGCTGTGGGTCAAAATTAAACCACCAGGAATTGGACCGCAGGTTTGAGTCCATGTTTCCTTCTACCAGAGTTCCATTTTGGGTACCTATTTTTGACCCACAGCCACATTTGGCAATCAGCCGAGAAAGGGAGCGAATGAAGTGAATTCCCGTCCATGATTGCGAGCAAACCAGTGCAAAGGAGGGACGACCACCAGCAGAATTACTTGAAAGGCGGGTCGTCGAAAGCCAGCCCAACATAGTAAGAATCTCTGCAGCTACCTCACGCCAAAGAAATACCCTACTTATTTCGACTCAAACGTGGACACATACGGGAATGTGCATTGAGTTGAAGAGAAAATGGCGACATCAAACGCATGGCGCAGCCCTTTCCCCGACAAGCAACCGGATCTCTGGTTGCATGTTCACAGGAAAGCGACCTCAGCGAGGCCTCGTTTGTTCCGGATTCACAGCGCGTGGGGCGTATTTATACTCCAGGGTGAACGCTTGCAACCAACATGTGGGGAAATGCGCCATCTACGTTCACCCAAACTGTAAACTAGCATTCTATACATTTCTCGTATGTTTGGCTTTAAAGGGACCGCCCACCACCCAAAAGGGAAAAAGGAGACCAGGAGCCACGCTTTCTGGGCGATGTCTCGCATCGTCAGTTGATGCTTGAGCCAACGGAAACCAGGCTTGCTGCCAACCCTAGACCAACTTCAAACTTCAATCCAATCCTAAAACTTAAATTTGCTGAAGCCCCCTGTCAAAAGGACATACTTTCTGGGCTGCCCTCAGATCCCCGGCTAAAAGTTTAACTTTTGGTGGGTCAAATGGAAATCCAAACACTAAACCAACTGAAAAGCTAAAAAGCTAAGGAACCGGATGGCTGGGAGCCTCCAAGTCTTGAGGCCCTCGAACTCAGGCAGGAGCGATTTGCGCGTCGTCTCGCTCCCTGCACGGGGAGCCAGGACGTGTGCCAAAGGGCCACCAAACTGGCTTACCACCCCTAGAATCAGGGAGTTGGTCAGAAGGTCCCATGAACACGTGATGACCATTAGGGAAACCAACAAAAAAAAGGAATATATGTCCCGCCATACGGACAAAAGTTTGCCATGGTCATTTTGGGGGCAGACATTTTGATCAACCCCCAGTTGCACAAGCGCAAGAACCTTGCACAAGCGCAGGAACCTTGCACAAGACATGCAAATCCAGGCAGCCAACAAAGGGTGCAGTGGCAGGCTTGAACTTTGGGTCACGCCATGTTAATGCATTCCCTTTCAATCGCAAAGAGGGTTTTGAAGATGGCTCCTAAATCTTGCAAGCAAACCAACCACATGCTTGAATTTGCGTTGGGTTTTTACCTTGTTCCCTTGCAATATTGAGTTGGCATCAACCAGCAGTCAATCCTCGCGCGGCCTCGCGCCTGTTTTCTTCAGGCAGCACCGCAGTCACCCGCTGACTGCGTCCACGCACAACCCAAGGCATGATTGGGGTACACCTGTTTTGCAACATACCGGTGTGTCGGTTTTTAGGGGACCCCCACTATGGTGGTTCTCCTGTTGGTTTCCCTCCAAAAGCCCACCAGACATGGGGTATATACTGTACTAGACGCTCGCCAGCCAGGTCAATCTGCAAGGTCGCAGTTCCCAGGACCAATCTGGACAACAGCCAGCCCTCCCTCTGCCAAAAACCGATAGAAGCGACTGGCATCAAATTCCGCAAGTCGAGTCTCTGCAGGCCTTCCCCAGTGCCTGCATGTTTTTGGTTTGGGCTGTTCAAAATGGAATGTTCAAAAGTTCCAGGTATAGGTTTTGGAGAAATCGATGCTGATAAATACCAAACAAGCTTGTACCGCTATGCCTCCTACATGAGTGGTGATTAATCACTGTATATAACCACCATGCCTCTAAAATTCATGCTTGGAAAATACATCATTTGACAATTAATTGGAAGTGTTGCCCAATCCTAATGCATGATCTCTGAGAAACAGCTGGAAGGGAACCACTTTCATACCCGGACCTGGAAAGGGATCCCCTTTGAACAGCCCAGATTTCTCGAAAGAACTGGCTGATTCCCAGGGAAGGAGACCGAACCAATAAAACCATCTAGTAGTTTCCCGTAAACGTACCTCGAAACCGATCATTCCCCCAACCCGCAACAGCCTTACAAGAAAACAACACCATTCCCTGGCGACCAGCCAACTGAATGGAGTCCATTCCCTTCCGAAGGCTGGAGCTCAAGCTGGGAACAGCACGCGCACATCCGCATTCCGCCATGGAAAATCACTTCGCTGACTCGACTCAGTACCGAGTCTTGGCGGCGGATAGAACATCCCCTCACTTGCTGAGTGGATGGCCCAAAATAAGTCCAAACTGTATATCTACCACTAAAAGGGTCTTCCCAAAAAGTTTAAAGTCCATGAACTCAGGAAGTGAGTTCTTGGAGTGATGTGTAATGGAGCACGTGCCGTTGCGCCAGTGGACGTTGGTGGTTCCTTGGCCCCTGTGCTTGAGCTCTTCACTGTGAGGAAGGACATGAGCTGTCCTGGCCGTCTAGTTTGGCACCACGCCTCAAAAATGCGCTGCAACACCTTGTTGCCCTTGTCTTTCTTAATAATCAAAAGCACCACCACCACCACCAGCGACACCACCAGCAGCAGCAGCAGCAACAGCTGCAACAACAACAGCAACAGCAACAGCAACCACGACAACCACAACAACAACAACAACAACCACGACAACCACAACAACAACAACAACAACAACAACAACAACAACAACAACAACAACAACAACAACAACGACAACAACAACAACAACAACAACAACAAGGTTGGACGGGGGGGGTTTGCCCGGGAAAACAATGCGAAACGGCCGGGGAGGGTTTGCCCGAAGAACAATGTCACCGATCAAGTCATCAACACTGCGTGGTTCCCAAGACGTGTTGTTTGGCCACCAAAACCTCTTTGCACACAGCTGTGAAATTAAAACCAACCCTAAGGAGGCAATGTTTCCGGACAGGGCCAGGATTGGCACAAACATCTCAACAACACACTGACACACACGCGTTCGTCGCAAAAAACAAGGTCTCAACAACAAACTGACACACACACACACATTCGTTGCAAAAAACAATGTTTCCACACCAGTTCACTTCACTTGTCGCACGGCGTCCTCTGAAAACCAACCAGCACGAAAATCTCAACAACAAACTGTCTGTACCAAGGCTTTAACGAACGCAAGTCCCTCACAGAAGCACATCTCGCTCCAAGTTACTAAAAGCCTCTCCGGGTGGAATCTTATCTTGAACAGCCACCCTGTAAGTTGCAAAGCACTGAACCACAGACTTTAGGTCGGGATGTTCCTTCAGCCACCAAGCGGACATACCGTCTCGCGTTCCGCCTCCTTTCTTGGCACCGGATCTACCCAACTTGTTCGTTCTGCGAAGTTGCTCTTTGAGCTTACTTTGCCATGTCCTCGCATTGGCCCCCCGCATTTGATCGGGTGTGCTTACCAGTGGGTGGGCTTGGATACAGCTCTGAGCGGGTGCACTTGAACGGGTGTGCTTACCAGTTGGGAACCAACTCGTAAGCACACCCGTGCAAGTGCACCCGCTCAGAACTGTGTCCAAGCCCACCAACTGGTAAGCACGCCCGTTCAAGTGCACCCGCTCAGGACTGTATCCGAGTCCACCAACTGGTAAGCACACCCGTTCAAGTGCACCCGCTGACCCGCTCAGATCTGTATCCAAGCCCACCACCTGGTAAGCACACCCGTTGAAGTGCACCCGCTCAGAACTGTATCCAAGCCCACCAACTGGTAAGCACACCCGTTCAAGCGCACCCGCTCAGAACTGTATCCAAGCCCACCAACTGGTAAGCACACCCGTTCAAGTGCACCCGCTCAGAACTGTATCCAAGCCCACGGATACAGTTCTGAGGGTGAGCGGGCGCACTTCAACGGGTGCGCTTGCCAGTTGGTGGGCTTGGATACAGTTCTGAGCGGGTGCACTTGAGCGGGTGTGCTTACCAGTTGGTGGGCTTGGATGCAGTTCTGAGCGGGTGCACTTGAAC
>CAUJNA010003221.1:242500-372500 GCA_963377175.1 Effrenium voratum
TAATTTTGACCCACAGCCACATGGAGAAGGTAACCCCGGCAACAAACCGAGAAGCAAGGTGAAAGGGACCTGCGGCGCCAGCCAAAGCCAGGATTCAAGTCTCTTGGCCGGACGTGTGCATACCAACAAACCTTCTGGTTTCAACCATTAAAGGGAAAGTCCTCCAGTAGAGAGGTTACAATAAGGGTACCAACCTTTTTCTGTAGTCGATTTTAGTAGGGGAACCGAATCTCCCAACCAAAAAAGACGGTAGAAAGGGCACCCAGCTGGGGGGGCCTAGGTTTCATTTCGCGCGAGTTTCGCCACCGTCCTGGGGTGGACCTCCGGGCGCATGCGCGGGCCTTGGCCCCTGGCGGTTTCAAAGGTCCCAGCTGTGGCCTCCGTGCCTCGGGGTGTCTCTCGATTGCCAAATCGGCGAACCCGAGGTTCAGCTCTTGGAACCAAAACCTGGAGTCTCCATGACCCGCAACAAAAATGGTTGGTCATTGCCCAAAATAAAAGGGGTCGTGGAGTCATGGACCCATTTTTAATGGGCCATGGAGACTCCAGGAGGATGTTTCCTTTGAGAAGGTGCAACTGGTTGTGCGGAACAAATGGAACTCACATGGGTCCAATTTTATTTTCCTTTTCAACAGGGAAACGTAGTGCCCTCAACAAGGGTCAGAGTCCGACAAAAAGAGGGCTTGACATCTCCTTGGCTTGAAGACCCAAAGCCATGGTGCTTCTTGCAATGGAGTTTGAGATTTCTGGGCCCGGGGTGTGTCTTCGGTTTTGAGCTTTTCTCCAAAACGGAAGGTTTCAAGGTGACATTCATGGGGCACACTCAAGGATGTCGGTTGCTTCTGATAGGTGTCCGATACCAGGTGTCCAAATGAGACCCCCATAAAACCGCCGAGTTTTGACACATGCCCATATATTGGTGGGTCAAACCTCGGGTAACCCCCATTTAAAGGGGGGCCCTGGTGAATGGAAACAACGACAAAACCCTGCGGTCCAATTCCTGGTGCTTCCTTTGGCTTGAAACCCAAACAATTGGCCATGGCGGTTCGTTTTCCGGCAGTGCACTGCCGGGGAGCCACTCCCCAAAGCGTTTTTTTCCGCATCCCTCAGCATGTTCCCTTGGAACTTGGTATCCCAAGCCCTTGTTTCAACACCCAACAGCCTCCATTTGCTTTTTCGCCCCAAACAGGGGAAAACAAACAAACATATCCTTAACCAAACGGAAGACCAGAATTCTTTAAACCTCCTGGTGGCGCGGATTCACCCGCCCGGAACCAGTCGAGTCCGAACGACAGCCGGCAGTGGCTCAAGGCATCCTTCTGGGGCCGAAAGAGGGGTAATGCTAATCCCAGATGTACAAACCCCTGCCTGATTTTGATCGTGTGCCCTTGAGTGAAAATTCAGACCACTTTTGGAGGGGCCAACCCCAAATCACCCACCCCCCACCCACCCCCAACACCCCCAACCCCCCCAACCCCGCAAAGCGGTCGACAACATGACAAGGCCCCGGGCGCAGCCATCCGGCGATCTTTTGCTGGATCTGCGGCTGGCCATAGCGGTGGTCCAGCAGCAGGATGGCAGACCAGTCCCTGGCCGAATGGAAAGGAAGCTTCACGTCCCCATTTCTTGTGAAAGGACAGTTTTGGAGTAGTTTCCATCTGGCTTTGTCTTTATTTTTGGGAGTTTCCATATAGCTTTGTGGGAAGGATATCAAAAAAAAACTTGTTTAACAATCAAAAAGAAACTTTGTTTAGCAATCAAAAAACACTTGTTTAGCCATCAAGAAAAAACTTAATGCACTCAGGGCTGCATTTACTGAGAAACGTGTGTATCAAAAGGAACACGCAGTGCACGCGCACGGACACGGTCTCATCACACGTGCTGTAGCTGCGGGGTTACTCTTTTGCGATGGTCTGGGCGAGTAGCGGGGGGGTTGGGGGGAGGGGTGGCAGCCCCCCACCATGATGATCAAGAAAATAATGTTTCAACTGGGGCAAAAAATCCGAGAAGTAGCGGGGGGGTTGGGGGCCCCATGGTGATCGAACAAGTGATGATTCAATTAGGGGTAAAAAAATTAAAAAGTAGCGGGGGGGTTGGGGGGGGCGGCAGCCCCCCCATGATGATCGAAAAACTGATGATTCAACTAGGGGCAAGAAATCTAAATAACCAGCGAGGAGGCAAAAAATCTAAAACTGCCCCTTAGATTTTTTGCCCCTAATTGAATCATTCGATCGTCATGCGGCAGGTGCCCGCCCAACTTCCCCCGCACTTATCGATTTTTTGCCCCTAATTGAATCATCACTTTCTGGATCAGTAGCGGGGGGGTTGGGGGGGCTCCCCCATGATGATCCAGAAAGTGATGATTCAATTAGGGGCAAAACATCTTGAAGTGGCGGGGAAGTGGGGGGGGGGGGGGCCTACCGCATGACCACAAATGTAAAAGTAGAGGGGGGGTTTGGGGGGGGGGTGGCAGCTCGATGATCAAGAAAATAATGATTCAACTGGGGCAAAAAATCTGAGAAGTAGCGGGGGGGGGGGGGCAGCCCCCCAATGGTGATCGAACAAGTCCCCCCCCATGATGATCGAAAAACTGATGATTCAACTAGGGGCAAGAAATCTAAATAACCAGCGAGGAGGCCAAAAATCTAAAACTTCCCCTTAGATTGTTTGCCCCTAATTGAATCATTCGATCGTCATGCGGCAGCCCCCCGCCCAACTTCCCCCGCACTTTTCGATTTTTTGCCCCTAATTGACTCAAAGGAGAGGGAAACACAGTTTTGTCAACAACGGGGGAACCCGGGACCTTAAAAGGAACGAACCCCTCCGTGACTGCGACCTCTCCCTTAACCTTGGGGCTAGCGCGGTGCAACGCGCTGTTTTCAGCACTTGAGCCAAAGCAGTGATTGGATCATGCTTTGGCAACCACTTGAATGTACAACATGCAACTGACTACATGAGAACCTACCTCATGTACCTCTGGGCCATAAATGTCATCGTGATAATTGACTCCCCCCTCATTGACGGCACTGAGGGAGTGTCTTGGGCGCAGTACCACGCCAACTTGAAGTCAAGTTTACATCACAACGACTGACGCAAGTTATTCAAGCATCACCCAGGCACTTTGCACACTTTTGGAAATTTTGCGGACATGCTGCAGCGCACTAGGCAGCTGCTTTAGCGGATCTACTTTCACGAACGTCTTCAAGCTTCTCTGGAAGGTCAACACGAATGCCGAGCAACCGGATGGCATGGTCCCACTTGTTGGGTGGAAGAGCTTTCGTGAAGATGTCTGCTGACTGCATGTCGGTTTGGACGTATTCTATCGAGATGTGTTCGCTTTCCAGCTGTTCAGCGATGCACGCGAGGTTCACCTTGTGGGTGCGCTGGACACAGCGTAGCTTGGATGAGAATCCTTTCTTTGCTACGAGGATAGTCGCCTGGTTGTCCTCGTGGATCTTGAGATGGAATGGTCTGTCCAAGATCAGCTCCCATAAGCTGAGCGCAGGGAGCGCCTCCTGATAAAGGGAGTACGCGAGGGATACGATCTCCGCCTCGGTTGTCGATCGGGAGACCGAGGTCTGCCTCTTAGACACCCATGCAAGGGGGAAATGCGTATGCGGACCACTCAAAGTCAAGAATCCTCCGGACGTTGATTTTGCGTCTCGTTCTCCAGCGAAATCGGCGTCCACATAGAGAGCCAGATGCAACTCATCAGTCGAATCCTGAACTGTGCCAACTAGCGTGCTGTTGACCGTGCTGTTTATGTAGCAGACAAGCCTATGTAGCTGCTTATCGCAGTTCCTAGACCATTTCTGAACAAATGAGGCAAGGTCGCCAATGGGCTTGACCAGGTCTGGGCGTGCCAAACGGCCGAGCCACAAGGCTTTCATTAACACGCGGCAAGCGGCGAAGCCGAGCTCACCCCCCAAGGCGTCATCTGCAGGATCAAGTGATCCAGCGGGACAGAATGGAGTGGTGGCATCACGCAACTTTTCCGTTTTTAGCTGTGCAACCTCAAGATATAATGCAACCGTTTGACGGGCATAATCCCGCATGTCGAACGCCATGCCCCCTTTCAATCTGCCCATTGCGGCATTAAGATCGGGTTCAGTTGGGTCCTTTGGAGCATCTATCAAAAGGTGGTTCCTGCCTAGCACCCGATATATGTCTTCTGGGGGTTCTATATCAACCAGTCTTGTTAACTTTTCCCAGAAGTCTTTGTGAAGGTGGCTGGGGCCGGCCAACGTCAAGTCGTCGACGTATGTCGAGAGAAGTAACCCGGACTCCTTGAACCAGAAGTTTCCAGGAAACTCTGCGACCTCACGCCCTCCAAGTTCACTAATGAACCCTTTGAGGTGTGCCTCCCAGAGTCCGCCAGCGTCAGGATGCCCATAAAGAGCTTTAACGAGCAAAACCACAGGTTTCACGAAACGCTCGCGCCACCACCTTGGCCGGAGCTCAGGCGGGAGTGTGATCCAAGTTTGGTACTTGGACTTCAGCAGGGCTTGCACATACGCCTTTATAGCGTCCGCTGTTGTGGTGGAATTCCCTGGCAGGGATCCATAAGCGAGACAGTTATTAAGACCTTGTACGCTCGTGGGATTTGCTCCCAACTCTTGGTGCGCCATGTTCGTCTTTCGCACAGTCTCCGCGATACACAATCCTACCTTTCATCTTCTGAAGGTGTTTCGCGAGTTCGGCGAACTTGACGGATGCTAACGACATCAACTGCCCGAAATGGACTTTTATACTGGATCGTCGCGCCTCAGCAGCGACTTGATCATACTCTCGGACTGAATTTAGATCCCAAGCACCGGCTTTCTCTAGGCCTGTGGCTTCAAGTCGAACGGCTTCAAGGGCTTCCGGGGAAGCCAACATTTCGGCGCGTGACAAGAGTCTGGTCACCATTGCGGTGATCTCAGGATCCTTCTCCTCCTTGACTTGACCTAGGGAATGTGCGATGAGATTTTCAACATCAAGAACTTGTTCAAGGATGTCGTGACACTTTTCATCGGACTCAACAGCAAGACCTATATCTTCCAAACCAGAGAGAGGGGATATGTGTTTCAACTGCTGTTCACGTTCCCGGTGATCGAGAGGCAATGGCACTTGGACAGGCATCGCAGGCACAACGGGTTGAACTGTCGGATACAGCGCACGGGCAACTGTGAGACACATGCCTTCGGGGTAGAAAGCGGTCTTTGCGGTCTTGTTACCTGCTGCAAGCGAATGTTTATACCCTTTTTCGTGCGGACACTTGAATGCACCTAGTGCGGATGCGAGTGTGCTATTGCTGGTCATGACTTTCCATGGCTTCTTGATGGGATAACCATTGCTGTCCTTCAGACCTAGGGCGCAACCGTGGAAGGTCGCTGGGGTGAAGACGTGTGCGTATTCTCTAAAGAATGCAGAAACATCATCCCTAGCCCAGCTGTCGCAATCCCTTGGCCACTCAAACGAAACACTACCCCCCTGATGGAGGACAGTCTCTGCGTGACGTCTGAATCTGGAGAACAACTCTCTTGACTCTTTAACCTTTTGCTTCAGTTTCTTTTTGAACTGGCTTCCTAACTTGGCCTTATTAAGGCGTTGCCATGCTGAACCTGATGTACAGGGAATTGCAGCCCAGAGATTGGGTTTATCACAACCTTCAATCTGCGACTGCAACTGGATTTCTCCTTCATCTGTGCTAAGGTCGATAAACTCTTTAGCCAGCCTAACATGAGGTATACCTAGACCTTCAAACACGCGACCCATGTTGGACTCTGGTGAACATGCGTATTCGAACATCACAGGCAACTTGTCAATTCTTGCCTGTCTCTTGCGGGCACGATGATTTCCTACCTCAAACTGCTTGGGCTGTGGAGCTTCAACCTCTGCGCTGCACGGCATGCCAAAGATTGGCAATGTGTTCGGACGACCGTTCTTTGATGCATCGGTGAGAGGTGTCGGCGGTACGGAGTCTAACATCACGGCTGCACCTGTGGTGATAACACAATCGGACTGAATGGGTTTTAACTTGAACACTGTGAACCCGGTCCATGCATCTCCAAGTGAGCGATTGGGTCGGCTACCAAACCAACCATCGTGGATGTTGTCTGCTTTGCCCCCCTGAAACACGGCACGAGTGGTGCGAGCTGCAGTAAATCTTTCTGGGGAAACGGGGCAATCCTCGACCTCTTTTGGGGTAAAAAGATTCTGCCTTGGCATGATGTGGTACCGAACCAAACAGTTGGCATTTTCTTTGAACACCCAAAAATCTTCACCTTGCGATGTAGCGGCTGTCGCTGGCGCGGTATCGAAAAATGAGGCACCGGGTCTTGAGGGAGCGGGCTCCCCAGCTTCGGCTGCATCAAATTCATGCGCAACATCTTCTGCACTAACTGCGGTCTTAGGATCTTCTTCATGCTCGGATGCGTGGATTGCTCTGGCTAGCTCCTCATCCCCTTTAGTGTGAACAATGGGAATGGGTTCCTTAGATTCAGTTTTGGCAGCGCTTTTTGCAGCTGCTTCAGCTCGATCTGCAGAAACAAGTTCGGAGAACCTCTTCTTGCACTCGGCACTGTGAATCTTGGAATGACCAGTGCATGCACGGCAACCTGGCGTTTCCTTGAACTTGATGATCCTCTCAACAGTTATGTACACGGATTTTAACTTGACAGCGGATGGAGTCGGTGGGGCACCAAAGGGCGCCTCTCGCAGGGGCAAAGGTGGGGGATCAGACCCTTCTGTCTTGCCACCATGCAATGCTCTATCTGCTGCTGCTGCAATCGGAAAGCTCTTCAACGAACAATTCCGGTTCAGGAACATCGTGAACGGAAATGGAGGCTTCATAGTCCATGACTTTGACCACGTTACGGTACCGCAACCCCGGATCGATCCTCCAACCCAAAAAGAGCGCTGGCGCCATGTTCGGATCGAGAGTGCGCTTGCCAGGAGTCTTGGTTCTGTACCAAACCAGTTGCCCGAAACAGCACCTCTTACCTTGGAACTTTTCCTTGGTGAGGGCTTCCCATTGGGTTTTCCCTGGGCTGAATGGAGCAGGCCTGTCGAACGACATGGAGAGACATGCAAATGGGTAACTAAACGTATGCAACGAATAGGGCAACCCTGATTGCAAGTGGATGCTGCGGCAGCATTCCTTCTCTTCGCGAATGTCGCGCTCCAGAACGGTGTTGTGTGGCCACCTGTTCGGTAAGCTTGTCTCGGGGACGAGACCGACTTCGTGGGCCGCTCCTTCGAGCTCTCCTGCTGCATCCATTTTTACTAGACATGTTGGCGGCGAATCAGTAGCCCGAAGGCCCATGAAATGACGGAAGTTTTTGACATGCGCTTGCGTGTCCCGCCTACTGACAGGGTAGGCAAGGCGAACGCCTGAGAAAACATCACGTACTACATGGTGAGATTTGATTCCACCGAAACCTACTCCGAGATGTTCATCGCCCATGGCAAGAATCACAGAATCGGTAGCCAACTGCTGAAATGGTGCAGTTGGGACATCGACTTTGTCGTCTGATTTAGCATCCTTTTTGTGCGCTACCCTTGCAGAAGTGGTCTTTGAGATTGAACACACCTTGCAAAACGGGTTCTTAGGGAAATGGGACCTCATGTGCTCAGGAGATTTTGCTTGCTCCTTCAACGCAGTATCATGTGTCGGGTCACCATCCCCGAAGGCGATCAACGGAAGTTCGTCCTCGGGAGGAGGGGCTTCCTCGGCCGCTAGCATATTCACAGGAACCTGATCTGCCTCACCTTCATCTGACGCTTGGCACGAGTCATCGCACAGAGAAACAACATCGTCTTCGGCCGCGCTCATAGCAGCAGCTTCAATCGGCCAGAGGTGAGTTGACGACTCTGCCAACTTGGGTTTTACCACCTCATCATATTGGGGAACGTACTCCACTACCCTAGATGCATTAATGCGCGCATTGCGGGGCACGTTAATCTTACATCTACTGATGTCCTTTGGGGGAACAAGGTATGGAACGTTTTCACGTGGATCCCAAATGAATAGGTGTCCTTGATCCATTACGGTCTTACCGATGGATTGCGCTGGTGGGCAATCACGGAGGACGTACACCTGCTCTTCAGCAGGTATCACTCGGCTGTCCTCGAACCCTAACGAAGTAGTGCCTTGTTGGGCACCACCCCCAGTCGCAAAACCTACGGGTGTGCTGCTCTCGCGCACGCACTTGATCATGTTGCTATTCAAAGCTTGACGTCCGATCAAGTGTCTCCCTGCGGCACTATCCCAAAGCCAACTAATGCGATTGTCATCGGAAGCGACGCTTGCCATTGCCGGGATGAGCTGTGCAACAGCTGCACTCGCCTTTGGCGGCGGCGGGGACAACAAACTTTTGGGCTTGGGACCAGTGTACTTGTTGGTATCACTGTGGAGAAATGCACACTGCTTGGCCTTGCACGAATTATAGGCATAAAACATGCATGGCGTCTTGGCCTTCTCTGCCGCGGTCATAGTGGCTGTCTTGCTGATGGCCTTAGACCTAGGAGTAAGGTTATCGTTCGAACCGCCCTTACCTTTACCCTTGGGGGCTGGAGCTGCATTAGCTTTAGGAGGAGGCGGCTTTGGAGCTTTAACCTTCGGCGCAGGGGCTGCCGGAGTCTGCTGGTCAGCAGATTTATCCTTTTTGCTCTTCTTACTCTTCTTGGGCTTGTCTTCGCTGCTTGCTGCGGGCATGGCATTAGAATTATTCCCCTGGGACATAACGGCTGGCTTGATTTGAAGACTTTTGTCAAACTCATCCCTGTTCCGCTTGTCCTGATGGAGCTCCAAGGCTAGATCAACCTTGGACCACAACCACTCCGGCTTCCTACGGTGGCTGCCGAAAGGGGCTTCCCGTGCCTTTTCTACCTTAGGCTTCAGCGAGGTGCACTTTTCCAGCTCATCCAACAGGTGATCAAACAAGGTTGTTTCCCTGGGTTGTTCTGCCACGGGAATTGCGGTCAGCACGTAAACGTACTTCTCCCGAAAGGCATCCAGGTCAGCAAGGGACGGGCCTGCAAGAGACAACTTTAACAAGTTGCGACCTCCTAAGGTTCCGAGCCTACCTCGTTCTAACTGAAAGTGCTTGAAGATAGCACGCAACATGATTCTCCCTACGGGCATCCCACCTGACGAGATTCTCTCTTGTTCAACCATATTCTGAAACAAGAGCCCGAACTTACCTTTACGGCAGGTTTTAAGGAGCTTTGCGGCTACTTCACGATCTAACCGTGGGAAACGCTTGTCCGCGATGAGTTCTTGCTCGGTGGAGGACATGCATGCTTGGGCCCACTGGTAAACTTCATCTCCGGGGGTCTTCTGGAGTCGACCGATGGCCATCAAAACTTGGTTGACGAAACCTCTAGCCTGTCCAGCGTTCTCCGGAGGGGATGGTAACACGAGATCCTTGAGGTCCTTGACGCGAACAACGGACTCCTCATGTGCGGCGTGATCTACGGCGGTCATGCCTACACTGGGATCGGCAGCTTGAGACGGGTCTGCATTGGGGAACTGGCCAGGGCCTCCCCCACCTCCCCCACCACCATTCATGGTGAGGTATGGGCAATCCGTGTCTTCATGGCTGCCGCCGCAAACTCGACATTGTGGGGTATCATCATCTCCATCAGAGTCTGATGATGTGTCGGAGCTTGCTGCCGATGGCGCTTGTGGGGATGACGAGTACAACCCTCCCAACATTGTGATTGGTACTGGCGGAACAGAGTGCCGTTGCCAGCTTTTGTCGGAGGCGGCGCCCCTGCAAGGGGCATGGGAGGCGCTGGAGGTGGTGCGGCCGGAGGCGGAGGTGGCGGAGCCACTTGATTAGCAACCAATTGGGAAAGCTGCTGAACCATTTCCGCTAAAGCCGTCACTTGCACTCTCACATCGGCTTGATCCCTTGGACCGTCTCTACCCAACCCGCTAGTCCTCGACGCGCCGGGGGCTGCGTCTCCAACAGAGGACGCTGCTCCTAGCACTGCCGAATGGCCTACGAGATGTTGACTTGTTGCACCCCCACCAGGGTCCCTTGAATCAGCTGGGGCATCGTGACCAAGTCCTGAACTTTGAACAGAACCACACGGAGGGTCGGGGATAGTACTTGTAAAAGCATTCCCTTGCGACGATGCGGCAACACCGGAGGCATCTTGTGAACTGAAACCTGAGGTGCTCCAACCGGCTGATGGGTTCCTGGGGGAACTGTGCCTTGACTTGAGGCTTTAGCCGCGCTTGTTTCCGTAGCTGTTTCGGCTATGTTGGGTGAGGTGCGCAACAACACGTTCGAGATCACCAAGTCGTTGATGCATCACAGAATTTTCCTGGGACAATCCACGAATGGTATGCTCTTGACTGGCAATGGTTTGTTCTCTTTGTGAGATTGCCTGTTGAGCCTCTTGAACAATGCGTTGAACCTCATGCTGAGCGTCCTGTTGAGTGGCATTAACAACCTGTCGTGCGTTCTCGACATGGCCAATGGCTTCCTGTCGTGTCTGCTCGATTAGTTGCCTAGCCTGAGCCTCACTTTGTTGTGCTGTTTGTACAGCCTGCTGTGCTTGCGAAGCTAGCTGAGCGGCCTGAACCCTAACATCTGAAACTTCTCTTACAGCCCTTTCCCTGATCCATCCGGCCTCTTGTCTCGCCTGATCGGCGGCCTGCTGTTGGTGCAAGGCGTGATTGGCTGCCTGAGCAGCGAGGTCGGATGCTCGATGAGCTTGCTGCACCGCAGCTCCAGCTATAAATGCCGCAGCGGGTGCGTTAGTCATCGGGTCAGGTAACTGCGATCCCTGTGAAGGAAACTGAATGGCTGGGGAAGCTTCGGATGATGTCGGTTCTGACACGATCGGACCACTCGGGGGTGATGATGGTCGTGTTTGGGCTGCTCGTTGAGGTGTGGATGTGCGAACTGTGGACATAACTGCAGGAACCATGGCTAGGTCAGGGTCATCCGGTTCAGAATCCCTATTTGGGGTTGACCTTGAACGGGGTTCTGATGGCGGTGATAAGCCCGTTGAAGCCATGACACAGCAATGCAACTTTTGCACTCACACGAAGCTAGCTCCACGCGCTTTGAGCAGCGTGTCAAAAGGTGCTACGAGGAGATATCCCTGGATTGGCAGCTGGTTGCGAAACGCTCAAGTGAGCCACTCAAGAAAATACGCCCTGCTGCTTTGCACCTGATGAATTCTGTATTTGTAATTGTACTTGTAGATTGATTGATCCGCACTGCCGCACTATGGTGCTTTATCGAGGGATGTTGCCAAGCTGTATTGAGAATTTGTCTGCAAATCGAATGCCTGTAACTGCAAAATGCTGTACTGCGCAAAGCGACGGTTTTAACGGCTTGCAACAAAGGCTATCGAAGTACCCGGCTGGCGGGCAACTGGGATGCAGATCGGTGCAGCTCCTCGAGGTACTGCGATGGATGCAGGCCCCTCGCCGCCGGAATGAATTGTCTGTTCCGGGACTCGATAAACTCACCAAGGTTCTCAAGTGCGTTGGCAAATCCGCCCGGCCCGAAATGCGGGAAGTTGCGGAACGCCGCGATGCCTGTCTTTTGAGCTTCACGGACAATCGATGCTGTATCGTCAATAAGGGCGTGAACGCCCAGCCCTTGAAGGGCGTCTGCTTTGCCTCCCCTACCCAACCGTTCGTGTACGATTTGTGTATGCAAGCTAACCAAACGGCACCACACACAGACACGCGATAACTCTTTTATCCGAGCAGTGTGTTGGTGCCAGGGACTCATCTTCCCCTGTCAGATGCCAAAGGCTGGGTGGGCCCCATGGGCCACCCAACTCACAATCTCAAAAACTGAAGAACGGGTGTGCAGACTGATAGCGCCCGCCCCTGAGCCGGGGCCCGTGGCACCCAGGCCACAAGGGGGGTCTGCCACCAGGGGAAGTGAGTCACCCACCGGCTCCAGAGAAATCTGGGTGCGTCAGCTCATCAGCCCATTGATTGAATTCACGGGGTATGTGGTTGGCCGCCAGCGAGCAGCCATGGGTGTGGAGCAGGAAGACCAGCTCCATCAGGATCGCCGCCGTGTAGGGCTTCTTGGATCCAAGGTTGAGCATCGCCATGACGTTGCCCTGGTTGTCACGGACCCGGGAGGACAGAGGGCCTTGGTGCGTGAGGATCATGTTACAGAGGAAGAGCGTGCCCAGCATCTTTAGAGCTGCAATCCGCCGCTTTGGATCCCCATTCTTGAAGGCCCAAGGGTACTCCTCCACGTGGATCTGCTCGTGGAACCAGTACACCTCCTTCTTGTCCGGCTCCACTTTGTTGGAGCACCAACCTCCCACAAATGCCAGTCCGTCATCCGAGGCGCTAGCATCGCTGCAACCCCACCAAGAGGACTTCGGCAAGTAAGGGGAGTACTGGACGAAAGGCGTGTTGAAGAGGAACCGTAGCATGAACGCCAGCATCCTGACCACCTTGGGGGGTTTCCCCACCGTGGTGGTGGCCATCTTCCAGGCCCAAAGTGGCTGGAGCATCGACTTCGCCAGCGGACATGCAGCAGTCGCCCATTGGATGCGGCCCAGGGCCTTCTCGATGTCCTTTGAGTGCATCGCCTGCCCTTCCACCATGGTCTGCAAAACCTCCATAACCAGGATGTGTTTGTTGGCGGCCATGAGAACCTGCGGGATGTTCGGGTGGACCACGAAACCCAGCCACGTGTTAACCTCCGCCAAATGCGTCTTCTTCCAGCTAAGCGGGGTGCCCAAGGCCAGGAGTGTTGCCAACAGCGCCACCGCCAAGTTTGCTGCCCCCTCGCTTCGAAGCAGCCAAAGGAAATCATTGACAAAGACAAAGTTCCAATCCACTTGAGGGAAAAGGGCGTAGAGGACCCTGAGCAGAAGGGCTGCCAGGCGTCCCCAGTAGGATTGGGCACTGGCCATGCCATACGTGCCTACCTTGTTCACCTACCATTCTTTCCCCAGTGAGGCCACCTGGAACCGCCAGTCCTTCCTGAGGACCTTCACTCTCCGGTGGGCCTTGGTGACGTCCGCCTTGAGCAGCACCCACCTGGTGCCCGGCTCCGGCCATAGGCAGCCCCCAGGTGGAGGTTCGACGACCCCCCTCTCGGGGCCAGGGGCACCCTGAGAGGGGGGTCCCTCCGCAGCTGCCGCATGTAGCCAATGAAGAGCTTGGACCCCATCCAGCACCGTCGGAGCCGTCGTCCTTTCCACCGTCTGGTTCCTGATGGTGTCATTGGCCCCTCCCACCGAGCCATCGTAGATCGTGCGGATCTTGTCCCCCTCGTCGATGCCCGCTAGGGGGCCGGGGCAAAGGTCCTCGATTTCGCAGCCACAGCGCGATGCTGCCTCCACCTTACTGGCCATATGCCCGGCGAGGTCAGGGGTGGGTCCGTGACCCCCAGTGGGACCCCTTGCTCCAGATCCCGGGAACTGGTGGTCGGGGTCCTGAATGTTCAGCGCCACGCTGTGCAAGATGTCCAGGAAGAAGGGTTGGCCGTCAGCTGGTCGGCCTGCCCCCGGCGCCAGAATCTCCCTGATGTCCTCCAGCAGGTCCTCCGGGAAGGGATGTGACCCATCCCCCAACGAGAGCGACTCCTGGAGCTTGTCCCCCCACGGCGAAGTGAGGACACAGATCTTGGCCCCCAGCGCTGCTGCTTTGGACAGTGGCCGGGTCCAAGGGGCCAACCTTCCCAATGAGGGCTTTCCCCCTCCGTCCCTTAAGGGACGTTGTTTGAAGGCCATCTGAAGGTACATGACCTTGTCGGAGAGATTGGGGTCGTGCGTGATCGGCAGGATGGTGGGCCGATCCGAGATCTCCATGCCATGGTGTGCCCATGGATCCGGGGAAAGAGTTCCCCCCCCCGTTTCTCCGCCTCTCCAGTTCTCTGTGTCGATGTCCGGACCTCCGGGTTGTCCGAGGCCGAAACCGGGAGTGAGCCCAAGGTTAGTCCTGCCAACGCTTGTTGGCCCCCTTCAGCCTCCGGGACTGGCGCTTGTTGTCCCCCGGCGTGCTGGGAGAAGGTTCCCTCGGCCGCCTCGGGGGGGTCGTTGGGTTCGCCTGGGGCGCCGTGCCCCCCGGCCTCAGTGCCTCCAGGACGGGTCCCGCTCGGCACAGGATGGCCGCGGCGAGACCCTGCATCATCTGCTCTGGGTACCGGCTGAGGTCACTGGAGTTGAGCTTTTCCCCCCTGGGTGAGCCCCGTGGTTGCAACGCAGATCATGCCAGTGGTGAAGTGGAAGGTCCGTTGACAATGTCGTGGACTTCACAACCACCTGGCCCAGGCGGCACTCGTTCAAACTTGATGAGGGAGTGGTGGAGTGCACTCGCCCATTGAATATAGGCCCGCGTGACCCAGATCGATGAGCACCTCGCTGCACTCGGGCTCTTGCTGCACTCCATCGGGTCCATCGGGTGCTCCAAGAAGGAGGAACCCATCTGCGGAACCGTTAGCTGGCCTAGCCCCTTCTAGGCCAGCGAGGTCAGGTACATCTGTCGGAGCATGAGCACGCTGTCATTGTCCGTGTCCTCCATAACCCGGGGCTCCAAGCCCTCCAAGCCCCACAAAATCTGCTCTGCTCTGCCCCTCACCGGCGGTGGGCCCCCCGGCTTGGGGAACCATCTGAGGATGCTCCACGTCCTGCAGTTGGGGCCGCCCCCCACCAAGGCGACCTTGCCCGCCATGGCCATGGAGCACATCGTAGAGTAAGGCTCCTCGCCCAGCATGTCCTGTCCAAGGTCTCCACCCTTTCGCCTGATGTCCACCGCCCAAATGTACTCCGAGAAGGCCGGGTTGTAGGCATGGAGGTAGGCATCCAGGGCCCCCGCATCATCCTTCCCCGCGTACAGCAGGATGAGGGACGGCTTTGACGACTCCGGAACCGGCCGAGGCGTCCACCTCAGTCTGAGCCTCAGTCTTTCCGGGATGTTCTGCATCCATGGGAAGGTGGGGCTTGCCCCCCCTAGAAATTCCGTGTGTCCTTTGTCTGACCCTCCCGTCATCTGTCCCTGGGCTTGCTGCTTGCCCTGGCGGTTCTTCCCGCCCTTGGAGTGCCCCTTGCCGGGCGGATCCTCACCTCTGGGTCTCTCTGGGGGGTCTACCCACTGCCTCGGTGGGTGCGGGGGAAAGGGATGCTTCCGCCCTTCTGGAGTGCCCTGGCTATAACCGCTCCTCTTCCTTGGTGGAGGGGCTTCCGGGGCCGGTGGCACCCTGGAGAAGTCCCCTCCCATCTGAGGCCGTCCTGGCCTCCCCCGCTCTGTCTGGCTTTCGCTGTGGCTCTCATATGTCCCAACTCAGACCGGGAAGCCACGGGGCCTATGGCACCCTGAGTGGCCTCCTGTCACTTGGGAAGGTGAGGGCAGGCCTGTGGCACATGCTTCGATGGGGGGGCATCGCAAACCCATCCATCCTTCCTGACCGGGCAGTTGTGGGATCGGCCGCATGATCCCGAACACTTGTTGTGGAGGTGATGATCTCTGCAGTACGCCACCCCTTTGGGATTCTTGAAAGCCCAGTGGTCCGGCCATGGAACCGAGGGGGAGTTGGGGGACTTCCCCTTGCCGCCCTTGCCCTTTGGCTTGGACCGGGTCGGCCCCGAGGGCCAGGATCCTTTTCCCCCCTTCTTGGGCTTCTCCCACTGAGTCTGCCACACCTTGGGTGCCTTGCCCTTGCTCTTCCCCTTCTCCGGCGCCCTGTTCAGTTGCTCATAGACCTCCCGTTGCCAGAAGAGGAAGTCGCCCCTGATATTCTTGAGGGCATCGGAGAGAGTGGTGCCCTGGTGCACCATCTCATGGATCTTGCGCATGCATTGCGCTCTGCAAACAGCAAGGTGGTGTCGCTCGGGGGAGGCTTCCTGCCAGCGATGTCTTCCCCATAGAACCAGGCATACCAATCGTCCAGCTCCTCCTTGGTGACCTTCAGGTTGCCAAACTGTGGCAGTGCTGCCGTGCACATCAGGAGCGTCGTCCTGAAGGTTAGGTGCAACCGTTCCAGCTGGCGCCGGGATGTGGGGTGGCTCCTCACCTCTTCCTCATCCTCCCTGTCCCAGCCGTCCACCGTGATCTTCTTGTGGGTGGATGAGGGGCGTTCCCCTTCTTCCGGGAGCGCGCTCACGATGTGTTTTGCCGGGATGTAGCCCAGCTCACCCTTGGCAATCATGCGCCACTGCTTCTTGAGGTAGCCATCACTCCCTTGGAACTCCAACCTCGGCTTCGGGGTCCCATGCGTGGCCACGTAAGCATCCTCCAGCTGGCGCCTGTCACACAGGACCTCCAGGGGCGCCTTTGTCGGGCCCGCCTGGCCCGCCGGGTGATCAGGTCCCGGGGACCACTCTCCCTAGCCGCCGCCGGGGTGCGATCCGCCAGGTCCTCCACCGTGACGTATCCCGATGCGCCCAGAGCCGCCTGGGTGGCCCAGGGGATCTCCTTCCCCACCAGGATGGCCGCCAGTGGCTTGTGCAACTTTGCCACGTCCTCCTTGAACTCCGCGGGGACCTCCTCCGGGGGTTTGGCCGCCATAACCTCCGACCTTGGTGTGGGTGGGTGGGTTTTTCACACAAGTTGGGTTCAGAGAACCCAGGGCAAAGCTTGAGCCAAAATGGCATGCGCCATTGTGGTCAAGCATTGCCAACACAGTTCATGTTTCCACATGCGTTTCAACATTAACAAAGTGTATGCAAGCTAACCAAACGGCACCACACACAGACACGCGATAACTCTTTTATCCGAGCAGTGTGTTGGTGCCAGGACTCATCTTCCCCTGTCAGATGCCAAAGGCTGGGTGGGCCCCATGGGCCACCCAACTCACAATCTCAAAAACTGAAGAACGGGTGTGCAGACTGATAGCGCCATTTCCGAAGGACAGTCTGGCACACCCGCCATTTCTGAAGGATGCCAGTCTGTGCTGAGGGCCCTGGCCAGAGCCCCGGGCCTCCCATCCCCTTGGTCGCCAGGGCCGGGGGCACCTAGGCTACCAACGGTAGGGCCACCACCTCGGTCTCCGACTGGGTGTCCACCGAGTCATCCGTTTCAGAGCCCGAGTCCGCCGAGGAGTCCGAGTCCTCCTGCAGCGTGGGGACCTCCGCAGGTTCCAGTGCCCAGTCCGCCGGGAAGCCATGCCTCTTGAAGCAACGCTCGCACTTGCCATAGGCCTCCTGCTCCGTCATGTAGTCCAGCACCGAGAGCTCCTGGACCTTAGAAGCCGCCGGTCGCCAACCACACCCCACAGCCGTGCCTTCGACATTCAGCTGGTGACCGCCGCCACCACCCGAAGGGGGAGGTCCGGGGTGGCGGGAAACAGGTCCTTAGCCTTCACTGCTGTGTCCTCGGGTCCGTGTTCCACCACTGACCATGAGCGGGTCGATGGCGCGCTCCCAGTGGGTACCGAAGGGGATGCTTCCCCTTCCCTTTCGGTCGGGTCCTCGCGGCCCTCCGGTCCTGCGTCCGTGATGTCCACCGCTGGCGGCGGGAGCGGGTCCGCCCAGTCCGGGTGATTCAAGTCCTCCCTGCGTTCCCTGCCTGGCCCGAGGTTCAGGTTGGGGACCTTCTGCGCTACCTGGCCCCAGATCTCCACCACCACGTTGCGCTTCTCCCGCACGTAGACATCTGCCGTGCTTTCCGTGAGCCAGTTGCCCAGGTACATGCGGCGCTCCCGGGGGATCCCCATCTGGAAAGCGCAGTCCGGGATGAACACCCGGAACGAGTGCCACGACAGCGGCTTCACCAACCCTGGGGTGAGCCCCCGACGGAGAATAGCAAGCCATCTCAGGGCCCTTTGTGGAAGGCCGTGGAATCAGCCCTGCAAAGTCCTTGCTCACCGTCGGGAGCAAGTAATCCATGTCCTGGAATGCCGCCTCGGACACCAACCGCCTTACCGAGGCCACCCAGGTAGTCCACCAAAGGATCCCCGTGAAGCTGTACTTCGGAGCAATCAGGGGGACCGGGTTGCGGTTGATTCGTGCTGCAGAGACCGTCTTTGTCTGCCAGGCCTTCAGCTCCACAGTGTTGCTGGTGTGGATAAGGTCCTTGGGGTGAACGTGCTGGAGGTCATTGAAACGAGCGCTGCAACCAACCTGGAACCGGGCGAACCCCAGGATGAACGCGTCCAGCACCTCGTGTCTGCTCTTTCCCGGGGCCTCCTGCGTGCCGGGGCTGGTGGCACCCAGGCGATCGTAGCCGGCCCCCTCCTCCAGCGCCCAAATAACCTCTTTGCTGGGGACCACCGCCTTACGCTGTGAGTTCATCTATCTTGAGCAATCCGAAGGTCTTGGAGAACCACTTGAGGGTGTTCCACACCTGCCACAACTTGCACGGGGTGACCTCCTCATCGGCGAGCTGGTTGAGGAGAGAGCGGACATGTCGTTCCTGCCATGGAATGACGGTGAAGCCTCTCTTGCGGAGACTCTCGTAGACCAGGCAATGTTGCCTGAGCGTCCGGAACCTGCTGCCCCCCAAGAGGTCCAATGCTTCCTTGCGGAAGTCCTCCCCCAGGATGTCCTGCATGTACGCAATGTGCTCCGCAAAGGGGGCGAAGTGGGCAAGGAGCCGTTCCGCCCATTTCCCGCGCATATGGAGTTCCAGCGCTCGCTGGGTCGTGGGCTCCATTTCCCTGATCTTCCCGGGCCTCCAGTGCCTCCACTTCAGAAGCTCTGGCTGTTGGAGCGGGGGTGGGTCATCTCGCGAAAACCACCTCAGTTGGTCCTGGCGGTCCCATTCATTCTCCAGCGGGGAAAAGTTCTCGCTCAGCTTGCCGTCCGCAGCCGCCATGAGGAGGAACCATAGGCTGTCCCAAAGGTCGGCCAGGTCCGCCGCGGACAAAGGCTGGGGAAGCCTGCCCGCCGCCGACGCCACCAGGCCGTTGAAGTAGTCCGTTGGTACCACTTGGTCATCTTGGCCCACCGGAATGCCCGAAAGTTCCAGGAACTGAACGAAGCGAATGGCCGGGGCTCCCCGCCCAGCTGCCTCCCTTCCTCTGCCGTGCCGTGGCGCAGGCACATCAGGACCAGCAGCTCCCCGTCCGTCTGTCTCGGGGAGAAGGACTCATCCGCCAACGTGTCCCACAGGACCCTTGGAATGCGGTCCCAAAGGCGTGTAAGGCGGGCGCAAAAGAAACTTTGTAGAGACCCTAGCCATGATGAAAACAGGGGTTCGAGCCTCCTATCGAACGGCCGGGACCCAACCACGGCACACTGCATGCATGTTCCAACCCTGCTGGATGCCGAGTGCAAATGGGGCAGGCAGGCAGCCTGCAGCCCGACGGGACCCAAGAGTCCACCCCCCCGGAAATCCCTAAAACCCACGGAGGGGGGGAAGACCAACCCAACGGAAGATTCCCAAAACCCTCAAGGGGACCTCAGGGAACCCAGGGTCAGCCGCAGCCACTTTCTCCAAACTGTGGCAAGTATGGCCCGTCCTTGGGGCAGCCAAAGCGTGTAGCCTCCCGATCGAGGCAAACCGGCAGTCGTGGCGTGTTGAACAGGGGGGAAACCAAGGTGAAAGGTGAACCCAAAAGGAGAACCTTACTCTGCCCCCCCACCCGAGACGGGGCCAGAGGCACCCAAATCCCGGGAGAAGAGATCACACGACTCCCCGTCCAAAAAGTGTTGTGAGACACTGCCTAGCGGCTCTCACCCTTCAAGATCGCCTCCTTTGCCACCGAGTGGATGGCCGCCAGCCCCGACTTCTCCGGGTTGCTCAAGATGACCGACCACAAGGCAGTGGAGACATCCCCCAGGCCATTCGAGGAGCTGAAGCGCATACGCGGGGTGCTCGCATCTCCAAGGACTAGCCGCTCGTCCCTGGGTAGCTCCGTCGGCTCCACCCGCTTGTAGAACTCCATCCTGTCCCGGATCCACTGGTTATATAGCTGCCCCGGGGGCTCGTCCATCACCAGCTGCAGGCATGTGGCCTTGTCCTTGTGCCACCCCGTGATCTGGAGCAGCCTGGTCCCCCCGCGACTCGCCCTCCAGAAGCCCTTGCAGAACCTGCACATGTAGCCCCCGGTGGTCTTGAACTTCTCCTTGCCCACCACTTCCCATGCGCTGATGCTGGGCAGGACTAGGCCGCACTCCACAGAGGCCCAAAACACGTGCTTCGTCTCCTTCGGGAAGTGCTTGTTGATGTACTTCCGGCCCGCGACCGCCGTGACCGTGGACGCGGTGATCGGAGGGTACCCTGGTCCGGCGTGCGGAGCGTGGTGTCCGCTCCCCCCAGAATCTTGGCCTTGGGGTCCGATTCCTTAGCCGCTCCGCCCCCGGGGCCAGAGGCACCCAAGCGAGGGGAGCAACCCATCTGCCTGATCATGTCCTGGGAGTAGCCGAGCCGGTCGTACAGGGCCCCCGCCGCCTCCTGCGGGACCTGCTCCACCCAGTCATGGACCACGTTGAACGCCAGTTGACCTTGACCTCCACCATGGAGGACTTACTCAGGCCCGACACCAGTTTGGTGTACACCGAGTCGAACGCCCTCAGCGATGACAGCGGAAGGGTGATTCGCTCGTCACAGACCGCCCTGAAGCGCAGCGCCTCCTTGCTGTCGTGGACGGGGGCAACCGGGATTTCCATCACCGGCAATGGGCAGTTAACAATGAAATTCTTGGCCGCCAGAAACGTCCCCATCTCCTTGAAGATGTAGCTCCATTCCGCCTTGTTGCTCGGCTTGGGGATTCCCAGGCTCTCCAGGAAGGGGACCGCCTCCTTCCTCATCTGGAGGATGTTGCCCATCCACTTATCCGAGGCCGAGCCCTCCGCATTGCGGCCCCGTCGCTGCGTCTTCACGACCAGCGGGAATGTGGTCCGCCTCGTCCAAAACACTCCATCGCCCTTCGCCCAGAAGATCCCCACCACCTGCTCCGGCGCCGGGCGCTCGCCCCGGTTCACCTGCGCTCGGATCTCCAAGGCCGAGTAGATGATTGGGTCGATGTGGTCCCGCTCACACGTGAGCGGGTGCGTCCTGCGCTCCAGGGCCAGGAGCTCCTCCGGCGTGAGCTTGAATTGCTGGTCCGCGCCCTTGGGGATCTCACCGCTGGAGTGCTTCTTCCAGATCCCCCCAAACATCCGCAGCTCCCCTTGGTGCCTCTTCATCGCCCAGAGGAGCAGGGACAACTTGCCCTCCTCCGAGTCCAGGTCCTGCGGTGGCATTGACTGGTCCCCCCCGGGGCCAGTGGCACCCTTGCGCGGGGCCGGCGTCGCCAGATCGGGCATCTCCTCCAGCAGCGCCTCCTGGTTCCAAGGGTTCTGCGCCTCTCTGAGCCTCCTGATGTAGGGGACATACTTGATGTCTCCCACGTTGGGGATGTCCTCGGGGTCATCCAGCTTCAGGGGGCAGAACAGCCCCCTCTCCAGAGCCTTCCTGAGATCATGCCCTTCCCCTCCAGGTACTGGTCTCTCAGCTTGGCCTTGAATCGCTCCAGGTTGACCTTCCTGGGGCTCCCTCATTGGCCACCTCCTCTGCTGGCAGGGCCTGCATGCCCTCCTGGAGAGGCGCCAGGATAGCCATCTCATTGTCCAGCGTCTCATCCGTGACCAGCTCCTTGTGCCGCCGCCTGGCCGAGGGCTCCTCCGGGGTCGGATCCCGGTGCTCCCTCAAGGCCTTGTGCAGCTCCTCCTTCTTCCGGATCGCCTGCTCCACCTGGGGGTGGTAGAGCTGGAAGCTCTGAGCCTCTGCCTCCTGCAGGGACCGCTGCACTTTGACCTTGACCTCCTGGCGCTCCCGGACCTTCAACGCCTCGTCGTCCGGCTACCATGGACAGGATCTCCTGCCGGATGTCCACCCGCCTGTTGAGCGGGACCACGTCTGCCATGGTGATCTCCTCTGCCGTGTCCGTTTTCGGAGGAGCTCTCCCCAGGACCGTGCCGTCCACCAGGTTGCGGTCTGCCTGTGCCCGGGTACCACCGGGGCCAGTGGCACCCAGGCTTCCCACATCCCGCTGCTCCAGGTCGGCTTGCCCTCCACAATGAGCAGGTTGTAAGTGACGCCGTCCGCCTCGTAAGTAGCCGAGGGTGCCTGGAAGGGGACAAACTCCTTGCCCAGGCAGACCCAGCATTGATTGGCTGCCTCCGGCCACCCCGTGCCGCATGCCTTGCACATGAATTTGTAGTCCGAGTGGCCGCTGGGTGCCAATGCACGCCTTGTTCCTCTGGAGGCCTCCAGGATGCGAATTACCAAGTCCTCCGTGAGGTTCTTCCCGACGAACTTGTGGAACAGGGAGACCGCCTCCTCCACCGTGACGTCCCTTAGCAACGTGGCCGCCGATGCCGGAAGGACCGGGAAGAGGTCGGGGAGGTCCACTAACTTGAAGTAGCCAGGACGGCCCTCCACCGGCACAAGGGAGACCGGTTTGTTCACCGGAGCCGAGGTCTTCTGGGAAGCCGCCACGAAACCCTTCAGCCTCTTCGTTGGTGGAGTAGCCTTCTCCGTGGCGTCCGCATCGTCCATGTCCTGGTCCTCCTCATCGGCGGGGCCAGGGGCACCCAAGCCGGAAGTCGGTGTGGAGAAAGCCACACGGAGGCGCTCCAGTGCACTGGAGAGGTCGTTCATCACGTCGGTGGCCGAAGCCGACGGGGGGGCCTCGGGCTCGTCCAACACCAGGCCGGCCGCCACTGCCGCCTCGCGGATGTCCTGGGCCGCCTGGCTGGCCATTTCCACCTCCTCCGCAGTGAGCGTCTGGTCCTCAATCAGCTCGAAGGAAGTTGCCGAGGTTGCCGAGCCGAGGAGGCCATTGCTGGTTCGGGGTTGTTTCGGAAGTGTTTCACCTCAATTTTTTCACACAAGTTGGGTTCAGAGAACCCAGGGCAAAGCTTGAGCCAAAATGGCATGCGCCATTGTGGTCAAGCATTGCCAACACAGTTCATGTTTCCACATGCGTTTCAACATTAACAAATTATCGCAGAGAAAGTGAGTCCAGATGTCGCCCGCGCGTGCTCCAGGGCGACCTGGAACTCGCGGCGGCGATACTCGCTCGCAGCCCTGCCCACGAAGGATAGCACTATAAAATTTATAGGTGCGTAGTCCGCTGCAAACTGAACGAGATGTCGGATCACTTCCGGGTTGTGGTGGGGTCCCTGCTGCCCAACGTCAAGAACTCCGTGCCAGTCAAGAGCAACAACAAGCTCCTTGGGCGGCACAGGCCTTCCAGGCGGAGGTGGTGGCGGCGGTGGCGCAGGCGGTGCCCTTCTTGGTGGCGATCGAAAGCGTGGGCCAGCCCCGGAAGTTGCAGCGCTAGCAGCAGCTGCTTGAACGACCTGCGGAGGTGGCGGCTTGACGATGTACCCGAATTGTGGCGGGTTTGAGCTCGATTTGCTTCTGGGTTCGGCCTTGTTCAAACCTCGCGGAGGCGCCTTGTACCCGAATGCACTCTGAGTCCGAATAGGAGATCTTGCTCGTGGCGGTGATTTCCTCGGAATATCTGCTTTTGCCGGTACCGAAGAAGCTGCCCTGGGGATTTCCTTGGGCAATGGAGGCTTGCTGCCAAAAATGACCTTTGGTGCGGCCTTTGGTGGCGGCGGTTGAACTGCTCCAATTCTCCGGCTGTGCAACGCGATGGGCTCACGTCGTAGCGCCGAGGCACGTAGGCCCCTGCCCGTTCTGATGGATTCCGCGTCTTGCGGAGGTTCCTCTTCCGAGCTGTAGGCGTCGAGGCGGAAGTGCTCCGCCGGCGCCGGGCGTCGATCAGGAGATCGTGATCGCGAGCTCGTGGATGATCTTCTTGGGGGATCTCTCCACGTCTCGTCCGCGAGCAAATACGGATCGGCCT
This sequence comes from Effrenium voratum, assembly GCA_963377175.1. NCBI lineage: Eukaryota > Dinophyceae > Suessiales > Symbiodiniaceae > Effrenium > Effrenium voratum. Next base: position 266,227 of record CAUJNA010003221.1, read on the forward strand.
GACGGAGTTGCCTAGACGTCCGTTGTGCTCGCCGATGAGATGCCGCCTCACGTGGCTGTGAAGCCTCCCGAACAAGTACCCAGGTGCCGTGCTCGTCAAATCTAGTCACAGGGTATATGCTATTCTGTGGAGCCAAAACGATGGGCCGTGTGGCAAGGGAAGTCCTGGATGGCCTGCCCTCCCGCGCAAGCGCGGGTTCAACACTATGTGCCCGTTGTTCCACAGGGGTAGCAGCAGTTGGTCCTCGTCTCGGAGTCGATGATGGAGACCTCGACCTTCGGGGCGATGGGGACCTCGATCTTTGTGTTGACCGTTCCCTGCTGCTCTCCGCGTTTCCGCAGCTTTAGCGTACACCCCGCGAAGTGTTGACTTGGCGGCTTGTCTTTCCTCTGCAGATGGCCGGATGCGAGGCAAAGGAGTGCGCGAGTCTTGCAGCCAGGAGGAAGCCGAGGGAGGCGTCGGAGGGCGTAGCCAGTCCGCTGCACTGCTCGTTGCTTCCGCCGCGCCTGAGGCTGCGGCTTGATCCTGAGATGGCACACCTTGCGGCAAGACCACACCTGTGGTTTCAACCGATGCGAGACGCTGCTGATAAGCGTTGTCCGCGGCCTGGATCACGTCGAAGGCCTCTTGGTCAAAATTCCACAGGTGCCAACTATCCAATGACTCACGCCAGGAGAAGAGCGCCTCGACCTGTTGCTTCGAGGCGTCCGCAAACCTGATCCACCGGAATCGTCTGTTCTGCCGCTTGTACTCGTCGACGACGATCTGTTGCAGAGTATTGAATAAGCGGGCACGCGGCCCTTTCCCACCGCGAGTGCCGCGGTGAGGGCCGGCTTCCATGTGCGACCAACAGGTCGCAGTCACGGAAGGGTTTGTTTACCCGAAAAGCGTTACGGCTGATAACCACTCAAAGGAGAGGGAAACACAGTTTTGTCAACAACGGGGGAACCCGGGACCTTAAAAGGAACGAACCCCTCCGTGACTGCGACCTCTCCCTTAACCTTGGGGTTAGCGCGAGCAACGCGCTGTTTTCAGCACTTGAGCCAAAGCAGTGATTGGATCATGCTCTGGCATTGACTTGAATGTACAACATGCAACTGACTACATGGGAACCTACCTCATGTACCTCTGGGCCATAAATGTCATCGTGATAATTGACTAATTGAATCATCACTTTCTGGATCAGTAGCGGGGGGGTTGGGGGGGGCGGCAGCCCCCCCCCATGATGATCGAAAAACTGATGATTCAATTAGGGGCAATAAATCTAAAAACCAGCGAGGGGGCGTACAATCTAAAAAGTAGCGGGGGGGTTGGGGGGGGCTGTCGCCCCCCCGCGATGATCGACAAAGTGAGCATTCAAATTGTGGCCAAACATCTAAAAATAGTGGGGGCGTTGGGGGGGCTGCCCCCCATGATGATCCAGAAAGTGATGATTCGATTAGGGGCAAAACATCTTGAAGTGGCGGGAAGTTCGGGGGGGGGGGCTACCGCATGACCACAAATGTAAAAGTAGAGGGGGGGTTTGGGGGGGGGGTGGCAGCTCGATGATCAAGAAAATAATGATTCAACTGGGGCAAAAAATCTGAGAAGTAGCGGGGGGGGGGGGGCAGCCCCCCAATGGTGATCGAACAAGTCCCCCCCCATGATGATCGAAAAACTGATGATTCAACTAGGGGCAAGAAATCTAAATAACCAGCGAGGAGGCCAAAAATCTAAAACTTCCCCTTAGATTGTTTGCCCCTAATTGAATCATTCGATCGTCATGCGGCAGCCCCCCGCCCAACTTCCCCCGCACTTTTCGATTTTTTGCCCCTAATTGAATCATCACTTTCTGGATCAGTAGCGGGGGGGTTGGGGGGGCGGCAGCCCCCCCCATGATGATCGAAAAACTGATGATTCAATTAGGGGGCAAGACATCTAAAAACCAGCGAGGGGGCAAAAAATCTAAAAGGTAGCGGGGGGGCGGGGCCCCGCTGCCGCCCCCACGATGATCGAAAAAGTGAGCATTCAAATTGTGGCCAAACATCTAAAAATAGCGGGGGGGTTGGGGGGGCGGCAGCCCCCCAATTAGGGGTAAACAATTTAACAAGTAGCGGGGGGGTTGGGGGGGGCGGCAGCCCCCCCCATGATGATCGAAAAACTGATGATTCAACTAGGGGCAAGAAATCTAAATAACCAGCGAGGAGGCCAAAAATCTAAAACTGCCCCTTAGATTTTTTGCCCCTAATTGAATCATTCGATCGTCATGCGGCAGCCCCCCGTCCAACTTCCCCCGCACTTTTTCGATTTTTCGCCCCTAATTGAATCATCACTTTCTGGATCAGTAGAAAGTGGGGGTTGGGGGGGGGTTGCCGCCCCCCCCATGATGATCGAAAAACTGATGATTCAATTAGGGGGCAAGAAATCTAAAAACCAGCGAGGGGGCAAACAATCTAAAAAGTAGCGGGGGGGTTGGGGGGGGCGGCAGCCCCCCCCACGATGATCGAAAAAGTGATCATTCAAGTTGTGGCCAAACATCTAAAAATAACGGGGGGGTTGGGGGGGCGGCAGCCCCCCCCATGATGATCCAGAAAGTGATGATTCAATTAGGGGCAAAACATCTTGAAGTGGCGGGGAAGTTGGGGGGGGGGGGGGCTACCGCATGACGATCGAAAAAGTGATGATTCAAAAATTCAACTAGGGCAAAAAATCTGAGAAGTAGGGGGGGGGCAGCCCCCCAATGGTGATCGAACAAGTGACTATTCAATTAGGGGTAAAAAATGTAAAAAGTAGCGGGGGGGCGGGGGTTGGGGGGGGGCGGCAGCCCCCGCCCAGATGATCGAAAAACAGATGATTCAATTAGGGGCAAGATAAAAAAAAAAAACAACAGCGAGGGGGCAAACAATCTAAAAAGTAGCGGGGGGGTTGGGGGGCCGCCCCCCCCAGGATGATCGAAAAAGTGATCATTCAAGTTGTGGCCAAACATCTAAAAGTAGCGGGGGGGGTTGGGGGGTGGCAGCCCCCCCATGATGATCCAGAAAGTGATGATTCAATTAGGGCGGGGGACGATCGAAAAAGTGATGATTCAATGAGGGGCAAAAAATCTACATAGTAGTGGGGGGTTGGCCCCCCCATGATGATCGAAAAAGTGATGATTTGAATAGGGGTGGCATTTCAATTGAAAGGGGGGCAAGAGGAACTGAGGATGCAGGAAGCCACGGCCAATAACGCAGAGGATGCAAAAAGCAAAAGCCAGAAAGCCGCCAAAAGCCACAAAGCAAAGCCAAAAAGCCACCTGAGAGAAACTGGTAATGCAGAGGATGCGAAAAGCCAAAGCCGCAAAAGCTGCATAAACCCAACAAAAAGCTGCAAAAGCCAAACAGAGAGGAACTCAAAAGACCAAAGGATCAAGAGACCAAAGGACCAAGGGACCAAGGAACCAGAGGACCAGAGGACCAGAAATGCAAGGATGAAGGGACCAAGACCAACAGAACAGAGGCCAAAGATAACCAAAGGAGCGAGGGACCAGAGGATCAAGGGCTCCAGGACCGGGACCAAGGGACCAGGAGACCAAGACCAGGCACCAAGGGACCAGAGGAGCAAGGACCAGGAAAGTGGAGGACCAAGGGACCAAGGGACCAAAGGACCACGGGACCAAAGGACCAAGGGACCAAAGGACCACGGGACCAGGGGTGTTGAAGGAACCAGAAAATCAAATGCCAACCAAAAGAACAGAATATACAAGCAGCAGAGTGAGATTGTGGGAAGTTTTTTTTTGATTGCTAAAAAAGTTTTTTGTTGATGGCTGAAAGTTTTTTGTTGATTGCCAAACAAGTTTTTTTATTGATGGTCATCCCTAGCTTTGTCTTTCTTTTGAGGAGTCTCCATATGGCTTTGTCTTTGTTGTGGACCTGGCTCCCCATGGGAACTCTCGATCAGGGCGTCAAGCAAAGGCACCAACAGATACGTGTTTTTGTGTACTTGAACGGTGACAGGTCGCTTCGTTTGCAGGGTTTCATTGTTTTTTGGTCGACGTACACAGAGTCTAGAGGAATCACAGATTTGAGACTCCTCGGGCTGGGAGGTTGCTTGTTCTTGTGACGCTTCATCGGGACCATGTTCCATGCTTTCACTACAGGATGGCTGAAACGGGGTGGTTGATTTACCCGAAATGGGCACCCTGGGTGTTCGTCTACCTTGTGGCAATCACAAAACCTCTATTTGCTAAAGAACACGTCTCATACGTCCAGTAGTCGTAGATTCCCATTAAAACCAACAGGAGCAAAGCACATATTCTTAAGCACATGGAAGAACATGAAGAACATGCACCCCTTAAACATTGGTCCTGTTTAAATATGAACCCCTTAAACATGAAGAGTATGAACCTTCCCATTAAACACAAAAACAACATGAAGCCGAATCTAATTGAGTCAGGCACACTTGGCATGCCGGATGCTCCGGCCCACGCACTGGTTCACAGCCTTCATGCACCTAGGCCCAGATCTTTCCTCACCCAACAAGAGCCTCACCTACCATGGCCCAAGGTGATGTTTACATATTACCAGACGAAGAAAAACAAAGGAACTCTGTTCCACACCATTTTCAGACATGGGTTTTGGAGGCACGGCTTGTCTTTTTTGTATATATATGTATATCCATCTATCTATATATATATACATATAGGAACCACCAAAAAGGCAAGTTTGTGCGGCAGCACATGACGGGTTCATCAGTGGTACAAAAGGGCTCCATTCCTCCAACACCCGCACCTGAAATTATCTGGACGTACTGTGGATGGACAAAATCCTGCATCACTTTGAAACCATGGAAAGCCATTGTTTGTTGGTATTTACAGGGGAATCATCATTTAAGGTTTCCTTAGGTGGTGCAGGATTTCGTCATTTTGCCTCTCTAAACGCCTCCAGCGGCACTTGAAGTCTCGCGTTCTGCGTGGATTGGCAAGACGAGTAACCAAACTGCTTGTTTGCCAGTAACATGCACTCTTTCTCAAGAGTGTCAAGTCCAGAAAACAGAAGGAAGAGACACGCCTCCCTCCATTGCTTGAGTCCCTGGAAAAACAACAATTCCACTAGTGATGGATTCCCTTTAACACCAACAAGGGAACAAATCAACAACAAACAATCTTCGGCAAATGGAAGCCTAAATTTGCCAAACCTGGTTGACATAAATCGGTGCCGATTCCCGTCGCCTCTTTTTGCGAAACCTCGGCAGCGCGCGACAGCGTTGCTCTGAGAGTCGCACTTGCCAGTGTAGTAGTCTCGCCCAGTAAGAGAACCTGATCAGCTGGCCCACACACACACACCGCAACCTCCTCACAGGCTTGCGTGTGCTTTCTTGGAAGGTGACATTTCAAAACTTGGTGGAACGGGAAGCCCAGAGGAAGTGGCTTTTCCTTTCTTTCTTTTTGCTTGGGGGGGGGGGCTTTGTTTTTGACACATGCGCATCGTGATTCAATTCACCAACCTGCATTGAGAAAATCACCCCAACATCTTCATGGGTGATGTAGATTTGAGCGACCAATACCGATAAGATGACTATAAAGGTCAAGCTTGGCTAGAACCCCAATTAAACCAGGTACTAATTAGGACCACGGCCCGTTTGGGCTTTGGGCGATGCTGAATTGGGGTTCCAATCCAAGTTTGTGGCCTGCGAGGCTTTCCTGGCAATACACCCTCACTTCTGATTGAGTGGACTGGCCAAAACATGCTACCCTCCCACCAAACATGAAAGCGCACAAAGCTCCTTTTTCCATGAGAAAAGTAGTCTTTCCACGTCTTTGCACTTCCATGCTAGTCGGATAAACATTTTTGTTTGCCACTCAAGTTTGTCTTCCCAAAGGGCCAGTCGGGCCAGTCCATGAACTCAGGGAGTGAGAGCCGATCCAACCCAGTGAGACTAGCGACAAGAGGAGTGGAGCCGCACAAGCGAACACTTCAGCCAAGACATCCAAACAACCCATCCAAGTGAACCAAAGATGTCCATCACAATCTCCCGTGCGTTTCTCGCGGTGCCCGAAATATCTTCACTTCTCCTCCATTTGCTGAACTCCCAAATACATCCTGCAATAAAAAAAAGATTCCCTTTAAAACCAGGGGAAAATAACAAAATTATTCACCAAACGGAAGTTATAATAATTACTATAACTTCCGTTTGGTTAAGGATTTGTGTTATTCTCCCCTGTTGGTTTTAAAGGGAATCGATTAGTAATTAGCTAGGCGCTCTTTCGCCCATCAGTCTTTCAAGAGCCCTCCGGCTCCCCAAGCCACGCTCGGGCTCTCGAAGCACCCATAATATCATAGGCAGCTAGGCAGCTATTCCAGAAGAGATGTGCTTGAAAGAGGTATCACTATCCAAACCATATATATATATATATACACATAATTGTTATGGTTTGTCATTATCATTAGTATGATGATCATCATAATGTGCTAGGTTATGTATATGTTATTTGTGCTGCTATTTATTATTGCCATTACTTTATTATAACTATTATGATTAGTGTTATTGCTAATGCTATTATCAGTACTACTACGATTATTAGCGGTCTGATGATGATTAACGTTATCATTGTTATGATGATGATGTTGCTTAATATTTGAACATACTCCAAAATATAACATCATTGTTGAGGCCCATAACTTCCATTTGCTCAAGCCCCATGGACAGTACACTATTTCCAGTAGTGATAATTTCCATTTAAAACCAACAGGGGAAAATAAACAATATTCTTAACCAAATGGAAGTATATCGTTGTTCAGGCCCAGAATTGAGCTGGTGCAAATCCCACCCTTGCCAATCGGTCGCTGAAGGCCTTGTTCCCGCTTGGCGCATGCGTCCAGGAAGCGCATCCTGGCGAAACACCATCCCGACTGTCCTTGCTGCGCACTCTGAGGGTGTCTTTGTTAGGAAACACCGCCAAAAAAAAAAAGGTATAACAACAAATTGTGGTTTTCCGTTGGTTTTCCTCTAAAACCCACAAAGAAGGGGGGCAACCCTGAAAAAACAACGCACACCCATGACGCTCGGCTTTTGGTTCAACACGATTTTCCATTGTGCTGTGGAAACCATGAATAGTACGTGTAGACAAAGGGCCCCGCGAAGGATGTGGAGCCTATGCATTGACTAGGGGCTTGTCTCAAAATTCTGGGCTAAGACTTTCTCACTCCCTTTGCAGGGGTGGCCCCAATTTGGCACAGAGACCTGTTGAACTGGAATTTCCCCTTTGTGTTTACAAAAACAGGGCAAAAAGTAAACAGGTGTACACAACAAGGTGGGCAGTTTGAATTTTGAACAACGGCTTCCTTTCCATCCTGCTAAACGGAGGTCATGGCTTGCACGCCTCAAATCTCTGTCCTCTCAGGATGTTGGAATGCTCTTAGCGTCAATCCTCAAGCGAAAGGACCTACATCACGGGTTTGAGTTTGTCTTACCCCGAATCAGTGAGCTCGCCATAAATACTACCGCGGGCCCGGCAAAGCTGTACCCCCTGGTCACGTAGGCAAAGATAATTCAACCTAGTGCCGTCTCCCGAATTCCTCACTTCCTGAGTGGATGAGCCAAAAAAGTCCAAACTTGTTGCTCCAAAAACCAACACTTACCCCTTAAAACTCCAAGCCCTGGGAAGTTAATCTTTTACAGACATATAGCCCATGTTACCCAGAAAGTTGAAAAGCTTTTAAGAGGTAAGAACAATCAAGTGGACCTCGGGGTTTGTGAGATGCGGATCTTCACTGGGTTTGGGGGGGTCCACCGGCTTCCCAAAAACGGGTAAAGGGCAACTGGCAGATGAAGTTTTCAGCTGGTTTCCCCTTCGGTTCATCAATTTACGGGCGGTTTCTTGATGGAAACTGCCACTTTGGGGGCGTCCAAAAAGGGAAACCCTGTAGTTAGTCTACCCTAAAGAAATAAACCGCAAAAAACCGGCATTCGACATGGCTCCGAAACCATGTCGTGAGTCCAAATACACCAAAATAGAACAGGCTCTTTTGATCGAAGAAACCAAACGACCTCAAGGCAGACGGCCAGCGCCGGCAATTTCGGGCAGAGCCGCTTCTCCAGCATGGCCAAATCCGAGGCATTGGGGTAGGGCAGTCCGATCACCTCATGGCAGCTAGGCTAGCAGGCTATGCGTCAAATCCAAAACCCTCCCCCAAAAAACCCAGCGGCCGATTGGAAACTCCAATTCAACCAATCCCCCCAAAGAGTGAGACTTCCCCTATGTATTTTTGGAGTTTGGGATGGTCATTGACCCAAAAAGTTTAGACGATGACAACAGTTGTAAGGATTCGCAGTAAGAAAACTATGAACATGGCCAAGATAAACACCTTTGACCCTGGCTTATATGGGTATGTGTTTGGACCCCGAATTAATTTGTCCCCTTGGTTTCCCTACAACAGGAAGCTTGCCTTGGCCCAAGAGTCGAGCTTGAAGCCGCCTTAGGATAAATAGAGCTGGAACCAAAGACAGTTTCAAATTGAAATGCTTTCATGCCGGGCTCAGAAGATCATCTTGTGCGCATGCATCCACGTGTAGCAACTGATCAATGTGATCAACGGACCAGTAGGCGAAAGCGAACCAGGTAAAACTTGAAATGGGCAAGCTAAATATGGCAGTGTTGAGGGGATTGGCGCAACGTAGAGTCGGAACCCATCCAGCTGAAATGGTGTCAAGGAGCAAAAGTGCAAAAGCCCCAGGGCCTTGAAAGGGAACTCCAAAGGAGTTGAAGGCTGGGCGAAGCCTCTCGTGCCACGAACTCGCTCGCGAATAGTTGGGAACTCAGGGGCTGACAGCCACCAAGCGGCAAAGATCATCCTGGCGTCTCTTGGTCCAAGTGGCTGAGTGGTTATAGCCAAGTTATTGTGGTTGTACAAGCAATGTTGACCCCGGATTAATAAACCCCAAGTAGCCCGTCATCTCTTACCACGGTCACGCAGTTCTTACTACGTGACCGTAGTTTCTACCCTCGAAGTTGGCGTAGAGGCAAGATACTGCAAAACGTGAAGCAGGCACCCATGGGTAAGACCAGGGCATGTCAAAATATCCTTGTCTGGTAGGGAATTCAACCCAGCTTTGTGGAAATTCTAGGGCTGGTTCGAACAAATGGGTTCCTTTCGCATGCTGCGCACATTGTTTTTGAGTGGACCCTCCACATAATCCGATTAGAGGACCTAATCCACAGTGGGATGGTCATCCAAGGACTGGTAAGTGTGTACAAACTTTATTGGAACATACTTACTTGAGGGCAACCTGCTGTACGTCCAGAAGGGCTTACGTTGGCCCTAACTTCAATTGTTTTTTTGGTCCCGCCCGGGTTCGAAAAGGGTACCCTGAAAAGACGCCGCCGTGTGGTGGTCTACCAAGAGGCTTCCCCACATACTTCACCCTCAAGCATCACCCCGCCAAAAGGAAGCTCACTTCCAATTGGCACAAAAAAGGACCGTTTAGGGAACCCTGCGAAACTGGAGTTTCAAAACATGTCAACGCTCAAATACGTCAATCATGCAGGTTCTTTGGGGTAAGACTCTTCAGACTTGGGCTGAACTTCAGTGCGGCAAAAAACAAAAAACACTTTTCGGCCGCTCTTTCCGAAGAAGACCAAGCCATCTCTGCGCGTATCTGTTCCAAAAGACTGCCCTGAGATCTCACCTGGAGAGCCCAAAAAATGTTAAGACCTCAAAAGTCTTGCATCTGACTTGATGCCGCAGGATTAAACCCCTGCTTTATGGAACTGTTCCCAAGTGACAAAGCCCCCACTCAAACCGGGGACGCCCTCCCTTTCCCCCCCGCCCCCCCATTTAATATATAGGATGCCGCCCCCCCCCCCCGCCATTTAATGTATAGGATGCCCCCCCCCCCGCCATTTAATGTATAGGATGCGCCTCCCCCCCCCCCCCGCCATTTAATGTATAGGATGCGCCCCCCCCTTTAATATATTAAGTATTGGGTTTTCGAAGCCTCACTAAAACCCAGAAAGCCCTCCCCCCCCTAAATCCGCCGGCAACAGACGGCGTGTTGGACATAAAAAATGCTCCTTACCTCTTTACCTCTTACCCCCCCCTAACCCCTCCCCAGAAACACCATTTCAGACTATCGTGGGGGGGGGGGGCGGCCCACGTACCACGCGGTGATTCGAAGACGCTTCACTAAATCTGTTCGATTCCCCCCGGGTGCGCTTTTGCATCCTTAGCAGCTCCAGCGGCGCATCGCCAGCATCACCTGCATCATCCGCATCAGCGCCTGCCAAGGATGCGGATGATGCAATTGATGCTGGGGATGTTGCCCATGCTGGTGAAGGAAATGAAATGAAGGGGGGAGAGGGGGAAAGGATCTCAACAGCGAAAGGGGGGGAGAGGTCTCAGGGAGGAAAGGGAGAAGATCTGGGGAAAAAATGCCTTAAGGGGGAAAGGGGGGAAAAGATCTTTGGGAGGAAAAGGGAAATCTTTCTCGGGGGGAACAGGCCGGGGACACGATCTCAAACGGGAAAGGGGGAAAAAGACTTTGGGAAGAGAAGGGTGGAGATCTTGGGGGGAAAAGGCCTTAGGGGGGAAACGGGGGAAAGGATCTTAAGCTGGAAAGGGGGACAAGATCTTAGGGAGGCAAAGGGAGACGAACTCAGGGAAAAGGACTTAGGGAGGAAAGGGGGGGAAAGATCTTTGGGAGGAAAAGGGAGAAGAACTGAGGGTGGGAAAGGGCCTTAGAAGGAAAAGGGGGGAAATAAATGATCTCAACAGGGAACCTGGGGGGGGGGAAAGATCTTAGGGAGGAAAGGCAGAAGATCTGGGGCAAAAAGGCCTTAGGGGGGAAAGGGAGAAATGATCTCAACAGGGAAAGGGGTGGAAAAGATCTTAGGGAAATACAGCGAGAAGATCTGGGGAAAAAAGGCCAACAGGGAAAGGGGGAAAGATCTTAGGAAGGAAAAGGGAGAAGCTTTCAGGGGGGGGAAAGGCCTTGGGAAGTAAAAGGGGGGAAAGGATCTCAACAGGGAAAGGGTGGGAAAGATCTTACGGAGGAAAGGGGGGGGAAGATCTTAGGGAGGAAAGGGAGACGATCTGGAAGAAAAGGACTACTTAGGGGGGAAAGCCCAACAAGGAAAGGGGGGAAAAGATCTTCGGAAGGAAAAGGGAGAAGCTCTCAGGGGGGGGAAAGGCCTTAGGGGGGAAAGGGGGGAAAGGATCTCAGCGGGGGGAAAGATCTTAGGGAGGAAAGGGAGAAGATCTGGGGACAAAGGCCTTAGGGGGGAAAGGGGAGAAATGATCTCAACAGGGAAAGGGGTGGAAAAGATCTTAGGGAGGAAAGGGAGAAGATCTGGGGGAAAAAAGGCCAACAGGGAAAGGGGGGAAAGATCTAAGGAAGGAAAAGGGAGAAGCTCTCAGGGGAGGAAAGGCCTTAAGCGGGAAAGGGTGGGAAGGATCAGCAGGGCTAGGCAGGAAAAGTGGAAAGGCCTTAAAGGGAAGGGGGAAAGGATCTCAACGGGGAAAGGGGGCAAAGGATCTTAAGGAGGAATAGGGAGAAGATCTCAGCGGGGGGAAAGGCCTTTGGAAGGAAAGGAGGGAAAGGATCTCAACAGGGAAAAGATCCCAGGCAGGGAAAATGCCTTAGGGGGGAAAGGGGGAAAGGATCTCAACAGGGAAAGGGGGCAAAGGATCTTAGGGAGGAAAAGGGAGAAGATCCGAAAAGGCCTTAGGGGGAAAAGGGGTCAACAGGGAAAGGTGGGAGAAGATGCTAGGGAGGAAAAGGGAGAAGATCTCGGGGGGAAAGGGGGACAGGATCTCAACCAAGGGAAAAGATCTTGGGGAGGACAAGGGAGAAGATCTCAGGGGGGGAAAGGCCTTAGGGTGGAAAAGGGGGAAAGGATCTCAACAAGGAAAGGGGGGAAAAGATCTCAGGGAGGAAAAGGGAGAAGATCCGAAAAGGCCTTAGGGGGAAAAGGAGGAAAGGAGCTCAACAGGGAAAGGTGGGGGAAAGAGGGGAAAGGACCTCAACAGGGAAAGGGGGCAAAGGTTTTTCTAGGGAGGAAAAGGGAGAAGATCTTGGGGGGGGAAACGCCTTAGGGGGGAAAGGGCGGGAAAGGATCTCAACAAGGAAAGGGGGGAACAGATCTTAGGAAGGAAAAGGGGAAAGATCGCGGGGGGAAAAAAGGCCTTAGGGGGGAAAGGAGGGAAAGGATCTCAACAGGGAGAGGGGGGAAAACATCGTAGGGAGGAAAAGGGAAAAATTCAGAGGGAGAAAGGGCCTTAGGGGGGAAAGGGGGAATGGATCTCAACAGGGAAAGGTGGCAAAAGATCTTAGGGAGGAAAAGGGAGAAGATCTCAGGGGGGGGAAAGGCCTTAGGGGGAAAGGGGGGAAAGGAAAAGGGGGGAAAGGAAAAGGGGGGGAAAGATTGTAGGGAAGAAAGGGAGAAGATCTGGGGGCGGAAAGGGGAGAACTGATCTCAACAGGGAAAGGGTAGAAAAGATCTTGAGGAGGAAAGGGAGAAGATCTGGGGGAAAAAAGGCAAACAGGGAAAGGGGGGAAAGATCTAAGGAAGGAAAAGGGAGAAGCTCTCAGGGGGGGGGGAAGGCCTTAGGCGGGAAAGGGTGGGAAGGATTTTAACAGGGACAGGGGGGAAACAATCTTAGGAAGGAAAAGGGAGAAGATCTGGAAAGGCCTTAAAGGGAAGGGGGGAAAGGATCTCAACAGGGAAAGGGGGAAAAGGATCTTAAGGAGGAATAGGGAGAAGATCTCAGCGGGGAAAAAGGCCGCCGGGGGGAAAGGGGGGAAAGGATCTCAACAGGGAAAGGGGGGGAAAGATCTCAGGGAGGAAAGGGAAAAGATCCCAGGGAATAAAAGGCCGTAGGGGGGAAAGTGGTGGAAAGGGAGGAAAAGGGAGAAGATCTCAGGGGGGAAAAGGCCTTAGGGGGGGAAAGGGGGGAAAGGATCTCAACAGGGAGAGGGGGGAAAACATCTTAGGGAGGAAAAGGGAAAAATCAGAGGGAGAAAAGGCCTTAGGGCGGAAAGGGGGAATGGATCTCAACAAAGAAAGGGGGCAAAAATCTCAGAGGGGAAGGGGGCCAAGGGGACAATTCCAAAGGGACGCAAATAAGAAAGCAGGCCTGTAACGTCGGCGGCCTGAGCCGGAGGCGTTAAAACATATACGATGTATCATGATACTGGGTTCCCCCCCCCTCGCCATTTAATACATAATATGTGTATTTCCAAGATTCTAAAGTTTACAATAAATAAAAGATAGTGATGGAAGGACGAGTCTTAGAGGCGAGGCGTGGAGTCACTGTGGAGATGATCCTAGATTCTTCATTCAACGGCGTGTGGTAGGGAAAGAGCGCCGGGTGAATGGGTTTGTAGGTGATATTTCTCTTGGAGACGGCTTATGACGTAGGAATCACCGGCGAAGATAGAATGCTTCTTGGATGACTTCTTGGAGAACCCCCCCCCCCCCCCCAGCCATTTAAGGCACAGGATGCCCCCCGCCTTTAATATATCAGTATTGGGTAATCGAAGCCTCACCAAAACCCAGGGAACCCCCCCCCCTTAAATATATAGGATGTATCAGAATCCGGTAATCGAAGCCTCACTAAAACCCAGGGAACCCCCCCCCTTAAATATAGAGGATGTATCAGAATCCGGTAGTCGAAGCCTCACTAAAACCCAGGGAACCCCCCCCATAAATATATAGGATTTATCAAAAATCCGGTAATCGAAGCCTCACTAACCCCCCCCTTAAATATATAGGATGTATCAGAATCCGGTAATCGAAAAAACCCAGGGAACCCCCCCCTTAAATATAGAGGGCGGGTCGGCATGGGGGCTGAGTTTTTCAGATTCCTGGGGGCTGAGTTTTTCAGATTCCTGGGGGCTGAGTTTTTCAGATTCTTGGGGGCTGAGTTTTTCCATTAACAACACTAAAAAACACCAAAAATTATACGATCAAGACTCGTGACCTCTTAGATTTATTGGGGTGCGTTTTTGTTTTTTTGGCTGATGACATGCAAGCACAGATTCATTTTCGATCCAATGAAGACTCAGATGCATCCAGACCTGGAGAATGAGCTAGCTTCAATCTGCACAGAAGACGGCCTGTTGAGAACTATTTTGCACAAATATCATTGTTGGACACAAATATTTAGCAAACGTGTGTCTGTAGCTTATTTTTGGATAATTGGCATGCTTACGCATGCCAAGTTTACAAACCTCAGGGTGCTAACTTTTGGAAGACGTATGTTTGGCACAAATCTTCAACACAAGTTGCATACGTATGCAATATTTTGGAAGACGTATGCTTAGCAATCTGCAAGCGGATGTATGTTTGGGACAAATATGATTGTTGTGTTGCAATTCTGAAACACGTAAGTATGGCAAGCACAGCTTGCCACGCATATGAAATCATAAGAAAGGTAAGATATCACTGATCTATGCAGCTTTCAGCTGCAAGACTCATCTCTTTTTACAGTTGGATGTTCAATATGTTTCAATATACGCATGGGCTCTGCCCATGCTCTTGAGAAAAGACAGCTAACACAAACCTATTTATCGCATAATGAGCTGGAGCAATTGGAGCACAGCTCCAATCTAGTTGCTTGAGCTCAAGAAACACAAGATGCAAAGATGAGCACCTGCAACGATATCTGCAGATGCAAATACCATTCTCTGCATAAAGCTGTTCAGCTTTGGAATAAGAGCTTTGGAATAAGATTCTCTGCAGCTATTCGTGTTGCTGAAGAGCTCTTGCAACAGTAAAGCTGTTCAGAATAGATTCAAGTAGACACAAGCCACAAGCAATTGCTTGTGATGAGATGCTACCTGCAGAAGATGAAATGAGAGATGAGATAAATTATCTCCAGTTACCTGGAGTTACCTGCAGAATATCTTGGAAGAGGCTTATGTTCTGTTGATACACATCTCATCATATTATTGATGTCTTGCATCAAGAAAGCTTGCATCAAGAAAGCATCAACAAAGTGTTGTCTTCAGATGATGGGCTGTGTTTTTATTGGTTTTCTTGGTGTTTATGAGCAAAGGCACCCAAAACAACACACACACACACACACCAAAAAAAAACACAGACCCATGGCCCTGAACTAGCAGATGCAGATGATGGGCTGTGTTTTTTTGTTTTAAGGTTTCTTGGTGTTTATGAGCAAAGGCATCAAAAAACCAAAAAAAAAAAAAAAAAAACGAGAAAAAAAAAAACAAAAAAACAGACCCATGGCCCTGAACTAGAAGATGCAGATGATGGGCTGTGTTTTTGTGTTTTTTTTTGTTTTTTTTGGGTGTTTTTGTTTTTTTGCTGAACAAACTCAGCCCCCAGGAATCTGAAAAACTCAGCCCCCAGGAATCTGAAAAAAACTCAGCCCCCATGACGACCCCTTCTGTAAATATATAGGATGTATCAGAATCCGGTAATCGAAGCCTCACTAAAACCCAAGGAACCCCCCCTTAAATATATAGGATGTATCAGAATCTGGTAATCGAAGCCTCACTAAAACCCAGGGAACCCCCCCTTAAATATATAGGATGTATCAGAATCCGGTAATCGAAGCCTCACTAAAGCCCAGGGAACCCCCCCCCCCCCTTAAATATATAGGATGTATCAGAATCCGGTAATCGAAGCCTCACTAAAACCCAGTGAACCCCCCCCCCCCTGAATGTATAGGATGTATCATAATCCTGGGTTCCCCCCCCTCGTCATTTAATACATAGGATGGCAGTAATCCTAGGGCCTCGTCCCCGCTTCAAGCGCCGCTTTCGCCTTGAAGTCGATGCCCTCGCTGAGAGAAGCGCCGCTCACCGCGAAGAGCACCGCAGAGCCGTCCTGTCGGAGCGAAAAGAAACACATGGGTCGGAGGCCGTGGGAAAAAAACATGGTAAGGCTTGGTTGCTGTTGAGCCCCTGCAAAAAGTTGAACTTTTTGTTGGGGGCTTAGTGGAAAATCCAACTTGATTTCGCAAAAAGTTGAAGTCTAAAGATCCAACCCAACAGCAGTTAAGAAGAGGGGGGACGTATGGCTGTGGGTCAAAATGTTGCTGCCCAAAATGGGGTGCCCTGGTAAATGGAAGCAAGGACTCAAACCTGCGTTCCCGCGGTGGTTTAATTTTGACCCATATGATGACATATGGGTGTCTCTTAAAATACGGGACCCCATAAAGTTGGTGGTTTCCCCTTCAGTATCTCTTTAAAACCACCCCAACAAAGGTGCTAACCCAAAGAAAGACTCACCCATATGGATTTGGGGAAGTTGAAGTCCCCTTCCAACCTCAACTTGCTCTTTTTGTTTAAACAAGTTCTCACCCCATCCTTGCTGATCCACAGAGCATGTCAATACAGGGTTCAGGGCCCATGGATTTGGGTTTCAACAACCGTCCCCATACTTGTTCTTTACCAAATTGCCAAAGACACCCCCGTTCCAGTGGTTAATTTCAGGGAAACAACCAAAATGGTCTGACTTTACCTTTAATTAGCAAGGGTCAAAATAATGAACCCACAAGGGCCCCAAACGACGGGACCATGGCCGGATACTTACCGCATGAACCAACATCGGGAGGCATCCGTGGCGGCAAGCCCGCTTGTATATTCCATCTTAGCGGGTAACGGTTGCTTCAAATGGGATTTGGACCCCCTGAAACCTGTTCTTGTTGCTTTCCCCATCTTTAGTTATAGTTGTTTTTTTTAATTTGATGTGTGTCTTTTTAATATTCTTGAATACTCCCACTTCTGCCATTCCCAAACAAATGGGGATCTGAACCGTCTGTCCCTACGACTCACTTGCCCAACGCCGAGCTTTTGCCCATTCTTAACTTATTCACCATGGCCCTAAAAGGTTGACCTTTAATGTCTGGGTCCTTCGGGCAACTGAAACTAAGAACCAAAGCTTCCTCTCAACTTTGCTGGTGCTCAGTAGGGAATGGGGGAATGACCCTTATTAACAATCCAACTGGTGGTTTCCTTTTTTCGGGGACCAAAACCTGGGTTCGTTCAAAACTCTCATTCCCCACCTATGGCACCAGCAAGTCCAAGGGACATGGACGTAGGTTCTACCAACCCAACCCTTCACGCCTGGAATGATGCTTCCCCTGTAAATACCAACCAATAATGGGTTGTCCATGGTTTCAAAGTGATACGAACGGATTTTGTCCATCCACAGTGGGTTCGCAGCTCAGTCATCATCAAACCCCGGTACTAGAATGGTGAACCCAGAGCCATGCTTCAAGAATTAGGAAGGCGGATATATCCGCAGCGGTTTTTATGGCTGGGATGGTCCCTCAACCTTCATCTACCCGGGTTTCGGTTTTGAGCAAGTGGCTCAGTTTCCCCGAAGCCGGAAGGCCGGAGCTCCAGCGGATTCGACTCCCCAAAAGGCTTGGACCCGGAGACAACTTCAAGGACCATCACCCCCAAGCTCTCTGAGAGGGTGGCTCGTCTTCTTTTCCAAATCCCCCCGCCCAGAATGGCTTCGGTCTTACTTCTGGTTTCCTAGAAAAAACCCAAAAGACAGGGGGTCATCCGGGTCATCCCCGCCAAAAATCGCGGTTGTCCTTTTTGGTTCCCCAGTGAAAGGCTCCTAAAACAAGACACGCCCAAAGTGGTGCTGGAGTTTTGCGCACCCCTCGAAAGCATCGCCTCCCGCACAGCGCTGGCAAAGCTCTGGAGGGTCGTGGCCGCGTCATTCTTGACACCTGGCCCGTTCTCAATAGGAACCGCCTAAGGCTTTTTGGATTTCCTGAATGTTAACTTCGGGAAAAAACAAACAAGGAGTAACCTCTTAGTCAGAGGAAGCCGCTAAAATAGTGGATTTCCTTACTACAAGTCAACCACCCCCTGATTAGTACGGTCCTTCGGATGAATCCGAAGCTAACATGAAACTCCAACCAAAAGGGCACCTCGGGGGCGATACCCATTTCAGGGCAAACCAACCAGATTGTTTTCTGCTGATAAATTTCCTGTTTGCTGTCAGTAGTGAGTGAGTGAGTGAGTGAGTGAGGTGAGGTGAGGTGAGGTGAAGTGAGGTGAGGTGAGGTGAGGTGAGGTGAGGTGAGGTGAGGTGAGGTGAGGTGAGGTGAGTGAGTGCCTGGCTGGCTGCCTGCGTGCGGGCGGGCGTGCGGGCGTGAGTGAGGGAGCGAGCGAGTTATTGATTCATTGATTCATTGATTTATCGATCGGTTGATTGGTCGGTTGGTTGGCTAATTGGTTGAAGGATTGAATGATTGGTTCGGGCAAGGGAGGGAGGGAGGGAGGGAGGGGAGGGGAGGGGAGGGAGGGGAGGGAGGGGAGGGGAGGGAGGGGAGGGGAGGGGAGGGGAGGGGAGGGAGGGGAGGGGAGGGGAGGGGAGGGGAGGGAGGGGAGGGAGGGGAGGGAGGGGAGGGAGGGAGGGGAGGGGAGGGAGGGGGGAGGGGAGGGGGGAGGGGAGGGGAGAGGGGAGGGGAGGGGAGGGAGGGGAGGGAGGGGAGGGAGGGGAGGGGGAGGGGAGGGAGGGAGGGAGGGAGGGAGGGGAGGGAGAGGGGAGGGGAGGGAGGGGAGGGGAGGGGAGGGGGAGGGGAAGATGAGGGGAGGGGAGGGAGGGGAGGGAGGAGGGGAGGGGAGGGGAGGGGAGGGGAGGGAGGGAGAGAGTGAACGACCCATGTCATGAGCGACTGACTGGCTGGCTGGCTGGCCAACTGACTTTCTGAGTGATTGCTTGCTTGCTTGCTAGGATGGATGGGTCGGTGGTTGGGTGGGTGGGTTTATTGATTGATCAATCGATTGGTTGCAAAAAAAAAAACACCCCTGAGTCGGAACAGGCTCAGTAATTGGGAACGTCCACTGGTTCGCCCCTGTAAAAGCCGCAATCTTGACCCCATATTGACCAACCCCAGCGTAAAAAAAACGGGGCGTTGCCCTCCAAAAGCCATTCCCACGAAACCCAGGGACCCCTCTGGACCCCCCCCCCCATTTTTGCAATAAACTGGGGTTGACGAACATGGGGTCAACATGGGTGTGGCTCAAAATTGAAGAGCTAGAGTTACGCATGGTTTAGTCTTGGCTTCATTCTCCAAGGTGCCATTTTGGTACATCTTTTTGAACCGCAGCCAGGCATTACCTCTTTGCTAGTGGCTGGCCACTGGGCTTCCGTCATTGACGAGGCAAGCGAACTCGGTCGTCGGCCAGGCACCCCGCCTCCGCTCTGTCCGCCTCGAAAACGAAGCGGGCGAGCAAGCAAAGCAGAGCGCTCACCAACGAACTGGTCGCATCAGGCAGATTTTTGCTCAACTCAGATGCCCAGTGGCTACGGGCGACAAAACATCCTTTTGGTTGGTTGACTTTGAAGGGGAACCCTTCCCAAAAAAAGGGGAAAAAGAGCAGCACTGGGCAACTGGGTCAACCCCCATGAAGGATCAGAGAGTGACAGGGGCCACGTGCCCTCAATTGTTGGTTGCAAGGGTCCCAACACTCAAGAACGGCGAAAGCCGTGGGGTTGGGGCGAGTTGCGGGCAGGTTCTGAATCAACTTTGACCAATGGGCTGATCTCTTTCACGTTTGGCCCAACTCTGGAGCACAGTAAACAATGTTCTGAGTTCTGACTCTGTTTCGCAATTAGTCAACTTTGACTTGACTTTCCCTTTTGTTGTCGACCTGGGGTTGTCCCGGGGAGTGAGAACGAGGGGCAAACGGCCGTGCGCCAGTTGGTTCAAACAACGCAATTGCTCAGCTGCT
Organism: Effrenium voratum; assembly: GCA_963377175.1. Classification (NCBI taxonomy): domain Eukaryota; class Dinophyceae; order Suessiales; family Symbiodiniaceae; genus Effrenium; species Effrenium voratum. Next base: position 285,910 of record CAUJNA010003221.1, read on the forward strand.
TGTGCGGCCCGAAACTGTTCAATACCAAAGAAATACGCCAACAGCACAACCCAGCACGACTGCAGCCCTGGCTCAAAAGTCTGCAGCCCTGGCTCAAAAGTCGCAACTGTTCAGTATCAAAGAATTAATGCCAATAGACAACTGCAGCCCAGCTCAAAAGTCGCAACTGTTCAATACCCATGAAGTACGCCAAAAGCACGACTGCAGCCCCGGCTTGAAAGCCCCGGCTTGAAAGTCGCATGTTTTCCGCACTCAAGCAGCCCACGCAGCGCAACCAATCTCATCTGAGAGCATGAGCGCCAAACATGTGCCAAAACCTTTTCTTTTGGGGGGTATGGTTCGGGGTATGGCTTGAGAGTGTGGTTCGGGGTTTGGCTCTTACAAGTCGCACTTCCACCCTTTACCAAAGGCCGAGCAACTTAAAAGTACATATGCTCTGATCGAAATGCAATATTCAGGACATGAAACGCATTTGTGGTTTAACCCAATGAGCTGTGTGTATTCTAACTGTAGGGTTCCTTCGGTCAAAGCGACCCAGACGTCAGATTCTTCCAAACCTGCCAAATCCTGCAAGGATCCATGCCGATTGGCAGACTGAGTTTCACACCATTCAAGCTGGGGAGCCATGAACGCTCATGTTTGATGCTCCCAAAAAAGCAACACGAGGGTGTGTCTTCTTGTGAAGAACCCCTTGTTGTGTGGTTTTCCAAGGAAGCTGAAAAGGAAACAACCATATTGGGGGTCCTGAAATGTTGAGACTCCCCAGCCTTTGCCTCCAAGTACTCACCTTGAACCCAGAAAATAAAGGGCCAAAAAGGGACACCCAAAAGGTCAAAAAGGTCGTCTTTGGGAAAGTGAGAAGGTGGTCTGATGCCAATTGGGGCAGAATAAAAACCTGGTATTCGCGAAGTCTACTCAACAGTGTATCGCTTGGGACTCTGCCATAACCTTCATTTACCCACGCTGTCTTTTTGTCACAGTGACCTGTTTTCCCAAGAGGAACATTGGGCGGGCCCTTCTCGTGCTCCCCCAACTGGCAATAGACAAATACAAGGGGATAAGCAACTTACACGGCCATTGGGTGTCAGAAACATCCAAACACCACTTGATTCTCAACGGATCCAAACTATACAAAATACCCTTACAAATTGTGCCCCAAAGTTATTGGGTGGTTTCCCTTTTTAAAGGAAGTTTGAGACTGACCCACATGTGGGCGCTTCCTTTGAGGGTGCCCTTTTGGGTTGGTTTCATGCGGAAACGCAAACCACCTCAATTGGGGTTATCCCATCCTTAGAAACATACCCATGCGAGTGTTTGTCAAAATAGACCCCCCTGTACAAAAAGGGACACCCACAGGAAACCACCGATTTTGGGGGTGTCTCCCTAGAGACAAGCCTCAATGGCTGTGAACCTTTAATACGATGCCTCATAAGTGGCTGGTGGACATGAATCCCCAGCGAATCCTGATGTCCAAAGGGTGCCCTATTAAAATTCACACACCCAAATGTGTGTGTCTCTTCGTGGTTCTTGCCCTTTGGTTTCCCTTTAGACCAACCATACAAGGGGGGTACCCTCAAAATGGACATCCCCAAATGTTCTAGGGGACACTGCCCCATTCTTTCCAGGGATCCTTCTTTCCGGAAAACCATCAGAACCCCACAGCTGGTTTTTGAAAAGACCGATGGTTGAAAGGAATGGACAAGGAATCGACCCCTAGAAATGTATCCTCATATTTAGACGCCCCAGGTATCCAAATCCACAGCGAGTTCTTTCGCCTCGCCGGTTCTGCTCCATGAAGAGACGCCGGCCTGCGAGGCCTCACAACGAGTGGCAGCCGGAGCGACTGGGAGCTGAGTGTTGGCTCGGCTTGGTTTGTTGGTCCCTAAAAAGTCAAAAGACTTTTAGTGGCCCAGTGTTCCAGTTTCCACTTTTTGGTAGGTAACAAGGGTTTTAGGTCCTACATGGTTTCCTCTAGTTGCCCTTGGCATCTGGAACCACTGGGATATGTGATAAATTCAACTCTGGGCTCAGAGTCTGAGACGCCCAGCCTCAACGTTTTCAGGGGATAGAGCCATGAGCGATCGGTCAACCTCTTCTCCCTCGGAGGGACATATCTTCCATTTGAAGAGCAAAGGGGACATGAGTGGCAGCGTCCTTGCAACTCATTATGACGAGAAAAAAATACAAAAAGGGGCAACACCTCTTAAACACACAACCCCCCGTCAATTTTTCCGCTACCGAGCTTCTCATCCAACGTTTGTAAGGTCCCCTTTTAACCCTCTGCCAGGGGCTGTGAGAAAGACTGATGGATTGACCGTTTGAACCTATTTGCCACATGTTCCAACCATAATTGCCGACATCTTTCCCGTAACATTTGTTGGTCCACACACTTGGCCGCAGCCGGCTTCAGCCTTCACCTACAAAACCGCTTAAGCTTTCAGCTGACCTGGCCTAGTGAATCACCAAACACCGCAGAAAACTTGCTGTTTCAAACCGCGGAACATGCCGAGCCAACCTTCACATGGAAAGAACGCCCGCGGGGGGACGGGGGACGGGGTTCGCTTCGATGGTGCTTGGTTCCGTCCGAGAGGCGCGATCCGTCGAGTGTTTGGGCGATCACCGACAAGTACTCGTACGAGGGGAAGAAAAAGACCTCAGGCAAACGTCTCAATGTCTGGGCCCATTCCTTTCATGCACCTACTAGAGTTCACAAGACGGGATAGTGAGCTAGTGCAGCTGTTGAATCTCAGATACACAAATATTATGCCACATGTTCATTAATTTGAAAAGGCCGATTCTGATGGTTTGCCAGGACAAAGGTTCCCTCAAGTCCCGTTCTGATTTCTTCATAAACAGCGCTTGTTGGGACCAACTGGGTGTTTTGTTCTTCTTTTGACGCTGCTCTGATTGAACAGGAAGCCGAGAAGGGGCAACCGGTAGCTAGAAGCTACCATTTGAATCGGCTGAATTCGGATGGGTTTGGTTGCATTCCGAAATTCCCAGTGTTAATCGTTTGGTTCCACCAAAGCGAGTCTTTTTGAGTCATTTGGGCCCTCATATTTGAGATCCGATGCAGAGTTTTAGTGAGCAGCCTGCAGTCTGGGCGTATTACTCCACGATTTACCCACGAAGGTCTCTTACTCCAAGGAAAGTATGGGTGTGTCTTGGTTTAGGGGACCCCCCCCCACTTTTGTTTTTGTGTTGGTTTCCGTTCAAACTAGGCTTGTTTTTTTTTGCCTCAGTACCCCTTTCTTGGTAAATGGAAAATCAAAAGAAACACCGTTGCGCCATATTCTTGCTGGTTCTCAGCAAAACATGGAATGACCCTATAACCCATCCGCGTTTTGGTTTCCTTCGGGAATCCCCAAACTGTTCATTCCCAACACCCCCACTCGGACTCATTCCCCACCTATCGCACCAGGTTTTGGAGGGTCCTTAAATCCTAAAAAATCCAGAGCCACCCTCAATCCCTAGGTTCATTCCCAAAACTGCAAGGTCATTCCCCACCTAATTATCGCCACCGGAATCGCACCAGCAAGTCTTGGAGCCATCCATTTTGCTCGCTCCGTTTTTTCTTCCAGTGATCCCGCCATTTTACCCTAAGTTTGGTAAAGACCAACCAAACAGAAAACAAAGGAACACCGTTGCGCCGTTTTGGAGTCCTTAGATCCTCAAAAAGCACAAACATCCAACTGGTGGTTTCCTATGAGCTGACCAAAGCCTGGGTTCATTCAACCACATTCCCTGAGCACAACTAAAAAAAAGGGTAAGACCAAGGAAAACCGTAGCACCGTTTTGGAGTGGTCCTTAAATCCTCAAAAAACACAAACATCCAACTGGTGGTTTCCTTTGAGGGGACCAAAGCCTGGGTTCATTCAACCACATTCCCTGAGCCAGAAAAAACATTTGGGTAAAGAACACACAAACAAGATTTCAAAGGAAAACCGTTGCACCGTTTTGGAGGGGTCCTCAACTCCTTTAAACAAAAACACGAGCCATCCATGTTGGTCGCTGGATCCAAGGGGCGGCGCCGCCGTGGGTGGCGCTCGCCGCTTTCGTCAGGATGAGCCGCAGCTGCGCCAAGGTCTGGTCACAGCTTCGCTGGTCCTTCCTCGCAGGAAGGAATCCCATGGGGGGTAGTTGAGAGCCCGAAACGTGGGTTCGTTTGGGTTTTCCAGGGGTGCCTTCAAGGCGCCTCAAGGGGGTCTCTGGGTTTAGTCTTCTTTGGGGGTGCTTTGGGGCAGTCTTAAGGGAGTCTTGGAGAACCCCGCCCTGGCACCCTTAGGGATTCCCTAACCGAGCCAAACCCTTTTCCAGGACCCGAGCTTTTGATCAGGTCTTTTGAGATCATTTGGGCCGTATTTGAGGCTCGAGGGGACAGAGGAATGCTAAGCTAGCCGTTCTTGATTCTTGAGTGATCGGCCAAAATACGCGGGTAGCAACCCAACAATGACATTTACCCTGATTTTGATGTCTTGCCAATGCGAATAGTACTCGTACATACGTGCGGAATCTATTCAATGTGTCGCATCCGCCTTTGTTGACGCTTTGAAAAACAAACTCTTGACAACCGGAGGGCCCTCAAACAAAATGGAGCCAATCATCCAGAACCATCCCTGCGAAAGCAATCCGCGGCTGCCTGGATAAAACCTTTGTATATAAGACACGGTGTGAACTAACAGGGATCTCTTTGCCATGGATTGGCCTCAGTCAATGCTTGTTTGCCACGCGGCTTTTCTTTCTCAAGTGGATCGCAGTTCTGTAAAATAACCTTTGCTGGCACACAGTGGGACATCCCCTTTCGCTCGCAAGATTTCCTTGGTACCACAGAAAACGGGTTAAAACAGAATGGAGTGCAAAACCCAAGCTGAGTGCTGATTCTACAACGATCCCCATGAAACGAGGTAAGGTTGCCAACTCAATATTGCGTGCAGGCCATTCACTGCCTGCACAGTGCACGTGACCAAGGACCACAAAGCTCCCCGCCGGTAGGGGACCAACTATTCTACAGGTGCCGTGTGCCCTGGGGCCCTGAGCATGGCCAGGTAGAGCGAAGAAGGAGGACGAGGTAGGGTAGGCCAAGGGCATCCACCGGAACTGAACCTCCTACAATGGCCGTGTGTTTTTCCCTTCTTTTTGCCAAACCCAAACGCATGCTTAAGGTTTCCTCGTGGATTCCCGTTAAAACCACCCAAATCGCCGCCCCCCCCCCAAAAAAAAAGGACACGGCCAAAAACCATGGCGGCTCCTGAAATCCAGGGGCTGCGTTCCGGCGTGTGTCACGTAACGCACCAAGATGTGACTGGACCTCAGATCAATCCAAAAACCCACCCCAGTGGATCCCACTTTCCGAAAAAAAGCTAGGCAACCGGCCATGTTCGATCCACCAAATAGCAGTTGTCCTGATCCCCCAAACCTAAATAGTCGGCAACCAGCCACTGTCCTTTCGTTTTAAAGGTGGGTCCATCGGTTACCTACACAGGGAAATGGAAACACAGGGAACCACTGGGCCACCGGGGCTGCCAATTTTTGGTTCGCACTGAAACATCATCCTAAGAGGACACTCACAGAAAACATTGGCGCTGCCCTGGGACGACATAATATCGGTACAATCACCTGTTGGGAACCTTGGCATGTCCACGGTTGCCATTTCTTCCATTTGGTTAAGGCCCCGGGAAGAAACTATCTCCAGTAGTGATGAACTCCTTGAAAAGCCAACAAGGGAAAATAAAACATATAACATATGATTAAGCAAATGGAGGCCATGGATGGGTTGAAAAGCAACAGGTCAGATATCAAAAGGTCGGTTTTGGACTCGGGAAGGGCACAGGTGCAGTCAAGGTACGGCACAACCTCGGCGGCGGGTTCGGGCCAAACACTCCTCATTTAGTGGGTGCCTTGTTTTGCTCGTCTGTTTCTCCCTCCTGCTTTGCTGGGGCATGGCAACCGCAAAACCTAAACCAATCTTAAGCCTGGCCTAGGGTTCCCTGTGTTTCCCCTTCAATCATCACCTCTACCAACGCAAACTCCAAGGGGAAGTGATTCCTCGGCCCACCCGACACAACCTGAACGCGCACGACCTCAAACTGCTGGAACATCCGGCAAATCTGCTGGTGTCCGGCATCTGGGCCCAGGAAACAACTATTACATATCACCAAGCAAAACTCGGTCAACATGCGCCTTGAAGGGTTTCTGCGGCCTGTCTGAACCAATCGAACAAACTCTGAGCCGCTTTTAACTTCCTGGTTCTCAGGGAGGTCGGAGTGAGCCAACAAACCATCCGAAGATTCTGGTGGTTTTTCCTAGGAATCCCAAAGGGTGTCCCACCTCGGGAATGATCCCTGGAAGTGTCCGCGATTGGAAGTTTGAGAGATTTTCATGGGATCCCCATTCGGAAATCGCCACAATTCAGTTCAAGTTTCCAACTCATTCCAAATGAGAACCGGCCACAAAAACCAACTTGAAAAACTCGAGGGGTCATTCAACCACCAAACTCCATGTGGCCATGGGTCAAAACCCCGTACCCCCAGTGAACATCCCAATCCCCACTAAAGTAGGTTCTAAAATGGGTGGTGCACCTATTCCAAAATGGGATCGATCCCATCGGTTTTGAACCATGGCCATGTTTCCAGCCCAACGAAAACGAGCAAGGCAGGAAGTCGCATCCGCTTTCGTTGAGCCTCGCCGCGTGGGGCCCGCTGAAGCTGCGCAGAGGTCGCGTGACGTCCACCGGCAGCTCGCGCGCCTCCAAGGTGCCGCCGGCGAACAGCACCGCCTTGAAGGCGGTTTTCGATCGAGGGGAACCTTTCTGGGGCCAAGGAACCTGAAAAAGCGCTCGTTTTTTTTTTTTTTAAATCCGGTCCTTCTGAAAATCCGGGGAGGGGGGGGGGGGGGGTTTAGAAGATGTTTTTATTTCTTGGTTGACCTTCTTTCTGAAAATCTGGGGAGGCGGGGGGGGGGGGGGGTTCGATTGGTTTGTGCCCCTCCGTCCATGTTGTTGGATTGGTGCTGCTGGGAGGGGGCCTTTTAGGCTTCCAAAGTAGAAAAGGACGCCTATACTCAGTTGAGTCACAATAAAAACCGATCGGTACAAAAATGGTGAACCCAGAACAGTAGAGAGGTCCTCCAGATTTGAGAGGTCAGAATAAGGGCACCCACTTTTTTGTCTGTGGTCTATTTTTAGTAGGGGAACCCTCCCAACCAAAAAAGGGGAGAGAAGGGCACTACTGGGGGACCTAGTATACTCAGTTACTCAGTTGAGTCAGAATCAAAACCTGGTACAAAAATTGTGAATTCAGAATCATGAGAAGAATTAGAAAGGCGGCCGCAACTATTTCCGGCTGGGACTGCCCCTTACTAACCTTCATCTACCCGGGTTTTGATTGTGGCTCAGTTGACAAGTCTGCTAAGTGGCTCATGTGTCGTAGACATTTCACTCAGGGGACTTCTTCTCTGGTGGGGCGGTCATCCAAATGGTGGTTTCTCAAAACGTGAATGGGACCATTTGGCCATGGGTCAAAATCAAAACCCCGGTTACCCCCCAGTGAACATCCCAATCCCCACTAAAGTAGGTTGTAAAATGGGTGGTGCACCTATCCCAAAATGGGATCCCATTGGTTTTGAATCATGGCCTTTTCAGCCACCTGAAGCCTTGGGATGGCTTCTCATCCAACAGGAATTCTTAGCATTTTCCTCAAGGACAAAGGTCTACTCAGCCCGCATGGAAATAGAAGGTTACCCTTTTGGGGGCAGTGGCAGGGGGGAGGGGGGGCTCCGAAAGGTAAGGGGAGCGCGTAGAAGGGATACCAGATGAGCCTAACTTAGGCTCCACCAACGTAGTGATGGCCATCAAAAACCGCCACGTGATCCGGTTCTATGTCCCAAATGGCCCGAACCACTGTCTCCTGAAACAACCTCTGCTTGACATAGATGAATGGTAACTCAGCTTCCCTCTGATTGGTGGGCTATTTGTTGGCTTGTTTCTTTTTCTTTTTTTCTGCTTTTTGTTGGGGGGCGGGGAGGGTTGTGGCTTCCCATTTACTCTCTACAAGAACCCGGGGTTCATATTACCAAGCCACCAATCCGAACCACCAAGTGTTGCCTGAGTACTCAATTTGGGCGGGTTGATGATCCAAAGAGTATGTTCCGAGGAAAATATTCCCGAATGTTTAAAAGGGACGTCCAAAGTAATTGGTGGCCCGCTTTGATTGATTGAGCTGCGGTAAGGCGAATGAACCCTTGAAAGGCCTCTAGCTGCTAGCAGGCAGCGTCGTCGACAGAAATAGCAAGAACACCAGAAACACCCCGCCCCTTTGACATGGGCGCCTAGGTCTCAGAAACAAAAGGCATCCCCTTTTGGTCGGGGGAAATCAGCCCTGGGACCAGGGTTACACCACCCCACTGGCCTTCTCAAAATACGGACCCAAAAACCCCCTTGGGTTGGTTTAAAGGGAATCCAACCGGGATACCCCGCCATTTTGGGGGGCCCCATTTTGGAAGATACGGGTAGGATGGGTGTTCCTCGGGGCCGGGCTCCCCTTAGCGGGTCCAGCTACCCCCGCCCGCTGGCCCATGGGCCAAGCCACGCGAGCGGCCACCAGGATCTCCCGAAAGCGTGCCTGTCGAGGATTCGTGTTGAGGACCGCTTCAAGACTTGCAAAGCGGACTCCGGACAGTAAGTTTGAACAAATTCCGGACAACTTTTGGACACTGAAGAAAAACAGGACAGCAGCAACAGCAGCATTCAACACATTCAAGGCAATGACAGCAACAGCAGCGTGACACCAACACCAAAAGCAACACCACCGCTGCCGCCACCACCACCACCACCAAGTGCAAACAACAAACCTGGACACGAACCAAACACATTGAACACCAACTGTCGTGTTCATGCGCTCCAAACAAAATGATAAAGACACCTGCCAACACAAAGTCTGAAATCTGAAAACTCAACTTACAGTGGATGCCGCGTTCGCCATATTGCAAGTCAACCAACCACAATTCATGGTTTGTACACCTGAACATTGCCTTCTAAATGGTGGTTTCCCTTTATTTTGGTGGAAAAAACAATTTTCAAATGGGCAACATGTATCTTTTAAGGAGCCCGGTCATTGAACTTGTCGGGTTTCCCTTGATCCCTGCTTGCAATTTGTTGGGCATCCACCGCCTGGGTGCATTTTCCGGGCCTCCGCATCCAAGCTGAGGTACCTCAGCGAAGCCTCTGTACCTGGAGCAGGGCAAGAAAGCCAGGCAGTCAGCTGCAAAAGGGGTAAGAAGTCAACTTGAGATGGAACACCCAGGATGCAACATTGGTTCGAAGTGCCTGTGGCGATATTTTCATAGCCCAAAGAAAACCCAAGGCAAACCCAGGGCGAAGCAACAAATGCTTGACACGGCGGGGTCGAGCCACTGAACGAGTCACAGAGCGGACGAAGTGCTGAAACACTCGGCGTTCAACATCTGTGCCAGTGGATCCCTCGCATTTCCCATCAACCGCATCACCCATTTTTGAAAATGCGTTCACATTGTAAAAAGGTCGTGTTTCGCGTAGTCTATGGCTGCCCTTGCCTATGCGAAGAACGCTCGCTGTAGCCGCTTTGGCCAACTGCTCCTTCCACTCGAACTCGCCAACTCGATTCACCCCCCCCCCCTCCGGGTATGGTTCCTGCGATGTATGTGCTACCAGAACAGCCACTCCTTGTGAAGAAATTGTGAACGGAAACCAATGTCAGAGTGGGAACCTCCCACATTTTTGGAGATTCGAGACGCAGCAGCTTAGACACCACTCTTTAGAACTGGTTTAACGAACCCATGGGGAACCTAACATGAATGATGAGATGATATTGGCCAATGTGACAATGTGTAAACATGTGAGAAATATCACGCCAGGGTCTTGCCCGCTCTCATGAATCTTATGTGTCCGAAGAACTGGAAACAACATGAAACAACAAGTTAAGCTTTGGAACCCAGGTTCAAAGGTCGGCATTGGGCTTAAGATGTCTGTGAAGTTGCCTTTCCATCCTGGTCACTGAGTTCCCACCCTCGACAGGCGACATAGCTGCGCCTGGCTCGCAAATGATACGATCCTGGCGCAGGCAGCCAGCATCATTTGGTTTGGGCAAACAAATTCTACCTTTCATATGGCTACTGCCTCTGCAGAAGAACATTGGATATGTTCAGAAACGTGGCTCAGTGCCGCAGGGCAGATGACAAGCTCGGTACCAAAACAAAAACGCCGCTGCATCGCATTGGAGAAACTGGGTGCGGAGGCGCGTGGATGAACAAACTAAGATTTCGCGGCGCAGGCGGGCATCGTGAGGTACAAGAGGTGGAGTTTTGGAGAAATGAAGTGCGGAGGGCATGGACATGGTGGCCATGTGCATGAGGTGAGTGGTGGATCACGCCCGAAACTCGCAAGTTCTACAGATCTGTTTGGTCTGGATGGTCCTGTGATGCACGCGAGGGCACAAGCTGTTCACAACAGCCTTGATTTCATCCCTCAGGGGCCTAGACTCAAGCATGGGGTGTGTGGTGGATCCCCTCAGTGATGCAGGTCCCTTTGCGCAGGCTGCGCGGGATCGGAACGGGGGCATTGTTGGACAATACATCAGCACGGGATGGCCCATCTTAGAAGTGCTTAAAATTCTCGGAAGCCCCACCCCAGTGCGCACATCCAAGCAGCACTCAACAGGCTCAGCGAGATGGAGAGCAGTTGGGGAAACCCAAAGCCTGAAGGTTCTGAAGCAGCCAAGCTTTTGACTTCCTTCAGGGGACAAGTGGAGGGATGCCCCCCCCAGAAAAGAGTGGAGGGATGCCCCCCCCAGAAAAGAACCCAAAGACACCAAAAATCCCCCCAAAAAAAAAGAGGTGCCCCCCCCCCCAAAAAAAAAAACACGACCCCCCCTCCCCGTTCTGGTCAGCTAGGTGGCAAGCCTTCCCGTTTCACCCCGAAAACGCCCTGAGAGAAGTCGGATCCCGACGGGACCTCAAGGGCTGGGAACCTCATGGAACCTCATGGTACAAAAATCCCTTCACACCACTTTGACTCCACACACCAAAAACTTGAGATGGCAGTTCGCCGGGGAAAGCATATTCAAGCAACAAGGGAAAACGACGACCTACTCTCAAGTAAACCAACAAGGGAAAACGTATTCAACCAACAAGCAAAAACATATTGAACCAACAAGGGAAAACAACAACATATTCTCAAGGAAATGGAAGAAACTTGAGTGGGATATTTGGAGAGGGCAGGCAGCAGGCCCAGTCCTCTGTGCTGCTGAACTGGAGCGCCTTCAGCAAATCGCTGATGGCATACACGGAGGACCTGAATCTTTTTTCTTGTTTTTTTCTCGGTCGCCGGGGAGTTGTGTCAAACAGCAAACAAAAAAACTGATTGGCTTGCGCTTGGTTTCACTGCAATGTAGTGAATAGTAAAGTCCGCCCTCAGTTAGTATCGGATTAGTCCTGCTTAATAGCAGCTTAGCAACTAGTATTAGTTGAAAATCGGGTAGTATTAGTTTATCATTATGTATTAGTTTAGTATGTTTCGTTTATTGGTTTAGTATTCGGTTGCAAGAACCCGGATAAGTTCATATGTCCTCCGCTTCAGCATTCGCTGCTCACTTTTCGGGGCTTCGGTCCAGAGCGGTGCCTAAGTCTCGACCGGCAGAAAGGGTCTTGGAAGGAACGGCTTCAACCACCTTGTCTTGCTTCCTGAGTGGATCGGCCAACACAAAGTCACAACTTGTTGGTTGCCACTAAAATCGACTACCCACAAAGGTGAAAGTCCGGGAACTCAGGGAGTGAGTTGTCGCAGTGTATGCTCTTGTTGCAACATCAATTTGTTAGGGCCGCAGACATTGACTTTCAAGGCGAGCTTTGGCCGTCAATGAAAGATGCTTGCAGAAACAACTTGTGAGGGCCTAACAAGTTGATTTTGCCAGAAGTAGGCAGGTAAGGCCGGTCTTCCCCAGCCCTCCAGAACAGCATTCCGTTGGCAAAGCCCTCCTTTTGCTAGAGCCTCCAAATTATTTGAAAGCTCGTGGGCTCGAACACGCCCCCGAAACCAGAGGACGATCATTTTCCTGCAGGTGATTTGTCTGCAACATGAAATTTGTTAGGGCTAACACGATCACATTTGCGAGGTGCAAAGATAGAGGGTTCACAAATGTCGCCGTCAACAATATCCCGAGAGGTTGCTCAGCATTTGATAGGGCCCAAGGTGTCAAACCTACCTGAGATTGGGAACAATAGTTGCACAATCGCACCGTTTCACACCCACAGAAAATCAATCGTATCACATGGAATCAGTTGCAATCATGCTGATTAGTATTCGTTTAGTATTGCCAGAGCTCAGGATCATGTTTTTCTCTTCCCTGGACGGGCAGCCAACGATGTTTTCCCATTGAAACAAATTGTCGGTATTTTTCATTTCCCTAAAGAGTGTACCCGCAACAAAAACACCCAAATACTTGGATGCTAGGTGTTTCCTTCCTCTCCTGGTGAGGGCGCTCCCATTTTGGACAAGACCACAGGTTTGGTCAAAAATGACCCATTTGGTAAAAACCTTTGGTCGACTCACTCATTTGTTCACCACCAAAAGAACGCGGGGCTCCCCGATCACGTCCTTTGCGGGGTTCGCGCATAATTCTTGTAACCCGTGTGGACCCCAATCACGGGTTCCAAACGAAACGGCTCCGATCCCTTTGGCCAAAATGTGTGCATCCCACGTTGGGTCTTTTCCCCCTAGGAAGTTAATCATGACCCCGGATTCACAAACCCGTCCCATAGGGTGGAGTTCTCCAAAAGTCAACGAGTGCATGGGAAAAGGGGGCACGCGCCTTTGAAATGCCGGGGGTTCCCAGGTGGATTTTTCAGATACCCACGGTTGTCAGGGGTTATCCAAAGATAGGACCCCCCAAAACTGGAACCCTAATTATTAGCCCCGATTAGGCCGTGTTCGTCGTACTTGTTGCCCCTATTGGGATTGGAGGGCCGGCCCTTCACAACCATACTGCGGGTGGACGAACTCCAATTCGCACCACTGTCCGGAAACCCTGGAATGTGTTGATTCCTCTGTAAATGCCAACAAACCTTCTGGCTTCAACCGTGGTTTCAAAGTGGTGTGAAAAGGATTTCGTCCACAGTGGGATGGCTTCATGGGTCGCATTTTGCTGGCCCCTGGCCGCTGGCCCCCTGTTGGGGGGGGGGCCTTTAGGATGGATTCGGTTTCCGTTGGCCCCGTAGGTCACCGACTGTCGAAGCGTGCTGGCTCCCTTTGGCCCCAGGCGAAGTGCCAGGCTTTAAGGCGAACCTCTCCGCAAAGTGCCGTACCTCACGGAGAGACGAACAGATGGATTGGATGGATTGGATGGGTTGGGTGGGTTGGATGGGTTGGCAGGTGGGGAAGTTCTCTGTGTGTGTGTGTGTGTTGCAAGAAGGAATGTTCAAGTCAAACAAAAACATGTCAATGATGTCAATGTTCATGAGAATGCTTGCTGTTTGTTTTCGGCAAGACACAAATCACTGAAGTGAAGCAACCCTGACCCAGGTGACTTTTTTCTTTCGGCCAAAAACCCACACCAAAAGAAAACATCCATGCCCAAAAATGGAGACCTAAAACAACCAATTCGTCCATGCCTAACTGGTCTGACCTCTCCGTCTGCTCCCTCCCGCGCGCCGGTGCTCGAGCTCTCAACTCGCGTCTCGCGCCTTGCGCGGGAGCTCGGTGTGGAGCAAAAAGTCCGCCAGCGACGGCAGGTCGAAGTGGTCGGCGCCCAGCGCCACCAAGAAGGCGCCCACCTGGGTTTGCGTTGTTGTTGTTTTTTTTCTCAGCTGGACATGGGTCAAAAACCCGGTCACCTATGACAATTGCGGTTACGGCCATTTTCGCGCGCATTTTCGCGTGCGAAAATGGTACCCTTTCCGCGGTTTCTTGGTTTTAGGGCCAAGAGAGTCCGCCATTCTGGCGCTCAGAGCTGGCAGGCACCCATGGTCAGCTTCAAAGAACGCCCAACCGAAAACTACCCTTCAAGGAAACCTCCAGTTCCGGTTCGGGAAGGATACCTCCCAAGAAGCCACCAAGGCCAAGGAAGAACGAACGTGACGTTTGAAGAGGTCACAAAAGACCCATGTGTTTTTTTTTCTTGGAGAAGCGATGGTTGAAACGCATCCTTTTCAAAGAGCTCTCAAGATAGCGTGCCCTGCTTCTCCAATTCCAACCTCAGCGATCGAATCAAGCCTTCCTACCTAGTCCGGGTTCAGAAGGAACGAATCTGCAACAAGACCCCTGTGTGTCCTGGGGTTGCTGAATGTCTGATTCTTTTCACTTGAAAAGCGCACAAGGCCCATTGACCTTTGGTTCCGTTTTCATGGATATTTCGGGTATAGGCTTCACCAGAATCCACAGGAAGCCAGGTACCCCCGCTCCAAGGTGCGGGGCCCATGGGTCCCTCTGTTTGGGCCTTGGGATTTGGTAGCCCAAAGAGTTGCCGGGGGGTAAAAAACAAAAACAAAAACGAAGCTCAAACCCAGGCAAAGTGCAACACATCTCCCCACGAAACCTATTGGGACACCATGGAAGCTGGCATGGGATATACCTTTTTAGCCCCGGATCAACCCCTCATCGATTTGATGTCCCAAACGCGAATGGTTTGGGAGTTTGTTCTAAGATCCAGTCAAACCATTGCTAGACTCGATATGGCTGTGGCTCTCAAAAGCCGGTACCCAAAATGGTTTGCCCTAAGTGGAAACGTGGACCAACACCTGCGTAAAACCCCAGCTGTTTCATTTTGAGCCACATCCATATGCTTGGAATCAACACGACTTTGCAGAGCCGGGTACCCGCTGGCAGACTGCCTTGTCCGAACTCGGCTCGCTCGCTCGCTCTCGCTCGCCAGGTCGGGGCGCAGTCAGGGCGCAAGGCTTCTCCAAAGCGCCCATGTACCTGTGCCTAGGAAACAGGCCATAGGCTATGCATAGCGAGCTAGCTTCTTCACGTGGTAACAGCACCAGAACAAGCACCGGCGGGTAGACCGCAGTGCACAAAATGGGAAGGGCATCTGGCCGCTAAAAGGTTTCCATGGCTGGAAGGCTGCGCACGAGGTGAACATGTACTTTCATTTAAACAATTGATCAAATGGGACGAAAGCAGAAAGAAAAGACTTAGCAAAGTGATGATTATTACAGTATCGCGGTTATCATGGTTTCCTCCTTTATTGGTCTGTAAAGTGTTCAAATGTTCTACGTCTAGCTAACTTCTCGATACTTTCCTGTAGTCTTTCCATTGTTGACGTAGTCTCTTGTAAGCTTCCAGCAGTCTTCGCTTTCCATAGTCCTGTCTTCCCCCTACTAATAAATGCATGCACTCTATTAATATACGATTCTCCCAAACAGCCAGATTCCCAATACTACTTTTAGAACAGGCCAATTCTGAAGCAATACTTAACTGGCTGACTCAGCCCATCTCACCCCTTATTGATAAATAGCGAATACTTATCAATACCAGGGCGTATTCATTATTAGGGGGCAGCGATTAGCCTTTCGGTTGTATTCCTGCAGTCTGCAGTCTTCCAGTAGTATTCCAGAATCTTTCCGTAGCCTTTCTGCTGAATTGTAGTAAGACTTGTCCCTACTACGTGGCATTCAGTGGGCCAAAGGCTTGCTGGCAAGGTGGTTGTCGGTTGCTATGATTTCAACAAACGTGACCCTGATCAAGTCAAAGGTTACCTGTCCTTGATTTATTCCCCCTTGAACATAAAGTGCAGGCCTTCATATACAGCATCAAACTGGCATTTGTTCTTCAATGTGTTCATTACAACAAACATGTAAACTTCCCCATGCACTAATCCCACAATGGTTTTGCAACTGTCTGAGGTCCACTTCTTGCGACCTTGCGCTGGCTTTGGACCCTTGCATTACAATTGAATGCAAACACTGGCACTTCCCATCAGGAATAGTGCCGCAAACGGTAACTGACGGTCCTGAGACCCTGTACATGCCAGTCATGCCCACATGGGCCACAAATATTCTCTTTTGGCCCTGCAAAGGACAGGTGTAAGACGCTATACCCTGCAAATTCTTGCATGTGCTGCCTTCAGCAGGCACAAAATACATCGAGCAATCAGACTGAGCTACCGCTAATTGGGGCACTTGTTGCCCGGTGCATGGGGTCCCACTTGCTTAATTAGTTGAGCCTTGCTCACTCGCTGGCAAGCACACGCAGTTCTCTGATCTCGGATCGAAGCTTGTCGAAGTTGGGGGCAGGTCCGGCCCTGTCACTGGCCAGGGCGACTCCGTGGAACAAGTCGCCCAGGATCGTCCCAAGGCATTTCTTGGCCTGGGCCGGGGCTTGCCACTGCTGCCGAAAAGCCGGGGACATCACCTGGTCGAAGAAGCCGTCCTGCAAGGCGTCCTTCAGCAGGCCGGGCGTCAGCTGCTCGCTCCGGTAAGCTGCAGGCCGGAAATCGGATCGCTGGAAGAAGGGCCGGAAGCCCTCAGGAAGCTGCTCCCAAGGATTCTGCTCCGAGTCGACCCGGAACGCCTCCGAAGAGAGCGCCCACAGCAGCTCCCAGCCGAACCATCGGAACAGCTGCTGCTCAGAGTCCTCTTGACCTTGCTTGTCATCAGCCCCGCAGGTCCTCACGATACCGTAGTCAATGAGCTTGACCTCCACGTCCCGGCTACCGCCATCGGTGCGGACCATGATGTTGTCCGGCTTCAAGTCCAAGTGGAAGTGCAGCTGACCCTCGCCATCCGGCTTCGTCATGCCAATCATCACGGTCAGCAGCTGGTCCAGGACATCCAGCGCCTGCGTCACATGGGTGATGCCATCTGGGGAGTGGAAGCGGTGCGCCGCTGAGTTCAGGGTGATGCCCTCAGCGCGCTCGAAGACCGCGAAGGGCTGGCCGTCCTTGGCATCTGTGCCAACGCCCAGGCAGTCCACGAAGTGCTGCGGGTACCGCGCCTTCATCGTCTGTGCAAAGCGGGACTCCCGCATCACATCGTCCCAGTCCGAGTGGCTGAACACCTTCACCACCTGATGCGGGCTGCCTTGGACTGGATAGACCCCACCATAGGCGCCAGTGCCAAGCTTCAGGTTGAAGTCTGGCATGAACTTCTCCCAGGCCACCCTCTGAAGCTGGTCGAACTTTCGGGCACGAGCAGCTCCCTCACGAGCTCGGCCCAGCAGTCGGGGCAGCTCATCCTGGTCGACCTGCCGCGGCATCTCCTTGACGGCTCCGATCACTCCAAGAACGCTGGCACTCATCTTGCTAGCACTTCGATGTGAGATGTCTTGAGCTATGGGACAGCTGCCACATGAATCATGATATGGTGCTGAATCACCTATGTGTGTATATATTTATATATATATACACGCCCAGCACCAGCAATCTGGAATCCTGTCTCTGAACACGTATGACACAACTCAAAAGACGTGCAGTGCTAGACGGCTAGGTGGTAAGCATCCAGTCAAAGAAACTCGGCTTTCGACTGGAAGATTCTTCCAGTCCTTTTTACTTGGGGATCCCAAATTTCGGGCTTGGAATGCTTGTAAAATCTGGAGAATCAATGCCAGTGGGGCTGTCTCAAAAAGAGGCTTTGTCTGAAAACAATAGTTTTGCGGCGAATGTTGCTCAATTGCCTTTGGACGCAAACAGTTGTTCTTTGAAGCAAGCAGCTGAAGCTCTCCCTCGCCTGAGACCCACTGAGGGTCTGGTACAATAATCGCAGGGTTCCCTTTTGTACGCGGTGGGAAAGGTAGGTATAGGGGAGCAAGGAATCCGGGGTTAGTGCACGAAGGAGGTCTTCCCAAAAAGTTCAAAGTCCATGCACTTAGGAAGTGAGATCTTGGTCTTGCATGTGCGAATGCCAAGCCACGAGAGCAACTCCGGCCCACAAGAGCATAAGATTGGTTTGTCTTGGCCAAGCTAAACATATTCTCTGCGGCTAGGCCTGACTATCTACTTTCATGAAACAGGTATGACTTGGCCAACCAGTTTAAGCCATGGTTTAAACCACTGAAGTCATTTTTTTTCCCTGTAAAGGGGCCCCGGGTCTTGCTCAAACAAACTTGGCCCTACTTCTTGGCCTCGGTCGTTCTTACAACATCTCTCCCTCCGCCCGCATCAAGCTCCTCGCAGCACCTTAGCAAAAAAAACTCAGGCCGCGAAAGCCTTACAACATAAGATTAAAGAAAGGAGACCTCAGTGAAGCGTACTACCTCAAGTCTACGACAGGAATCCGCCCCTTTCCACTTGAAACATCACACCATGAAAGGGAAGCTCGCTTCAATCTGGCCCAAAAAAGTGATGCTTGGAACCGCCAAGGGACATATCGCGATCTACTGGACCGTTGGACAACCACCGGGTTCCAAAGCAATTTCGAGCAAGCATCCCTTGCAACCACTTTGAGGGACCCAGAGTGGTAGGTCTTGTCAGAGTAGATGTTGTTTGATTCCCCCGTAGAATCTGCCTTTCACTAGTTGGAAACTGCCAACGTAGCGGACGTTCCAACTGGATGAGCTTTTGTCAGCCCCCATGTGGTTGCCAAACTGACCATAGGAAGTGTCCAGGCGAAATCGCTATCAAGGGTTCCAGCGAAGGGGAAGGTACTACCTAAAGCCTACGACCACGCTTCCCCCGCTTTCCCTTTAAACCGACATGCAAAGGGCACAAACAAAGCAAAACAAAACAAACCAAATAAAAACAAAAACAAACAAACCCACAGACAAACAAACAAACAAACAAACAAAACAAAAACAAACCATCAAACACACTTAGACTTCTTTAGGGGGGGTACCTGAGGCCTACGAGTCAAAGTGAGATTCCGGCAGCTGCAGGGAGAGCTGGCGCAGCTGCCGCAGCTGCAGGGCGTTCTTGGGGGAGAGTCGGGCCTGGATGACCCGCATCCCACCGATTTGATGACTCTCTTTTGGTAGCTCAGAGGAAGCCAAAAGGAAACCCTTGCGAGCTCAGGCATGGGACCCTTGCGAGCTTATATTGTTTTGGGGAGAGCACCCCCCTTTGAATGAACACATTAGAAGGTGTACTTTGTGTTTCATCTAGTTGTTGTTTGCTTGTTTGTTTGTTTGTTTGTTTGTTTGTTCGTTTGTTCGTTTGTTTATTTGTTTGTTTGTTTGTTTGTTTGTTTGTTTGAATAGCCTTTTTTGGGGGGGAACTGTCTATCCACCCCGGGCATCTCAACCCCTCCCTCAACCCTGCCTCATAGTGCTGGCCATAAGCCTCCAGATCCTCCACCGAGCACTTGGCCTCTCCGGACAAAACTGTGCGCTTGACCCCTCACGTGTTTACATCGAATAGATCCGAACACGGCTGCGGGAAATGGAATCCACCAAAGACTAACCCATATAGAGGGGGGATTCCAACTTGTATCACATGGGGACGAACCCCATCCCAGAACCTTGGATCTGAAGGAGTATACTGTCCCCACATGTTTCAAATCAATCTGAAGATGAATGAACTCCTGCTCCAGAGGTGGTTTGTCCACTGGGGCTTCGATGCATCCCAGGTGCTAGGCTTCGCCTGTTCCGAGGATTCATCCGTCGCCTTCAGCCAGTAAGCTGGGATTGTGTTTGCCTGGGTTGCAATAGCTCCCGAGATCCATGGCGAGCAGTGTGTCGCCGTGGCTTTTTGTTTGTGTGTGAAGGAACCGAGCCATGATTTCAAGCATTCATCATGCTTCCCAAACAAGACCTCCCACACACTTGGAGTCTCCATGACACTTTAAACATGGGGTCATTACCCAAAAAAAGGTGTCATGGACCCATTTTTTAAGGGTCATGGAGACTCCAGGTACTGTACGTGTTTTTTTTGGTTGCCGCTGTTTCCGTGTCTTGCTTTCCGCCATTCTAGGGGGCTGACCTGAAATCCGTCCCAAAAACCCGAGCTTGAGAGTTTCCCTTTTGGTCTCCTTCAGCGGGGCGCCGGTGCTGTGGAGTCCCACTGATTTCAGCCAGGATCTCGTCTATGCCTTCGTTCGCAAGGAAAATGAAACTGGAGATCGGTTCCTCCCCCAAATCCAACAGGAGAGAAACAAGGCGTGGGGATTTCCGTTAAGGTGGGGATTCTTACAGGTACTTTCCATGTGCCTTGTTCCAACCCGGGTCCTTCTCTCTAAATGCAACCGGAACCGGCCTGCTGCAAAGTCACTGTGACCGAGTTGGACTCGCCAATGGCCTCGGGAATCATGTTTGAACTTGGGCGAGGTTCAAGGGGCAGAGGCTCAGGTGTCTTTGTGGTTTAAGACTAGGCCGGTGTGTTTTCCCAGCGGTGGGGTTGTTTTGGACCAACCTCAGTGAACCTTCAATCAACTTCTGCCAAGTACAATAATTGGGTGTTGTATCAAGCGGGCCATTGCCTCACTTTCCAGGTTCTCCAGTGCCGCACGCAAATTTTAGGTTTGCCGAGAGATGGAGATAGGTACATCGTCGAAATGGAACAATTCGGGGCCCTAAAGGGCAATCAAACAACCCCCCAGATAGGCTCACCAAACTAAGAATACATCGGTACCGTCAGGACATCCAACCGTCAGGAAATCAAGGGTGAACAAATCCTCATCCAAACTCGGAAATTATTGTAAGCATAGGTGTCCGTTTGGCAAAATAGATGGATTTCCCTGGTAAATGGAACAACACCCATCTAAACCAGTGCCATCTAGTTTCAACCAAACTAACCTAAAAAGGACGCCTATGATTGTAAAGGAAAGGATGAAATCCATTCGTATCCTAAGCCCCCAAATGGGAGCCCCTCAAAGTGAATTGTTGCCTGGTGCCTTTCCGTCCCTGCGATCCACAAAATGCACGGCTGCGACTGCGCCGCCAACCACGGTGGATGATAGGAGATTCAACAAAAACTGCCACCATGGCCTTGTGGAAGGGGTGACAAAAAGTGCCTTGCGGCAGCCCAAAAATGAGCGTGCAATCTTCATATAGTATATATGTTATGTAAAAGAATAATCACAAAAGGCTTGTCTATAAATACTAAGCAGTCGTTTTGAGCGACACGGAGCTAACCGGATTCGCGCGAGAAAACCGGAAAACCGAGAAAACAGGAAAACCGAGAAAACCGAGAAAATCGGAAACCCGATAAAATCGAGAAAACCGAGAAAACCGCGAACACTGCGAAAACTGCGAAAACCGGAAAAGCACGAAGCCCGCGAAAACCATGAAACCGCGACAACCAGGTGAAAACCACTAAAACGCAAAAACCGTGAAACGCCAACATGGGAGAAAGGTGAAAAGGCGCAAGCTTCAAGAACAAAGGCGAACGCCTTGAGAGCCAGCAACGGAGCTGTCTGGTTTTCTGGTTTTCTAGGTTTTCTAGGTTTTCTCGGTTTTCTCGCGGTTTTCGCGGTTTTCGCGGTTTTCGCGGTTTTGCGGTTTTCGTGGTTTTCGCGTTTTCTGATGTTCGCGTTTCGTGGTTTTCGCGGTTTTCACGGTTTTCACAGTTTCGCGCTTTTCGCGCGTTCGCAATGTTCGCAGGTGTTCGCTGCGAGTTTGTGTTGTTAGTATGCCTACTGGCCTTGCGTTTTGAGCCCCAGCGGTCATAGAAATAAGATAGGTAGGTAGATAGATAGATAGATAGATAAATTAGATGAGATTTGATCAGATTAGATTAGATAGAGAGATAGATAGATAAATCGATAGATACATAGCATGGGAGAAGACAGGATAAGACAGGATAAGACAGGATAAGACAGGATAAGACAGGATAAGATAGAAGATAAGACAGGACAATGTGTGATAAGATAAGATAAGGTAGGCAAGATAGATAAGATAGATAGTATAGATATGATAGGTATGATAGTCAAGGTAGATAAGGCATATAAGATAGATCATGTAGATAAGATGGAACACGATAGTGAGATAGATACGATGCGACAGATAGGACAAATAGGAAAGATAGGATAGATATGATAAACATGATAGATAGGATAGATAGGTAGGTGTCTAGGTAGATAGATAGATAGAGAAATGGATATGCAGATAGATACATAGGATACGATAGATAGATAGATAGATAGATACATAGGATAAGGTAGGATTCGCTAGGATAAGTCGGGAGAATATATGGTAATATAGCATAGGACAGGATAAGCCAGCATAAGGCAGGATATGGTAGGATGAAAAACGGCTAACATATGATTATATATATATATTGACGTGGATGAATAGATAGAGAGGTAAACATATATATATATATATATACATATATATATATATGTATATCTATATATATATATATACACAGGACAAGATACGCTACAACAGGATAATATAGGATAAGACACGGAAAGATTGGCCAACATGGGGTAAGGTAGGACAAGTTAGAACAAGACATGATAAGATAACATATTATAGAATAATATACGCTAAGGAAGCTACGACAGGATACTATAGAGGTAGGTAAGCTAGACAAGGTAGATAAGGTAAATTGGATAGACATGATAGATGAGGTAGACAAGGTAGATAAGACATACGATACATCAGATAGATAGATAGACAGATAGGATCAGATAAGGTGATAAGATATGATAAGATATGATAAGATAGGGTAAGACAGGATAAGATAGAACACGATGGGATAAGATAGGATAAACCAGGATAAGAAGTTAAGACAGGATAATACAGAATAATATATTATAAGAAAAGACAAGGTAGGTAATGTAGCTAGGTAGGTACAATTGATGCGATGCATAAGGTAGATCAGATAGATAAGATATAATAAGATAGATGTGATAGGTAGGATGGGATAGATGGGAGGTAGGTGGGTGGGTAGGTGGGTAGGTTGGTAGATAAATCGATAGATACAGAGGAACAGATAGGATAAGGTAGGAACATATAGCAACATACAAGGTAAGGTAGGATAACATGAGATCGGCTAGGATAAGAGAGGATAGGACGGGATAAGACAGGATAAGATAGGATAGTAAGGCTAATACAGGATAAGATAGAATACGATAGGAGAAGGTAGGATACGATAGGAAAATAGGATTAGATGGGATAAGACAGGATGAGGGTAGGATAAGACAGGATAATACAGAGAGATAGGTAGATATATAGACACAGATCGATCGATACATAGGATAGATAGGCCAAGACAGGATAAGACACGGTAAGATAGGCCAAAATGCGATAGATAGGAGCAGATAGGATAATACAGGACAAGCTAGGATACGATAGGAAATAAAATAGGCTAAGATAGCACAAGACAAGATAATCTATGATAAGATAAGATAAGGTAGGTAAGATAGATAAGGTAAATAGTATAGATATGATATGCTAGACAAGGTAGATAAGACGTATGATATTTATCAGATAGATCAGATGGACAATCTAGATAAGATACAATGAGTTAAATAGGGCAGGTATGAACGATTTTATAGATATGATATCTAGATAGGATAGATAGGATAGATACGGTCAATAGATAGATAGATAGACAAGCTGATAGATGGATCGATAGATAGACAGATAGATAGATCGATAGATTGGTAGATAGATAGATACATAGATGGATATAAATAAATAAATAGATAGATAGATAAATAAAGAGAGATATAGATAGAGATAGGTAGATAGAGATAGAGATAGAGATAGATAAATAGACAGATAGATAGATCAATAGATATATAGATAGATAGATAGATAGATAGATAGATAGATAGATAGATAGATAGATAGATAGATAGATAGATAGATAGATAGATAGATAGATAGATAGATAGATAGATAGATAGATAGATAGATAGATAAGATAGATAGATAGATAGATAGATAGATAGATAGATAGATAGCTAGATAGATAGCTAGATAGATAGATAGATAGATCGATAGTCGGATAGAGATAGATAGATAGATAGACAGATACAAATATAGATAAATGGATAGACAGAATATGGGATGCGTTTGCCACCTGTTCAAAGGGTTACGTCGCGCGAAAGTTAGCATTTGCACGGTTTGACCGCTTTCGTGGGTTTCGCGTGTTCACAGTTTTCGCGGTGTTCGTGTGTTTTGCCGCTTTCGCAGTTTTCGCGTTTTTGCCGTTTTCCTGGTTTTCGCGGTTTTCGCGGTTTTCGTGATTTTTGTCGTTTTCGCGGTTTTCGCGGTTTTCGCGGTTGTCGCGGTTTTCGCGTTTTCGGTTGCAAAATCCGCTTAGCGCACGTCACGAAAAAGAATCGCACAGTATAAATAGGAGCCCTCTCCCCAAAACCGGATGGATTGTTTGCCTTGCCAAATCCGAGAACAAAACACTCCACAAAGGCAAGCACGCGCCCACACAGAAGAAACACACCGCCCCAGCAAGGCAACCCTGAGACAATACACACCCACATGGACTCACTCGATTTCCTCCCCCCAAAGAAAAAGGAAAGAAAGAGAAAGACAAGAAAAGAAAGACACCACCCCAGCAAGGCAACCCGCAACCCGCATGGACTTATTCGAATGCAGAACAACCTGGATCCCAACCCCCCCCCCAAAAAAAAAAAATGAAAAAGGACCACTGAAAAAAGAAGAAAGACAACCTAGAAAACTCACTCATTTCCTCAACCACAAAGCCAAACCGATCAAGCGCCAGGCCTCCAGCAGGTTGTGCGCCTCGTCGAAGATGAGCACGTTCCCCTGCACGCAAAGCAGGGTGCATCCTTTTGGGGCGGCCGGATTTATCTTGGACCAAAAAAGACCTGGTCTGACCATACTTTTGGCACAATGGATGAGTTTCCCTGGTAAGGGCATAAAACACATCCAACCCAATGGAACCCATCTATTAACCATACCAGTGGATCCAATCTGTTTTTTTTACCTGGTGGTTTATTCATCTACCAGGGCCATCCATCCGTCTCTTGTTTGGGGGTACCGCTTCTTTCGTGGTTTTTGAAGGGGAACGAAAGAAAACAACATCTTTTTGGGGGCCGAACTTTAAAGAAGACAAACCACATGTGTATATCGGGCAACTCTTGCTTTGAAAGGGACCTTTTGGTCGGCTCCATCGCGTTAGTGCACCGGAGTGTAACTGATCAAAGGGACATCTCATTCCGTTTGCTTCAGCCTGCTGGCAAAAACAACAGCATTTCCAGCAGTGAAATTGATTCCCTTTCAAACCAACAGGGAAAAACTACATATTCTAGGTCCTCCAGTAGAGATAAGGCTACCCTTTTTTCTGTAGCCTATTTTTGTAGGGGAACCCTCCCCCAAAAAAAGAAATTGTAAAAGGGCACTACCGGCGGACCTAGGTTAGATTCCCTTTAAAACCAACGAGGAACAACCACATATTCTTCCATTTGGTTAAGACCCCTGGATTTCTTTATTGGTTTAAACAAAAAATCCCGTAGTGATAAGTTCCAATTCAAACCAAGGAGAAAATCAACATGTCCTCCAGCCGGAAGCCTCTCCGCTCTCTCCGAGCTCCGCAGGCGCGCATGAGCGCGCCTCGGTGCGGAGGCCCAGCTTGCGTCTGGTCTCTGCACTGACCAGCGAGGCGTAGGGCACCAGCACCACATCCGCCTGAGCTTTCGGGCGGCGTTTTTTTGGCGAAAACACGCGGGGTGCAGCTGTTCGGACTTCGCTTCATATGGCCGTGGCTCAAAAAACCGGAAAATTCCGAAATGGGTTGCCCTGGTAAGTGGAAACATGGACCAAGCCTGCGGTTTGCCCCGCCGGTTTAATTTTGAGCCACACCCATATCTACTGAAACAATAAAGATTCTAGGGGCTTCCCCATTCTTCCAGGGATCCTTCTTTTCAGGAAACCATCAAAACCCAGGGAAACAGCTTGTTTTTGAAAAGAACGATGGTTGAAAAGAATGGAGAAACAACCCCTAGAAAGATATAGCACGGTAACCATGGTGCCAAAAGTGGCCTGGTTGGTTGCCCTCCAACGTTGGTTGGAACCTGACGCTGGTTGGGGGGAGGGCATCTTTTAAACTCCTTGTGTGTTTGGGGGAGTTTACCATCCTGCATCGGGATTTTACAAGCCCTGGCAAATCATGCTAGGCAACAAAAGAGCTTTTGCCGGCTTTTGGCAAAGGTGATGCCGCTTAAACTGCCGAATGCAACGCTCAAGGGGCGATTTTTCTCGCCGATCAAGGGTCGTGGAACCCCAGTGCAAGAGGATGAGTGTGGACTGCACGGACACACACGCATGGAAACAGTTCGCAAACACACGCGCATGCAAAACACCATGGCGTCAGAATCCTGTGGATGGACAAAATCCTGCATCACTTTGAAACCATGGAAAACCATTCTTTGATCATTTGACAGGGGAATCATCATTTTAGGGTGTCTTAGGTGGTGCAGGATTTCGTCCACCCGCAGTCAGACCCAAGTCCAAAAGGGGCCTACCCAAAACCGGCCTCGGCTGCCTATCTTAACTTAAGCGGACGCTTCCTCCTGTCCATTGGTGGTAACAACTGACTCATCACCAAGGAGCCAAGGAGACAAGCCTCCATCTTACCGAGAGCGTGGACAGGGCCGGTCACAAAACCAGCGCTCAATTTGGGTCTGTCTCAAAATGAGGGATCTCTCCAAATGGGTGGTTTCAATTTGGATTCCTTTAAAACCATCCAAACATATACGTACCCGTTCGCCTCGTTTGCGGGAAAGCAAAGGAGAATCGCAAGGGCCCAACAGAAAACTCAGCCTGCAAGGGGTGATCAATATTCATTCAGTTTTGACCACGGGTAACTTGTCCCATGTGGCAAATATCAAACCTTTTTGGTGGTTGTTTCCCACGTATCACGGACCTTTTGATCAACTCCCATGTGAGCCTCTCACGCCATTGCGCAAACCCGAGACGATGTTTTTCGGGCGTTTCCTATTGGGAGGCAACTCAAAAAGAACACCCAGGCCCAACTTTACGCAACCCCTCCTCTTCATTCAAGTGGGTGTGGCTCAAATTTAAAGTGCCAGGGTTACACAGGTTTGAGTCTTTGGTTCCATTTACCAAGGTGCCATGTTGGTACATGCTGTTGAGCCATGGCCAAGTAATTTCCTTTCAATCAGCCGGTTTATCCAGTGTTAGAGGCTCGGGAAAGGCACTTAGAAATGAGATGTTACCCACAGAAACTGCAGCTTGCAACTGCCAGCTTTGGTTCAAACATCGCAACGGCACCTCCGGTATGGGGAAGTGATCTGAAGAGGGTGCGGCTTTCCATAGATTCGAGATCAATCAAATTCAAATAGAAAGACGTCAAGATGACTGGACTCCCCCCCATAACAACCCACGGGGGGTCGACCCCATAAAAGCCCTGCATGTAGTGGCTTTCTTGTGTCTGGATATACCTACCCTATGCTTCCTCGACTATTTTTTAAATAGGGGTTGTTCAACCCCTATTTTTTGCATTGACAACCCCTATTTTTTGACGTTGGCCTTTGGGGTCCATTTTGGGTTGTTACTTTGTTGTTTTATCGAAATTACGCCTGCTATTGCAACCTCTTAAGAAGCCTTGGGAGCCAGTAGATTATTATTTATTGATAGGGTCCTCGGCGCCCTTTCGTGTTTGCACAATGCACCTGCTGAAAGTCTTGCGTAGACGGAGCCTTCATTCTAGCAAATTCTAGATTTTTCCTCTGCAATTTGCGCAGGTGGCACGAACAACAAGCAATTGTGTGCTTGCTTTTCCGCTCCAATTTTCACACAGCTCCAAAAACGATGTGAGCGTAGACAAACCGTAGACAAAGCGTAGAAAAAACCGTAGAAACACCAATTTCTTGCGTAGAACCACTATTTGTTGGCGTAGAACCACTATTTGTTGGCATAGAACTACTATTTTTAGGCGTAGAACGGGCAATTTTTGCAGGGGACCCAGAAGATCAACATTCTCACCCTGGAATGGTTGCTGTGATGGGTAAATAGTTTTGCTGTCCCGTTTTGTTTGGTTTGGCTATGAAGGTGGGGCAAAAGAAGGACAGAAACGGTCAGAAAAGGATTCACCCTCACGCGCTACATGGCCATGTTAAGAAACCAAGCAACATAGAAGCCAACATTAGCCTTGAAGATTGTAACACATATTGCTGAATATGAAAATACACATTCGGCTTTGGGATCCCATGAGGCGGCCTTAGCGTCAAGTCTTTCCTAGTCCCTGTTCCAGTCCAAAACGGAGGCTGCCGCTCGTCATCAAAAAATAGTCTTCATCAACAAAAAAGCGGGGTTGTCACAACGACTATGTTTTTAATAGGCTTTGGAAGCATAGGGCGTAGAGTCTCCATGACCTAAAATAATGGCGTCATGGACCTATTTTTATTTCGGGTCAGAAGGAGACTCCAGGTGGCTTTCTTGTGTCTGGAGCTCTTCCCATCGAACTCCGGCTGATTTGATCTCAGATCTCAATTCGGCCTCCTGCAGGGCTCGCCGGCTTCCGTAGTATGGGCAACCTGGCCGAAAACACGAGCCGTGGCCCTGGAGAATTGCCAACCCCCCACACATCAGCCATGGAACCTCACAGCAAAACCATCCTTCCCAACAAGTGAGCTTAAGAAGCATCCTTTGAGGGGAACTTCTGTGACCTCAGCAATTGAACATTGCTACGTGGTTGGTTCACTCAAACATGAGGAATCTGTCTTACTGTTCCTTTGTCTCTTTGGTTGTCCCTTCACCATTTCGTGTGGGTTGAGTGTCAAACACACCGACAGGTTGCCTTGTCAAAATGCCCTTTGGGACCTTGACGGAAGGGAATCCATGAGCCAACAGGCGAAGAGGTCGATTGGCTTCGGGCTAGTGCTCAACTTCAATTGATCACAACTAGGTCCAGTAGAGAGGTAAGAATAAAGGTACCCGATTTTTTTTCGGTAGTCGATTTCGGTAGGGGCGGTCCCCTCCCCAAAAAAAATAAATGGTAAAAGGGCACCACTGGGAAACCTTGACAACCATAGGGTCCCAACACCCTGCTACTTTGGGGTCTTCAAGGTTGTCAAAGGCCCTCATATTGTCAGTCTTGGAGGTGGGGCAAGCTGATCCCGTGCTTCGCATTCATGACCTAATCAGCATTGAGGTAATCCTCACACTTTTCACTGGCACCCGCAGTATTGCAAGTAGGCTCCAATCGCTGCAACTTACAAGAGCTTTGCGGAAATTATGCCGCTTGGTCGGCTCAGTTGCAATGCTTGCGCGTGCCTTTTTGATTGCACCTTCTTCTCAGGGTGCCCCTTTAGTTCATATAGTCTTTAGATACAGGGCTCATGAATAGATACCCAATAGATACAGGGATTCGGTTTTCATGTCTTCAGGGTACCCTAGAGGTCCTCTTTCAGGGCGCCCGGTTTTCGGCGACCTCGCCGTCGAGCGCCCGATTCGTCGGATCTCCCGGCGGATCTCCCGGCCGCCGCCCACGGGAGCTCGACCGCGCTCAGCCATGGCCTACAGGTCTCGTGCCGTCCCTGGGACCTTTGCGGTGGGTTTTCCATTGACTACCCCCGCTGCCCCCCCCCCCCCGCCCGAAAATCCGTAAAAAACATGACACACGCGGTGGCAATTCCTTGGCTTCCCCCCCTCCCCCCCAAAAAAAAGCAAGTAAACACGTGACACACATGGTGGTTTTTCCTTGGGCTTCCCCCTCCCCCCGCAAACAAACAAGAACAAACCTGACACACATGGTGGCGTTTCCTTTTTGCTTCCCCAAAAAACAGCAAACAAACAAACAAACAAACAAACAAACAAACAAACACACAGAGTCGATGCATGGGCAAGCTTTGGGTGCCAAGGCCGGCCGGTGATGAACCCATTGCAGCAAAGAAGTAGACTCCTGATTGACGAAGTCCATGTGACAAACCATCTACCGACTGGTGCACAGATATGGGTACCTGGGTCTCCATGACCCTTAAAAATGTGGTCATTACCCAAAATAAAGGGGTCACCCATTCTTAAAGGGTCATGGAGACTCCAGGTATGTGTCAAAATGTGTCAAAATAGGGGGGAACATCCTCCTTGGGCATCCTGGAATTGGCCAACCCGATTTCGGGGTACTCAGCCCGATTCCCAAAACAAACAGACATGGCCATCGGCTCCCACTGTGGGCAAATTGAGTCCACTTCGGGTGTCCTCCATCCCAACTGGTACTCACGATTTTGCACCCACAGGTTTCTACGATGACATGTGGTGAGTCACGTAACCGTTTAACCTGGCGGAAAAACCAACCCCCGGCTTTCCAACTCTGAGACGGGAGTCTCATCCCCGTTGATCACTTGAACGACTCCCACATATGGAGAGGAGAATAATTACCATGCCAAAGATCCGTTCCCTTGGCCGCTTACAGAAAGTGGCATGCACAGCGCGAGATCCATGGCCCAATGCTGGGTGTTTCTGAATGTTTAAGGGCTACTCTCTTAGGGAGGGCCCCTTTGTTCCAAACAACAGCTTCGATGCCCCGAAAAATGGCGGATTTCACCAGTGATGACACTCTTTTGGCATCCTTTTAGCACTTTCCAAGGGAAACACCATCGCACCAGAAACAAATCCAAGCTCGTACACTCTGTCTCCTGTTTCCTTTCCTGGGGTTTCCCTTCATGTTTGCTCAGATGCCCAGTGGCCATGGGAAAAAAAAGGGCATCCAAAAAAAGAAGAAGGAAACAACGGGCACCACTAGGCAACTGGGTTTGCCGGGGTGGGTTTCTTTTGAACATCTACCAGCAAACGGGGTCCGTCGTTCCCAATGCCAATCGCCTAGAATCGATCCCCGACCTCGATGTCCATCATCTGCGAGAGGAACACGTCTGCCATGGCCTTCCGAAATTCCGACGTGCACATCCAATGCGGAAAGCAGCACATCCGTAGAAGAAAAACACAGCGAGCCCGGCGTCAGCACAAAGTTGGCGCGAAACGCGGAGCTCGTCCAACCAATATATGTCCCGCACCATTTGCCAAATTTGACGAAACTGGAAGTGACAGAAGCCGTGCAAAAGCAGGGCCGGCAACATATGGCCCAAATGACCCCAAAAGACCGCACAAAAATCAGCGGGTTCTTGGGACCCCAAGTGAGGTCATGGATGTTGCCAGTTTGTTTCGCCGTGACTTCCTTTTCAGGGTACCTTCATTGCTGTTTTAAAACTCAAGGTAGTTCAGCAGGAAAACCGCAATTCGGTACTTGTGTTTCCTTTCTTTTGGGGGGGTCCCCCAAAATAGACGCACACATATAAATATAAATGTGTATATATATATATATATAAATACATATATATATATATTATGTATACTATAATATATATATACATATATGTATACTATAATATATATACTATAATATATATATATATACTAGACAATATATATATATATTATATTTTGTTAATGTGGTTTGCTTGTTTTGCCTCCCCGGCAGCTGCTTGGCCGTCACTTGGAGCCTGCAGCCCGGCCGCCGCCCGCGGATGAGACGAACTTGGATCAACCACCAAGGCGCGTGGTGACCAGCCTGCTTTTGGGGGTTAGCTTGGTTAGGAAATCGATGGGTTCCACTGGTTTGGATGGGTTTTTCCACTGGTTTGGATGGTTTTTTCCACTACTTTAGATGGGTTTTATCCTGTTTGCCAGGGCAACCCATCATTTTTTTGTCAGAAGGTCACCTGTGGTGACTGCTCGCTGTTTGGGGGTAGAGTCCAAATCACCGTCACGGCGTGATCCGGCATGGATCCGGATGGCCGAAGGAGATGGGGGTTCTTCACCCCCCGAACACGACACGTGGACCACGTGGAAGCAGATGAGGTGGTCTCACTTCCCGAGCTCATGGACTTCAAGCTTTTTGGGAAGACCGTTTTAGAGGCAAGTAACCCAAAGTGTGGTTACTTTTTTTGGCCCATCAACTCAGGAAGCAGATGTCGGCGGCGAGCCAAGGGACATCGACACCCCGAGGTGTCGCCGGAGGTCATGGAGCTAGATGGCAAGGCTGAAAGTGAGACACAGGAGCAAGCTTCGCGATCTTCCATACTGCAAATTTCAGAGTTCCACTGCTTTTGGGCAAAATAACAGTAACTATATCCAGAAAACAACAAAAAACCTGTACAATTTCTCCCAACAAAAAACGCGGCTTCGACGAGCTCGCAAAAGGATGCCGCCCCTCCCCAGGGTCGCCCCTGATCGCCTCGGCGGACTTCTTCAGATCGCAGACGAGGCCAGCGCGGCGCTCAGTTGCGAGGCCTCGAGTACGAGTCAAAACCGACCGGTCCCCAGGAGTCACATCAAATTCCACGAGTTGTCACTTTTTACAGGTGATTTCCAGGAGTTGTCACTTTACATGGGATTCCCAGGAGTTGTCACTTTACATGGGATTCCCAGGAGTTGTCACTTTACATGGGATTCCCAGGAGTTGTCACTTTACATGGGATTCCCAGGAGTTGTCACTTTACATGGGATTCCCAGGAGTTGTCACTTTAAATGGGATTCCCAGGAGTTGTCACTTTACATGGGATTCCCAGGAGTTGTCACTTCACATGGGATTTCCAGGAGTTGTCACTTTACATGGGATTCCCAGGAGTTGTCACTTTACATGGGATTCCCAGGAGTTGTCACTTTACATGGGATTCCCAGGAGTTGTCACTTCACATGGGATTTCCAGGAGTTGTCACTTTACATGGGATTCCCAGGAGTTGTCACTTTACATGGGATTCCCAGGAGTTGTCACTTTACATGGGATTCCCAGGAGTTGTCACTTTATATGGGATTCCCAGGAGTTGTCACTTTACATGGGATTCCCAGGAGTTGTCACTTTACATGGGATTTCCAGGAGTTGTCACTTTACATGGGATTCCCAGGAGTTGTCACTTCACATGGGATTTCCATCAGTTGTCACTTTACATGGGATTCCCAGGAGTTGTCACTTCACATGGGATTCCCAGGAGTTGTCACTTTACATGGGATTTCCAGGAGTTGTCACTTTACATGGGATTCCCAGGAGTTGTCACTTTACATGGGATTTCCAGGAGTTGTCACTTTACATGTGATTCCCAGGAGTTGTCACTTTACCTGGGATTTCCAGGAGTTGTCACTTTACATGGGATTTCCAGGAGTTGTCACTTTACATGGGATTCCCAGGAGTTGTCACTTTACCATGGAGATTCCCAGGAGTTGTCACTTGAGATTCTCACTCCAAAGACCGACTGGAGTCATCCATGGGAGGTGTTTGAGTTTGTGTCGACTCGTGGGGAAATTCTTTGGGAGGACCCAAAAATTGCAAGACGGTAAGGGGTTGCACCGTTGATCAATAAAAGACTCATGGACGAACATGTATTGGGTGAAAGTAGATGGCACAGTTCCCCCATTTGGGTCTTAAGTAATTCCCCTTAAACCCACAGGGTTCGGACACTGAACCCCAAACAGATTTGTACAGGTTTTGCTATAGGTTCAATGGGGGGGTGGTATCTTCTCTTCAGGGTAAGGGGGTTCAAACTGAGAAGTTCCAAAAAGGAAAACCGAACTCCACGTTGGACCCGCCAGGTGGTCAGGGGGAAGGAAGTTCCAAAAGGAAAACCGAAATCCATGTTTGACACGCAAACGCGCCCTGTCTTCACATACATGGCCACTAGGGCTCGGCTTTTTTCTCCACTCACTCGCCCTTCCAGCTACATGGCCACTAAAAACTGGTGTTTTTGCTTTCCTCACTCACCATAGGGCTCGCGATGTTGTTCTTCTTTTTTTCTTTTTTTTCTCGACTCACCGTAGGGCTGGTATTTTTTCCGTCTCCACTCGTCCGGGCAATCCGGCGGCAAAGGTCGTTGAGGTGCTGCCCGCCCTTGGCGCGGCTTTTCAGCGCGTGCACGCAGAGGGACTGGCGAGCTCCCAGCGTCACCACCTCAAGGCGAGAGACTGTTGGGGAGTTAGGTGAGATCCCTTAGGTATGTGTTGGTGGGGGGAGGGGAGCAAAAGGGGGGCAAAGGCGAGATTAAGGAGTGTGGGTGGGGGGTGGGTGGGGTGGGGGGGCAAAAGGGGGTTCCCAAAAGCATCAGTTTGCTCAAACCAAAAGCAAATGCTTTTGGGGAGTGAAAAGTAAGATTACATCCCTCAAGGCGTGAGTGTGTGTGGGAAGGGGGGCAACAGGGGGGGGGGGGTGGGGGGTGCAAAGTGGGTTCCCAAAACCAACAGCTTTGAGCTCAAACGAAAAATGGCAGATGCTTAATTTTCCGATTTTAAGTGGGCTCCCCCCCCCAAAAAAAAAGTGTTCACCTAGCCCGTGGGAAATGGAAGGATAAGAGGGAATTCCGTTCAGCCCCCTCCCCAATTAAGGTGGGTGGATACATGACCTTACCATGGCTTTGGGTGGGTAACCACGATACACGCGCGATTCGGTTTTACATTTTGACGCTTACTGGCGCCAAGGGTTCGAAAGGCAATGAATAGAAGGGCGCGGGAAATGTTGGCAGTCCGGAAGCGCTCTAGCGACTGAGGGGTTGAAAGTGCCCCGGATTCAATCTGGAATAAGGAGGTCCTCCACTAAGTGGTTGGGGGATCCTTCCCTAAATTGGTTGCCCAGAAAAAAGAAGAAAACAAAAACACGA
This sequence comes from Effrenium voratum, assembly GCA_963377175.1. NCBI lineage: Eukaryota > Dinophyceae > Suessiales > Symbiodiniaceae > Effrenium > Effrenium voratum. Next base: position 320,404 of record CAUJNA010003221.1, read on the forward strand.
TCCACCGCTGCGCCATCACGATTGGGCTCATGCCTCTGCGAAACGAGTGGCTTGCCAGAAAGTTCGTGTTTGGGAATCTCGAATCACCCCTGCTAAAAGGGTCACACAGATTTTGGGGCCCACTGTTTTCTCACTTGCAACGGAATTGAGAAGAAAGGGTCGAACTTGGAACCTTGACCTAGGATGCGAGTGATCTCCAAATTAGGAAAACTGGTCGATTCGCAAGTGACCTGCAGCAAACGAACCCTGCTAGTGGCTTAGATGTGATTTGCCATTGTTGAACGCATTTTGGGCTTCAAACCAGGTTTCCTGGTCCAACAATGCACTCAGCTGATTCATCTCAGGTCAATAGTACATCAAATCTCCAGTGGCCAGGTGGAACATGCAGGAAATAAACGCTTTCCAAATTGAAGGGGGGGTTTGTCTGACGAATTCCTAGTCTCAGTCCGGTCTTTGGTGGTTCCTTTATGGTATGTATACAGTGAGCTTAACATGGAACCAAAATTGGCCGCCATGAGAGGCAGCTCCTTTGGATTTTTGCCCCTGCTTGAGTCCCTGTTCTTCTGCGTGTGTATTTTTTGAGGCTCGGTATATGTTCCATCCAGGTGGAAAACAAGGGAAGCCCAAGGAAAACCACATTTTGACACGCACAGTATCTTCAGGTGAGTCGACTTGCTCTTTGAGCCAAGGGGTTTTGGGAATACACCAAACGGGGATCTCCTCAAGGAAGCCACTAGGCTTCAGGCAGAAGAAGAGACGGACGATCAAGCAAAGCGGGCGCCATCGCCTGAGCCTTTAAGACCGCCCAAAACAAAAAAGGCCGGGTCTTCTAGGTCCTCCAGTTGAGGTTAGAATAAGGGTACCGTGTCTTTTTTCTGTAGTCTATCGTAGTGGGGGAACCCTCCCAACCAAAAAAGTTGGTGAGAAAGGGCACCAATCGCTGGGGCACCTAGTCTTGGGGCCGAATGGAGAAGGCTCTGTTTCTTCAAAATCGCCCAAAAGGGGAGAGAAGGGCACCAATCGCTGGGGTACCTGGTCTTGGAACCGAATGGAGAAGGATCTGTCTCTCAACACCGCCCAAAAGGGGAGAGAAGGGCACCAATCGCTGGGGCACCTAGTCTTCCGAATGGAGAAGGCTCTGTTTCTCCAAATAAGGGGAGAGAAGGGCATCAATCGCTGGGGCACCTAGTCTTGGGACCGAATGGAGAAGGCCCTGTCTCCCAACACCGCCCTATTTTAGTGGACCCTCCCCCAAAAAAGGGTGGGAAAGGGCACTAATTACTGGGGGACCTAGCTCCGTTTCTCCTTTCCGCCCTGAAAACAAAGGATCGAAATCTCCGACTGGATCCCCGGCGGCCAAGTTCTCGGGCACCTCTTGGCTGGTTTTAATCTCCCGCAGCACCTGGGCCTCAGACATGGCGCGCGCGTGCCGCCCTGTGACTACGGGGCGTGAGGCCGGAAAATGCGAGAAGTTGGAGGTCCCAAAGGTCCCGAATGTTTCGGGGGGTTTCAGCAAACTGAGGGTTTGAACATAAGCAAAAATTCGGTAATGCTGGTCAGACTTGGCTCTTAGTGTGGTTTTTATCTGGCATCATAGTGTACCAATCTGAAACAAGACACGACCACTGAAATTTTGTCACCTTCATGGACAACCTGAATCCCATGGTGAGGTCGCTATGCTTCCGAGAGACGGAAAGCGTGTCTTTTTTTAGGGTTGGTCTCAAAAAGCAACAACACATCCAAATTGACCGAAGTGTTTGAAGTCCCTGGGTCACTGTTCCGTTCCCCTCCGGGTGGGGATGCGAAAATGTTTTCCTGCGATTTCCCGAACTGTCGAAGTCAAAAACCGATTAGCAAAACAAAAAACCACCAAGGAAGTCTTTTTTGGGGAACCCCTCTTTTGGGTTCCAGGTCAATTTGTACGGGAGTCTTCCTTTTTAGCGGGATGAAATTTGGACGGTTCAGGGGCGCAACTCCGGTGGAAAATTCAGGCCGCTGCCAGCTGCGAGTGAGTGCGGCTGCAGAAAATGATCTGCAACTTCTGCTGGAAAGCCTCCCAAGACGCGGGAGTAGGAGACCCCCCGAAATGGATAGTTTCCTTTGAGTGTTCCTTTAAAACGACCAGAAAAGGGGTACCCCATCTCTGTGTGATTTTGAGGGTACTCTGCTGCCTTCGTCTAGCTGAAAGCCAAAAATACTTTGCTTGATCCACTCGTGATTCCCGTTTAAAAACCATATTGCCTGAAGCAACTGAGTCAAAATCAGAAGCTGCCATGGGAAGTACCCAAGACATGTAATGGGCAGACCCCAAAGCAGATTACTGCTCAGGGCCAGTGTTTTGGGGGTGGGGCCCAAACCCAAACCTAAAAGCCCTGCACCCAAACCCTCAACCCAAAACTCTAAACCTGATCACGTGGTTCTCAAATAGTCCAAATGCTTCATAAAGGCCTTGCAACCCTGGTCACACCAAGTGGAACAACTGGGCACAAACGTCCAACCGCAATCGGTTTCGGGCGCTCACATGCACGCAAACCAGTGGCTCTTCCCTGGCCTCCTCCGAATGCTGCTGAGTCCTGCACTGGCACATCCGAACTCGGTCAGCTCCGTGCGCACCCTCATTTACAAACCCATTTCAGAGAAAGCAGAAAGTATAGGTGTGATTTTTTAAGTAAGGGACTTTTTACGGCGCACTTTTGAAATTTAGAGCTAGACAATGCCATAAATTATACATTTATACATGCAGAATCATGTGCTATTCTATGTATATATATATATTGTTGTGCTTAGCCGCCGCGGGATGTTGGTTAAAAAAAGGCGTTTCTGAAAGCCTGAACGAAAAACACTGTTTTTAGCCTAGTGACTAGCGACTAGACAAAAGGCGCGTTCGCACATCCCTTTCCGAATGAGTGTACTTAAACTATACATGCATAGACATAATTACCGTGAAGGACAAAAGCTAACAGTGTGCAGTGAGAGCTGGTGTAATGCTGACCCCGGATTAATAAACCCCTGTTTATGAATATGGGGGTGTCCCTGGTTTCTAGTGGGAATCACTGTTGGAGGGGAACACCCCCATATTAAGAAACCAGGGGTTCTGCTTCATCCGGGGTCAACATTACTTGAACTTATTACTTGGCAGGCGTGCGCTTTGCGCAGTTTCTTCGTGATCAAAGCAGCACGGACAGCAACAGCATGTGTATAAAAGGAGCCTGCAGGCACACGAGCTTGTTTGGATACATGTACGGAATATATATATATATATAAATATGCAACCCCCCATGGACTGTAAAATACAGGTCAACCGCACCAAACCAGGGTCCATGGGGGGGGTACCATATATATATATAATATAAACATTGGTCCATAGGCGGGTACATATATATATATATATACACATTCAGACTGTAAGTCATTCATATTACAAGCTCAGTTTGGCCAAAGCTCGTCAGTTCCTGGACACCTTCCCGGGCTACACAACAAATCTATGTTCAGACTCTCTTTATATGTAACTCCACCCTAACATTACCAAAACACAAAAAAATAGAGACCCAATACTTTTAGCAACCAAATACTTTCCTAAAACTCGAGCACCCATGCCAGATGTGTGTTTTGCCCCCAGCTGAAAATGAAGCGCACCCGGCCGGTTTCATGGCATAACTGTCCCTCAAACGGATCCTTCAAAACACGAATGTGTTGCTTTCTGCAGAAAATATGCTGGTATTGCGAGTGTCCTTCGATTTGTCAGAGGCGGCGTAAACTCGCTCATCTTGTTGGCTTGCATACGTTCAAAACTAGAATAGCTCATACGCGGCCTCCTAAAAGCGCATCACCAAAGAAATGCCATTATTTGTTCAAGATGAAGCTCCCCTGGCAAGGAAAACATGGTATCAAAAGATGTAAAAAAGCCCCTGACCAAGCATAGCAGCATGCAAAGGCACAGAGAATCAGCAAATACATCCATTTCCCCCTTAGGAGTGGTCTGGGGGGGGCGGTGGGACAAATTATGGTGCAAAAGAGGCGGCAGCAAATATTCTTGAGATGCTCCATCCGTTTCCTCCCAAACATGCAGCGTCATTTTGTGATATGCAGCTATCGGTTAAAAACTAATATGTGCTAGGACCTCCAGTAGAGAGGTTGAATAAGGGTATATTTTTTTCTGTAGTCTATTTTAGTAGGGGAAGCCCCTCCAAAAAAAAGGTAAAAGGGCACTACGGGGGGACCTAGTATATGTAGGCATCTGGTTGTTGCTTGATTTTGGAGGAGGGGGGCCTTAAAGGGAAACCACAAGGAACACTGCCATTTTTGCTTGCATACTCGTTATTTTCGTCAAAAGGTAAACCCTGCTGGTTGCACTCAATCGCATAAGTTTCTGCATAAGATGCATTCAGCACGGGTGTCTGGGCGAATCATAGCTCATATGAAAATAAAATTCATAGTTGGCAGATGTTAATGCTGATGATTCACCTGCACCTATCATTTCAGTCTTTGGATACGCGGAACACTTAAGGCACCCTTGGGATTGGCACGGCTTAGCGGGGAACATGGAAACAACCACCATGCTCCGGGCTCCTTTTAGGCATGCGAGCAACTTCAGGTAGAGATCCCATGCCTTCCGAGGCTGTGACCACACGATTTTGTCCGACTCCTGGATGGTTTGCCGACGATGAAGTCAGGCCTCGTAAATATTACCATGACCCCCTAAGTGGTGGGTGAAAGGGAAACAGCCTTTATTTTCTGACCTTGATTACTTACCCCCAGAAACCGTCAAAATAAGGACCCCAGACAAAGTCGCTGTTAAAATTCCAAATCCGTTGAAATCCGTTGATTTGGCAACAACTTGACCGTGAAATCGCAAAAAATCCGTTGATTGGCCCCCTTTCTGTGGTTGCCCCAAATCTGGAAAAATGGGATCGGTAGAAACATGCTGTACCCAAACCAAAGAATTGCTGGGATGGTCCCTAACCTTCATCTACTCGGTTTTTGAGCAAGTGGCTCATTTTTGAGCCCCGGACAAAATGACCAGTTTCCGGACACGGGACAATCCAGTAAACATATAGCCCTCACTATCACACTGGCAAAACATGGACTCTTCCTGATGAACCAGAAGAAGTGAAAACTTTGCGAACCACCAGAATGGTCCAAAGCCAAAAAGCTCCGATTGCAAGTCAGATCCACCGATCCGGTTCTACCCTCTGGCCATGGGCCCACATTTGGTAAACAGAACATATGTGCTCAGTGTATCTGAAATTTGTTGAACCCTGTAAAGGGTACTTGTTTCAGAGTGTTCAGCGTAAACAGAACATATGTGTGTGTGTGTGTTCAACCCTGATATGTAAAATTATGCTTTGGAAGAGACCCCAGTCAGGAATCATCAGTGTCTGACTTTCTCCTGGCCCTCGCCATTTTTCTCTCGATTCAGTGTCCTCGTCACTGGAGGCTCCAAGTAGAGCGCCTACCCAGGTGACGCAGTCGTTCAACCAAATCGACATGGAGCGGCCCTTTCCGGAGCAACGGTTTCACTGGGCTCATCAATGAACAATTGGGCAAGAACGTCACTTGCATGATGTCCTCATTAGTGAGGAAGGGGACCGGGCAGCGTGGGACTTGCCTGTCTTCGGTGATACTGGAAGGACTACTTCTGGACTATGGGGGGGGGAGTGAACCGAAAATCCGCACATTGCCACAATCACAGCCAGGAGGCAGCTTGCGGAAAAATGGTACCCCAACACACAAATCCCAACAAAACTTTAACATGGTCTAAATTTGGTTTGTTCAATATGGGGCATCCTCAATCCTACTCCACAAATCCCCATTAGCGTGAAGCTACCACGAGGAAAATCATATACACGAACATAAACGAGTCTGGCAAATGCAGCACATTTATGAGTACCAGCACCCCCCAACAGCTGCTGTTTCACATGTCCCAAATCCCAAGTACTGTCCAAAAAGCAGTCGTTGGGGGGGGTCAGGGTTGATTTTGAACAACTCAGTCCACACGTAACTCTCAGCTTGCACACGGAACCCCAAGCAACTATTTGGCCCATGCGTGCATATAGGTACCTGATTGTGTATGCTATCTGATTGTTACTCGCTCCCGCGAAAATTTAAAATGGAACCCAACAAACAAATAACATGCCATGTTTTGGAGGAATACTCACTTCCTGAGTTGATGGGCCAAACCAAACAAAGTTCAAACTTTCTGTTTACAACTAAAATGGTCTTCCCAAAAAGTTTAAAGTTCATGAACTCAGGAAGTGAGTGGAGGAAGCTTGGGGCCCCACGAGTCTTTTCGGGGTCCAAAGAATTCAAGTCCTCTGGGCGTCCGCCCGCTCGCGAAGCGAGCCTCCAGGGATAAGTTTTCCTGGCTCTCCGCGACCGGAGGCCTCTGGAAAACGAGGGGGGGGGGGGGTACGGCGCGGGTACGAGTGCCCCATTTTGGGGGTGCCCTATCTTCAAAAAAAGGGATTGATTTACAACTAGCTTGGAGACCGGGCTTGTAATTCTTGGTTTCCCTGAGCAGTCCGATTTCAGTCTTGTAAGGACACCCCCAAGAAAGAGTCCAAAGGAGTGAGTTGGTGGATAAAACAAATCATGGGTTGGGAGACTTGCGAATTCTTAACTGCAGTTAATTGGAAGCTCTTTTCTGCAGACGGATGAGAAGCCCATTGCAAGCACCGTGAAGAGGTGCCGCGAAAGGGGGGGTCCTCTGAGTAGGGTCCTCCGGATTTATCAGAAGTAAACTGTAACTGCATCACCCGCCGAAAGGACACTCACCAAATCAGTGGACCCGAATGGTCACCAAGATACACCTACCCTTGGGAATAGAGCTCGAACCCTGAACCAGGTTGTCGGTTCCACACCTCCTGGAGGAGTCATATCAGTCTGCGATAGTCGTAGATGTACAACCGTTGTATACTCGTTTTGCGTAACAACCGGGAAGGTGCTCCGAAAAACAACTCTGGGTGTTTTTAAGCGTAATGAGAAAACACAAAGAGGCCGAGGCGCCCCGACTGGCCAAATATACGCCATGAGCCATGGGATGGGGACCACTTCATTTCAGGGGTACCTTGTCAGCCCACTTCGGACCCAGGAGGAAAAGGTGATCACCTTAAAAAAAACAAAAAAAAAAAAAAAAACGGGGGGTGTTAGGACCGTGAAATCATGTTTTGATTGTTTTGTTTGTTATGTTTTCACATGTTTGTTGTCATCACCTTCTGGTCATTCAAAAATGGACCAAAGGGAAACCAACAAGACCACAAGTTGTCGATTCGCTTTGGGCCCCCAGCTGCACGTGGCGCCGCTTCGATTGCTGCTGAGTCCCACTGGAAGTTAGCGCCTGCGGCGAGCTGGGTGGTTTTTGCTGCTGGGGGCCTGACATACCCAAAAATACTGGGAGTATTTCGAGGGGGTATGCAAAAAAATATTTTAACATACCATGTCAAGTGATTTTTAAAGCCGAGGAAACCCTGCTTAAATGCGCCTTTTCGCAATGCTTCTGTTGATTGGTATATGGACATGTTGGCAATGGGCCATTGCGGTTCCTCAACTTGAGACAAACCCATGTTCCGTGTTCTTCCCTCTACGTTTTCGGCGTATCCGAACATGAGGCCAGTCTGACGAATTCTGTTCGTTTAAGTCCCACTTCAGGGGAATACTCACTGCAAACATCAGCACCTTTGTGGCCATTGCCCACTTTGTGGATTCGTGACCTGCGCAATCTTACCCCGGCTGCAAATACCCATGTTTTTTTCTCGGGCATCACTTGTCAACCTGACAAAAAGCAAGACATAAAGGGAGGTAGTGGGTATGTACCATGGAGTTCGAGTAAAGGGTAGACGGCTCGCCCTGGCTGTTCTCCTTTTAACCCAGATCACAAATCATCAGGACAAAGCAAAAACAACTCAGTGGGGAGAACGCCGACAAAGCAAAGAAACAGCCCAAACTGCCCGCCCCTTTTACGAGGGAGAAGACTTGTCGCTCTCTCACATGATCGCGAGGGCGTAACGGCGTAAACCTACCTGGAGGCTCCTTTGTCCCTTGGTTTTTGGGGTCGCAAAGTAAGAATTGCATTTTTTTGCGAAGAGGCGTTTTTGTTTTAACGTACCTTTTTGTTTGCAGTTGCCACAACCCCAAAAACAAAGGGCAAAGGAGGCTCCACAGACTGGTGTACCAGGGTGTTGTTTCTGATAGGGGGCATTCTAAAGGTCCCACATTGGAAGGTTGGATGAACTTCAGTATTGCTTGTGAGGGGGGTGCCGGAAAAGGACACAGGAGTTTGTGGGCCTGAGCTCACGCGTTTGCACTGCCCACCGCCCTGTGGCTCATTTGTAAGCCCTTGCCACAGTGTGGCAACGTGTGGAATCTGGAGGGTTGTGGCCTGACCCAGGCACGCTGCCCAAGCCGTGCAATGCATGCTTGCAAGCAAGTTGCACTGCGTGCATGGCCTTGCTTAAATGGAGCATGCGTGCAAATATACTTTGCCCGTCCGTCCAAAAACCATTTGCTCGAGCACGAAGTTTCTTGGAAATCGGGTGCTTGGAGTGGAATGGAAGAGTTCCTCAGCTCCAACAAGACGTTGAAGAAACAGATGGAAGAAAGAGGCACGGGAACCATCTTGCCTTGGTCTGTGATTCCTACGTTTCGACACACAGGCCTCGGTGGCCTGCCAGACTCTTTCTGGTATGAGGTTTTCAAGGTGTTGTACCCAGCGGAAGAAGCCGGACGGCAACAGTGTGCAACACTTTGGTTGTTTGTGACCCCTGTTTTCTTTCGCTTTGATATTTCCCTGTGTCAAGGAGATCCGTCTTTCGGAAACCCACGTGAAATCTATGCTGGGCAATTACGACGCGTCTGGCCTGGTGCGCCACTTGGTGTCTCGCACCCAAGGCAGGTTGGGGCATGTCCCTACACTGACCCTGGTTCCACAAAGTTTCGCTGGCTGTGGCAGGCTCTGGAAACTTCAGCGCCGCTTTGGCCTGCGCTGTGCTCACACCCCGTTCCCCACCCCCAACACGATGGGCTGTGGCCGTTGAGATTTGAGGGTTGGTTGAAAGTAAAAGTGACCCTGGGCTCGGTTTTTCATCGCAACACTGATTTGGTTTCCCTGAGCAAGCGCAATCCAGGGCTGTCTCATCGCGCTGCGGCAGCCTTTTTCCCCGTCCCAGGAGAGCTCTGCGTCATCTGAGTAGCTTCCGCTGGCCTGCAGAGATAGCGGGTAGCTATGCATAGACAAATCACGGCAATCGCCCCTACGCTTAAAAGTCGCTTGAGTTCCTGGCAAAGATGCATGCGTGTGAAGTAGGCCCGCTCCGCCCGCGCCTCCGCAGGTGGCGGGTCTTTGCTCGCTGCGGCATGGTCTGAGCCTTTGGCGCCCAGATACCCCACCATTCCTGGCAAGGAAGGGCTCAATGCTACTCAACCAGTACTGGCAAAGTATTTGACGAGATTTCTTCAAAGAAGACTTCGGAGCTCTATTTGCTAAGAGATTTTTGAAAGAAGGGTCCAGCGCTATCGACCCAATCATTGCTGAAAACATGTTTGCATTGATATTCCACAGAAAGGTTGAGTGCTGTCAACCCAAAAAAAGTTCTGTGCGTTGAGATTGGAACTCTATACTCAACCGTTATTTGTAAAATACATGACAAGTAGGGTTTCAGAAAACATGTTGAACACAGTATACGCACCCAACCAATTCTGTCAACATATTCTGTTAGATTTCAATCAAGGGTTGAACGGCTCAACGCCTTATGCCCAACCATTGCAAGCAAAGGGTTTGCGTTGAGGCTTCAAAGGCGGGCGGAACACTCTCCGCCTATTCATTGCTGCTTCGAGATTCCAAAGAAGCGTTCATTATTCGACACCCTTGCCACGTTTAGGCGTTCAGTGCTCCGCAATTGCCCATGCACTCGTGTTGAGCTCGGCTGTCTACGCGCAGCAAAGTGGCTCAAACAGCTGATTGCTCAACCTCGCAGGAGTTATGGTGAAAGACTCGTGGGTCACTGCTTTGAATGGTTTGGCGGAACGTTGGGAGGCGGACAGCTGCATTCGTCGCCTCGCCAGAGAGACGAACTCAATTCTGAGATGGTCTGACCCGGATGCTTGTGGCATTCCCTCTATGAAGCTTGCCAGATATGGGCCCCATAATTTTGGACCCAGCCGACCCTTTTTTAAAACTTGTTTCTTGGGAAGCTTTCCGGGTAGTGTTTGGTGGTAAGTGGGGTTGCGCAATCTTTTCTCAAACAATAGACTTTTTTGGCAGTCAACAGCTTGAAGGTTCGTTCATATGAATTTGTGCTGTAGTTTAAGTCCGGGACACATGTTGTTGACGGAGGTTGAGTTTGGAAAGCTGCTATCTCTTGGCCCAAAAAGCAGCCCCAATTCTGAACGAATTCCTTCAGCCTATGATTCTAGTGTTCCCCATTAAATCCTTCAGGAAAAACGTGGCTTTGAACTTCCACGTGCTCAAGCACCTCGGGGAGGTTTGGGTGGAGGTGTACGATTTCGAGGCCGTCGGCGCACCCCGCACACCGCCACTCCGAGCTCTGCAGCGGCAGGCACCCTGGCAGCAAGTCTCCTGGCGGGGGACAGGTGTGCAGGGTCAGGGCTGTTGAGCCAAGGTGCAAAATTTCTGGAGGCTTATGCAAGCCGATGCCGCTGGGAACTTCATGCCCAGTAAGATTGCCATACACGCCCAGAGCTGGGGCTGCAGAAAATTGTTGTCGCACGTGTTTCGCCGGATGAGAATTGGGCGAGCTCCACGGGTTCCTTGCACGAATTATGTTGCACTGTGCTTTCGACATATAGCAGCCCTTTGCATGTAAGACCAGCCGTGTTTACACAGCGCGTGTGCGGATGTTGCACTGTAGGATGAGGACGTGGTCTGTTTGGTGAATATATTCCGACGGCATTGGTACCATACAAGTGACGAGGCGTGGAAATTTGCGCTACGCACGACCTTGGTTCTTTTGATGTTATTTTTGTCTTTTAAACCGCGCATTGTGGTTTAGCGCATGAGCGCACGATGTGGCGCAGACTGGGCGACGAACGCAGGAAGCCGGCCTTGAAGAGGGTGAAGAGGAAGAGCAAGAAGATGACCCGCTGCTGGCTGACGAGGGGGACAAGCTTGCGATCGACGAAATGCCCATCTGCGAGGATGGCTTGGACGTCGACTTCGACCCATGTGAGGACAGGCAGGCGATGCAGAAGGCAGACGGGACGCAGGGGCTGGAAGCGGTTGACCCGTCAACCTGGGAGACGCTTCCTCTAGGAGACGCGTTCTCTAACGCAACGCCAGCGCTAGTTCAGGCCGAAGCGGTTCACGTGACGAGTGTCAAGAAGGAGGCCATAGACGCCGTGACTATCGACGAGCGAATTCTACGTTTGAGGCAGGGTCTACCAGTTTACGCAGCTAGGGTTGCGTGAGACGATCGTTTGTTCTAGTGGGAGGCAGAGCTTGGAGACTATTAGGATGAAGAAGTCCAGCACCCCCGCTGCGTCGAGTGCATCTCGCTTGCGCTTCGCGTGTGTTGCTAGTTGCGAATTTGTACGCCAGGCTCATGATGTTGCATTTTGACATTTGAGGTAAAAATGAATGTGGACCTTACCATGGAGGTGGATGCCCCTCAGCCCTTTTTAAGTGCTGCGTGATTCAACAGATTGAACCCCGGCAAATCGATGCCTGCGCAAGGACGAGGTGGCTGGCATGAAAGAGAGCCCTTGCTGTCTTCTTCCTGCTCAAGCTCGGCAGGACTTAACGAGCGGCGCAAACAAAATACCATATATGCACAAATTGAGCTTGACAAATGTTAACTTTTTCCGTTTGTTTGTTTTTCGTGGGAGGATGTGGAGCCAAAGCCACAGCAGCAAGCCGAACTCGTTCCATCCCCCAAGCCAGAGCCAGTGGACACAGTCCGTTGCGAGGAGAAGCCAAACCACAAGCCAGACCCAGTGGACGCAGCCCATCACCAGCCCGCAGTTCCCCAGCCAAAGCAGGAGCCCGCAGCCCCCGCAGCAGCCCCCAAGCCAAAGCTGGAAGACGCAGTTTGTCAGGAAGTGGCAGCCTTTAATCCTCCAACCCCCAATCCCAAGCCAGCGCAAACGCCCGCAGCCCCCAATCCAAAGCCAGCAGAAGCAGCCTTCCAGGAGTGCGCAGCGCCCAATCCAAAGCCAGAAAAAACAGCCGACCAGGAACCTGCCGAAGAAACAGCCACCAGGAGCCCAGCCAATCCAGAAGACGCAGCCCACCAGCAGCCCGCAGCCCCCAATCCAAAGTCAGCAAGCAACCCAAAGCACGCAGCCTTCAAGCCAAAGCAGAGGCGCAAACCAGCACCTGCCGACGCAGCCCCCGCAGTTCCTGAGCCAAAGCCAGCAGACACAGAGCTTGCAGCCCCCAAGCCAAAACAGAGCAAATCCAAACAGGCTCGCGCAGCAAACGACACAGCGCCAGGCCCCCTGAACAACGAGGACAGTGCTGCCCGCGACAAGCACCAGCCAGACCTGCCCAGATCCACACCAAAGCTTGACCAAGACCAGGCCATAGCGCAGTCTGACGAGCCCGCGCACGACCCTGACTTCTTGAGGAGATCCCACCAGGATGCGGCCGCAGTGAAGACAGGCGGAAAGGGCAAACGCGGCCGACCCAGAAAGAACAAAGCCGAACAGGACAAGGACAGCGTTGTACAGGACCCAGCAGCCATCAGCGAAGCCAAGAGCCGCAGGCCCCGCGGCAAGCAACCCGCAGACGGCGAAAGTGCGCGAGCAAAAGCAAAAGCGAAGGCACAGGCCCAAGCAACTGTCAGCGACAAGCCTCCCAAGGAGGACACCGCAACGGCACAGGCGCAGCCTAAGAAAAAGCCAGCCAAATCCAAGAGCAAGGATTCCTTGCAGGCAGGCCCCACCCCAAAGAGAAAGGCCACCGAAGATGCGAATCACACGCCGGCAAAAACGGCAAGGGCAGCCTCTGCAGCCCCGAAGCGTGCAACCCAGTACCCCAGGCCGAAAATCGAACAGTTCCGACACTGCTCCATGGTGCCCTACTGGTCCCGCACTGCAGTGGGCATCAAGGTGAAGCAAGGCGAGCTGACGCCTCAGGTTTTTTACCTCGGCGTCAGGGGAGTGAGCATGGGCGTGCACGTGGACAGCATGCATGAGGTTGTAGCTTGGCTTTCTCGCGCCCTGCCGGAGCCCCTCGGAACTGCCCTGCGAACCCTACCCCTCACAGAACTCTTGCGGAATTCCGCAGACCCTTCCTGAAAACCGCACCGCGCATGCCCGCAACCTTGCGGAGCCCTCGCAGAACTCTCGCGGAACCGCCGCCCCGCTACCCTCGTGGAAGCCTCGTGGAACCCTTGCGCAACCCTCGTCTCGGACCAACCCTATCTGGAGACCCCATCGCTTTCAGCTGTTGGTGAAAAAGCTGTTCTCCCAGAAAAAGTTGCAAGTCGCCCCCCCCCCCCCCCACGCAAACAAATTATCCCCAACCCCCCTTGCGAGGGACTTCCATTCTCAGTTCCTCCACTATTGGCATATTGGACTCTCTTGCAGAATAGATCCAGGGACCTACCAATACATTCTCTACTACCACAAGGTACCAGCTACCTTCGGGGATACGGCTTAACCAACGCAACAATCCAAAGCATAGGTCATTGATTTCCGCTGTCGCAATCCCTCACTCGTTTCTGGAAAGATGAACTGTATTATTCGGGGAACGGGTTCTCTATTCTTTGGGGAAAGGATTTTCAAAACACCCGATCTGCCGATGTATCTAAGGCCGCTCTGATTGATGCGCACCAGGGCAACATTGGTCCGGCGATGACCAAGTTTGATGAGATCAAGAGTTCCCTCACAAGGGCTGCGCAGCGCTACTGGTAGCTTGCGCGAAGGAAGCTCGTGTAGAAAGGCAAGTCAGCCGTTTGATCCCATGCATTTTGAAACGGATGCGCAGCTGCAACAGCTAAGCTTCCAAACCGATGTGAGCACGGCCAAGATTCACCTGAGTGCTCTATGGCCAAGAAGATTGAATTTAATTTGCAAAGACCCAACACACTACCATTTGTTTTGGCAACAGTGGCCGTGGCTCGCAAGTCAGACCTATACATAGTTATTTCGGGTGCGAACATGTGGAGCCGGGGTTGCTATGGCAACGGGGTGTGATACGCCCCCCAGAATCTTAGGGGAAGCCTGCAACATGTACGGTATCACGTGACAGGGGTGCCAGCGAGATCACAAGAAGACTTCTGAGCGCAAGGGTTTCCAGGATGCTTGACAGGCTGAAGAAATGCACGCCTAATATCGCAATCTTTCATCCTTGATCCCACCCGCCCGCCCGTACGCTCAGGCAGGTCTCTCCTGGCTGGCTCGCCACGGCTTCGTGAAGGACAAAGGCCGGCCCGGCCTGGCCGCTCAAGCGGTGGACATCTACCGTCCGTGTGTTCAACGCATTCAGATTGTACAGATTGCCCATTCGTGCGAATCCTTTTGACGTTGTTGTCTCTTGCAACTCTCAAGCAAGGGCTCTGACTTTGGAAGACCAGTCTTAGTCCAACATTTAGGGCCAAGCCATGGTGAACTCTGAGCAGTTCGACTTGGTCCTTCGAAGGCTTATGAGGATGCATGCCCCCAAAGCTGCTTAGCCATTTTCAGGAAACGTCATAGGGGCCCCAAGTCAGTTGGGATTGAATGGAAATAAAGGGAACGCATAGCTCGTGACTCAGGCTTTCGTCACGCTTGTAGTCCTCATCGCACACTTGGAAAACTTCGAATTGGTCAACCGGTTTGACATGTTGGACTTCTTTGCCGGAGAAGCCAGGGTGGCGCGGGCTGGGCGGTTTGCGGGTTGGACCACAGCCGCGACTGATATCCTCTATGCCGAAAATGAACGGGCGTTTGATATCAACCAATCTGCAGGGTATGTGTCACCTAGACAAGACTTCAACAATATTGCTGACATTTGTGTATTGTGTTGACCAGTGCTTCCCTTTTTTGTTTCCACCCAAGCGCAAGCGTGCAGACCCTTTGCCTAGGCAAATGCTGAAGCTAATTCTGCAGGGGAAGTTTGGCATGGTTGCTGCAGCAATTGGGTGCTGCTGCAGCAGCTGGGTGGCAACATCTCGTGGGAGTACGGGACGTTCCCTTCTCACACCAATGGGGAACGTTTGTTTCCCAAAGGTGTGCTCAGCTAATTTGATGTGCTCAAGGACTGGGGTTTCTGTTGCGAACTGGTGCAAGTATTCGTGTTGAAGGTTTCGCTGAAAGGACCTCACTGGCAATACTACTTCTGATATCTTGCGGCGGCGTGTTCTACCTTGAGCAGCCCTCAACCTCGATCATGATGAAACATGATCGCTTTGTGTGGCTCATCACAACCTTGGAGATGTTCAAAGTCCGCGAGCTGCGGCCGCACTAGTGGTTGTGGCTCGTGTTGGCACATGTTTTTTGGGTTGGGGGGACATGCGTTTGGCACTTCCTAGTTCGCCTGGCTCAGCTAAGTTCTTCCTTCAGCATTTCTGGATGCGCGCCTTTGGGCACGCAACTGCAAAACGAACAGTTGTTTACAGCAACTCGGCCCTCATCCATCGCCTCGACCATGGACCCATGAGGCGGGCCGAGCTGGTAACCGATGTGGCCACAACAAGACGGTATACTGCCAAGATCGACGGCAAACAAAGGTACACTGGAACTCCGGCATTGAAGGGCACACAGTTCCTCGGTCGATCGTAAAGCAGGACTGTAAACCGAAGCCATGTGCCAAAAAACATCAACCTAAAGCGTGCCGCAAACTGTAGGCTATATCCGTGGAAATACGCCGGCATGCTGGTGCAGATCTCAGAGGACGCCAAGCTAGAGACCAGGGACCCTTTACCATCCGTCGCTTTGCTCAAACCGAAGCTGTTAGCTCCACTTTTTGGTTTATCGTTTTTTTGGGGTTCTTTTTGTTTTCCACAAACCGGGCAAATATATATTTCTTTGCTGGGGTCCTAATTCCAGAAGAGAATTTCAACTCACTTTTGTTTCCATTCCTGCCTATCTCATGGTTCCTTTGTTGTAAGTTGCTCCTACCCGGAAGAATTGTCAGGGGAAACACTTATTGACCCTATGGAAGAAGACCTGTTGCCATGTGTCTACTCCTCTCCAGTTCTTGTTTCCCCCTTAGCGCACACCCTACTGGACATTTGGGCTGCAAGTTGTCCACCCCAGGGTTTTTCTTGAAAACGGGGTGTGTACACCTCCATGGTTCCATCCTGTTGGTCGAAAACAATATTTACATCCAAACGCCTCAGTAAAAGGACAAAGACGCCACCGACCCATCCTCCAAAATTCCACGCAACCCCCTCTCTTTTGCCCAAAGGTTGACCTGGCGACCAGTGTCACGGACATGTATGCGGCAATAAGCTGGGGAGACGGGTGGTCCGACGCATCCCTTGAGTCCGCAATCAGGTATGTGAGGGGATCCAAGCTTCTCTGCTTGTCGCCCTCTTGGCGGCAAGTTTTGCCCACTGCGATTTAGCTTGCCGATAGACAAATTGGCCAGCAACAAGTGGCTCTATAGTTGAACGGTTGGTTTTCAGACCCGGATGAAAGCCCTGGCCAGCATTTGGATTGGGCAAGGTTGAGGAAAAGGCGGTCTCCTTGGAGGGGCTTCCATCTATTTTGTGGCTTGGTTTGGGGGTGCTTTCCCCATTTGGTTTCAAACATAGCTGGGGAACAAGCCCACACCACCCCGCCAACATTCGAGGGCGGCCTTTAAGTTTCTTTGGTTTTGAGGTTTCCTGTGCGTGAAGAACTTCCCTAGGTTCAAACCCATTTAGTGCCTTGCACATCCATTTTTGGCAAGCAGTGCCCAACCTCAAGGGTTTGTGATGAGACTTGATCTTTGTTGGCAGCCAGAAGTCTCTCCTTTTTGTTTTTGTTTCGCACCCTCCAAATTCAAAGCTGGAACTTTGTTGGGGTTATTCTTCCCAGGTGGGGAAGCCCGAATAAGTGTTTGGGGTGGTGACCAACAGTGGACTTTGTGGCCAAGTGTGTGACGCTGGCCCGTCCGAGCTAGCTGTCTGTCCGAGGGGCGTCCGTCACCAGTTCGCCTGGGCATAGCACGTCCGTCCGGCATCTGTCCGTCCGTCCGTCTTCCGGCAGTCCTTCGAGGGCGTCCGTCCGGCGTCCGCGTCCCGACTCGTCCTGCGTCCGAGGCGCGTGCGTCCGTCGACCGTCTGTCCATCCGTCCGCGTGTGTCATGCAGGGATCCGTCCGAGGGGCGTCCGTCGTCCGTCTGCCTTCCGCCGACGTCCGGGTCTGTCTGGCAGTCGTCCGTCCAGCGTTCGTCCGTCTGCGCGTCCGTCTGCGTCCGTCCGTCTGCGCTGCGCCCGTCCGTCTGCGTCCGGGTCCGTCGTCTGGGGGGCGTCCGTGACCCTTTTTTTAATCCCACACATCCTCCCTGCCTTTTTTCCCCGTCCAAAAGGCGGAAAAACCCGTCCAAAAGGCGGGAAAAACCGTCCGTCCGGGACGCGTCCGACGGCGTGACCCTTTTTTTAAAAAAGGGTACTTGGTAGGGAAAGGTACAAGGAGCCAAGATTTTGAAGGGCACCGTCCAGTTTTCCAACAAATGGCAAATGAGCGTGTGCCCGATTTCACCCAAAGAGTGGTCGAACAATATGTCAAAATGTTTACCATATACTGCGCTTGACCTCTTGTGGTTCCCTTCGCTGCCCGTGTCGAACAGGGCTCCATTTTGGACACGCCTGCGCCCTTCAAACTATGCAGAGCAACACAGTGATGGGAACAATGACTCAACAGCAGCGTGCCCGAAATGGAACCTTCATTTTTTCAGTGGGGGGGGGGGCAGATCAACTCACAGGAGGGGGGGGGTGTTTCTTGTTTGTTCTGTGCTTGATTCCAGCCTTTGGCCTTAGGCCTGGTGATATCATAAGCTGGAGTGAAAAGGCTTGGTGTGACTTGGCTTGGGGCCCCTTTCATTTTCCGGTAAACCAACCCCAAGCCCATATTTGGAAGCGTTTCAAGTTTAGCTGGGGACCTTGGGTCGTACTGCGGGAAACCATCTCATTTCGCACGGTGTCCCCTCTTGACCGTTTGGGGGAGGGTTGTGATTAAAAGGGCGCCCTATTCCATTTCCCTTTTGAGCTTTTGCACCTTTTGAGGGAAATGGGGAGTTTCCCAATGATCAGTTTGCGGAGTCGACATTATTGCTTTCTATCAGCAAGTGCCGTCCGCCATACCGCTTTTGTTCAAAACTGCAGGCCGTCCAGTTTAATTCAGTGAGCAGGGGTCCCAGCAATTGCCAAAATGCTGCGATCTCTAGCCTCAATCCTTTGGGACACAGACGCGGATGAACTTACAGGGTCAACACCTCAGCCTGCTACTCACCTTCCTGATGAGAACTGTTCACTTAAGAGGAAGCTGGTTTGTCTTGAAGGCGGGCAATGTGTTCACCCAACCATCTCTGCGGATGATGCAACCCAGGCCTCGCCAGGGTACCGCTCCTTCTGGCTGCAATCCTTGCGGGGCGACGTGCTGTCACAGAACAGACTGCAAACAGAGGTACTCCCCATGTGCACAGAGTCCGATTACTGCAATGGGAAGCTGTCGTTTGAGTTGTGCAAAAACCCAAAGGCGACCGCCAGTAGCATTTTCAAACATTCGGAGGAGGCTGTCAAGCGTTTGTGGCAACGCCACCCGGCCGTGTTCAAGGTAGGGATCACCTCGAACCCCATTGTTCGATGGAACCACCCCCGCTATGGATACAGCCATGACAAGCGGGAGCTTTGGCAGGGGATAAAAATCCTCGCTGTTTTCACGAATTCGTGTAGCAGCGCTTTGCTGGAGTGCATGTTAATTAGGATTTTTCGAAATAGCCCTGGCTGTCGGAACCAAGCTCCAGGCGGCGAAGCGGCCTCACCTGAAGAAGGGCCCCATTTTGTGTACGTTGTGTTTAGACTTCTTGTGCCACCCCCTGGGGTGGGATGCCGGAAGCTTGCTTAATTGAAAGCCGGCTGCAGAACATCCACAGTTACCGCATGCCCTGTTCTTGAAGGCCTACCCTACCCCTTCCAGACCATTTCCATCTAAGCTAGCGTGCGGTGGCAAGTGGCTCGCGGGAAAGAACTGCATGCGCCAAATCTCCAACAAGTTGATTGCGTGTGCGCACGCGACAAAATAAAACACATTGTGATTGGCACCTGCACCGTCTTGATATTGCTGTGACGCTTCAAAGTCGGGTTGCCCCAAGACGGTCTGACCAAAAAGCCATGCGCCCTTTGACACACGCCAGAGTCTTGAAGAAACGCACTGCAGTGCACTGCAGTGATTGGAACATCAAGCCTGCAGCCTTGCGCGCCCGACCGCCGGCCTCCAAGGGAATGGCGGACAAACTCCCCAGCCAGGCTTGGAGCTCTGAGACCTTGAAACAGGGGGATGAAATCTTGGCAACGCAGCTTGTCAAGTGTGAGCCAGCTGAAGAGGAGGCAGCCATGGAAAGGGAGCTTCAGGATTGGGAATGTTGTTTTTGCCAGGAAACCCCGTTTGGGGGTCCAAAAAATATATTGTCCCACCTAAAGCATGGTGTGCCGTTTGTTCTTTCCTGCGGGCGCCTGAAAAGGGTCAAGAAAAGCAGTTTTTGGGCAATCTTTGGGGACTAGCAAACAAGTCTTCCCTTAGCATCTTGTCGCACCAAAAAACATGCCAAGGCACACTCCCTTACATCCCCCCCCCCCAATGCCTTTAGGGACAAACATGCAGTCGAACCAGCTAACTGGGCATGCATTCTTGTTCTTTCAAACTTTTCGTGTACCAAACAAAAGTATATAGTCGTTGGTTCAAGTATGGGGTCAATTGAACCATGTTTTGTTGCCACTTTAAGCAACCAACGGGCTTTCCTGAGATTAAAACACACCTGGTCATGCTTTTTCTCCCTGCAAAAACAGTCGATCCATGTTTCAGCCCTCAAGCAAAACATGTAAAGCGCGAGGTTATATTTGGAACCCGTGTGGGTTCTGCAGATGTGGAAGGTACCCGGCTACACCCCTCGCAACAGTTCGATCCTATCGGGCGTGCGGATTGGATGTGTGATTCGCCTCATTTTGTTTCACGCAGTGTTCCGTGCATCCCGCAAACCCACGCGGAACCCTTGCTGAACCCACGCAGAACCCTCGCGGACCCTTCGCAGCACTCTCGCGGAACCCTCCTCAGAACCGCCGCGCGCGCCCCCGGAGCTCTCGCAGAATCCTTGCAGAATTCCCTGCTCGGAACCACCGTGCATCCCCGAAACCCTTGCAAAAGCTTTTCAGAACTCTCCCGGAACTCCGAACCCTTGCAGCAGCGGAAGTTGCGCGGAACCCGCCGCAGACCACCCCAGAGCTGTATCTGGGCTGAGACCCCATTGCTTTCAGCTGTTGTGAAAATTCAGCTGTTGTGAAAAATGAAAACCCTGTTGAGATGTTGGAGTGCTGGATCCACCAACCTATACGTCTTCTATTTTGAGGGGATGCATTGGGGGATGGTGACGGGGTGTTTGCTGGTGATGCTGGTGTCAGAAAATGTCCTGTTTGAGTGGAACGAGTGCTCTTTTGTTGTGTGTGTGTGTGTGTGCAATAGCTTGGACTACACCGTTGGCATAGAGAAGGTGAACTCTGAATAGTGTCGAAAAGCGATTTTTTTGATTCAGGCTAGACATGTAAGCTCCATTGTTATTACTTCTCACCTCCCCCCTTTCCCGGCTTTCCCTGCTTCTCCCGGGTTTATCGGGGGCGCTCGCTTGACCAACACCCCGAGTTGACTTAAACCACGCAACATTTGGTGGGCAAGGCGCCCAGCAAAGCCAGCGTGGTATCGGTACCCTGCCACGCGCAGGAGCTGGAGAATATGAAGGCTACTATGGCGTCTTCTCATCCCACAGCGATTTCCGAGACCACACCTGAAAAGGTGTTGAAGAAAAGCCGCGTGAGCGATTCCGCCGGGACTTCGCCGCTGCGACCTCGCCCACTCAACTTTCAGGACACGGCCAAACACTAGCTGGTTCGCAAAGCATGCAATTATGCTACCTGACCCTGCGTTGGGTTATGCCTAGGATGTGCCTGAAAATGGCACTCAACGTTGTTCTTTCAGACTGAGCTCCACAAAAAAAGTCTACGTTTTGTCTGTTGAAGCCCTTGAAAGGAGGAGTGTCTCTTGGAAGACAGCCAAGACCCATATGCAACAGACACAATCCCTGCTGCGCAGCCATCCTTGGGGGAATGTCCGGAGCACTTGGATATTCATAAGAAGTGCCAGGGGCTTCAGGGTGAAGTGGACCGCTTGAACTTTGAAAACATCGAGTTGAACCGAGAGGTGGGAGAGCTCCGGGACAGCCTTGCGCAGCTACAATTGCGGGGGGAGCCGGAGGAAGAAACCGAGAAGGACTCAGGCCTGAGCAAGGAGGCCGGCATGAAGCGCCTAGCGCGCTTATGCGAGAAGAAAGCTGACGGGAGCCTTTGATGATTTGAACGGCGTGCCAAGGAAACAAAATCAAGAACACAACATTGTTCTGCTTGTTTTTCCAACCCCTCACTTCCCTCGGTTCAAGTTGGTCATTCTACACTTTATCAGCTTTTTAACGTGTGATGGCCATTCACGGGCACGGGTCCTCATTTGCTGTAAAGGGTCCAAGAGAAAAGCAAGGGAAATCTAGATCGGAACGCTGAACTAAAAACATGAGGTC
This sequence comes from Effrenium voratum, assembly GCA_963377175.1. Classification (NCBI taxonomy): domain Eukaryota; class Dinophyceae; order Suessiales; family Symbiodiniaceae; genus Effrenium; species Effrenium voratum. The sequence goes on from CAUJNA010003221.1 coordinate 342,107, forward strand.
TGCCCACAAGTTCCATTCATGCCCGACACTCAGGAAGACGCGCGTGCCTGAGAAGGTCCACCTTGCCTGGGCCGCGGGAGGGGCGGAGCGAACCCGCCTCCTTCAACTTCTTCAGGAGGCAAATTTTGACAAGGACGCTGTGTTGACAGTCCCTGAATCGAAAGTTACTTTGCAAGCGGCGCCTTGGGTGTAGAAATCATTCTGAAAAATGACCCCGCCTGGTTTGACCCACCCTCCAGAAAATGTTTATACCAGGGCCTGGTGTGCAGGAAACCTTCTTGAAGGCTGTGCAGTTGGAGCTGGAGTCAAAAGAGCAAATCACCTACAGGGGCCGCAATTTCTGGGCAACAGAAGACACCATGCGGGACACCTTGCACTACAAAGAGACCCTTGTTTGTAAGCCAGATCGGATAGTTCTTGCGACAGCTTCCTCTCAAATGCAGTAGCATGTATCCAAGGAGCCTCATCCGTGGCATCAAGGAGTTTTGCGCGAAAAAGGAAGGGTACACCAAGCTGCTGAGCAAATATTATGGAGCCGCCCTGTCTGGCAGAAGGCCCAGCCATTGGGTAACGTGAGATGTCGGTCAATTCAGTCGTCAATCTTGCCTCCCTTCAATGGCGGGGTTAGTATCCACAAATTCCAAAAAATGCCTCCATGTGCCATGACCCAAGGTATGACAAATACGAGGCAAAGCTCAAGTATTACGTCGAAGAAGATGCAGAGACTGAGTGGTCCAAGACTGAGTCAAGGGCCCGCAGAGAAGAGGTAAATTACACCGTGGAAGTCAATGCGTCGGATGCTGTCACCGACATGTCGGCCCCTCTTCAAGTCAACATGGCTACAGCCACTAACGGATCCTCGACTCCTTCTTAGCGTTGTCAGCTAGCGCCTTTCGGGCCACCAAGCCACACTTATCCAATCCAAGGCACTGGTGGCGAAGCTGGCAGCAGCAGTCAGACGCCACCAAAGCCTCAGAGCGCTGCCCCCGCCTCTACCCTTCCAAGGGTGCTGAAAAATGAGAAACCTTCGGAGGTGATCGTTAAGTACATGGAAGGGGTGACCAAACGGGCGATGAAGGTGGCTGCCCCTTGTCAAAAAAACTGGCCTGGGCAGCACATCCCTGAAGGTGGAAACGTCCAGAAAGATTGAAAACCCTCTTAAACTCCATGGGGCCGTTTGGGTTTCTTTGCAGCTGCAACTTCACCTCCAGAATTGCCAGCAGGGTCCTTCAGGAACTGAAGAACAAGTACGAGGCTATTCCCGAGGAAAGCCGCACACCCGCACAATCTGCGCTTCTTGACTCCGTTCGGCGATTGTCCTTACCCTCACTGGTAAAACAAACGATTTGGTTTTTGTCTTAACACATATATACAGTGGGTTTGGTTTACTTGAGGGTTCGCTTGATGGCGGTTGCTCTTTACTTTCCAAAACCTCAGGACGATTGCTTTTCGCTTTGCAACTCTGAGGCTGATTATCAAACTTGAGGAGAAGGTCCAAACCCTTGACACAATCCACTCAGAAATCAACACGGTGTTTTCGCATGGCGCAGTGGAGGGATACACGGATGCGAACCTTAGCTGCCCTAGCGAAGCCGCTCAACAAATCGCAGCACCGTCGAACAGTTCCACTTGAACCTGTGCGATTTGCTTGCAAGGGCTTGGGGGTGGAGGCAAATTATGGGACTTAGATTTGACATCTAAGGAACGAGGAGAAGCTCACCTCCGTTTACAAGAAGGCTCAGAAAGAGCCACTCGGTTGCTTCAGTCCATGGCCTGAGCACGTGGCATGCACGCGAGTTAAACTCTTTTGGCATCTGTGAAAGTTGCTTGTTCAATGGCGCTATATGCGCCTGCGCACTGAGGGCGCAGGAGTCTCTGACCTTGGAAACGCGTGCCAAGAGCATCCCTCTCCCCAAGTCTGCCGCAAAGGCTGCGGCCAAGCCAAAGGCTAAATCGAAGGCATTGCCAAAGCCGAAGGCGGCTGCTGGGCCTCAGGCAGAGCCGAAGCCAAAGGGGGCACCCAAGCGTGGTGCTCGCAAGTAGTCGCAAAAGGTTCATTTTTGGACCAGTTTTGGGTGAGCCAGTGCATCTTAGTTTGCCATTAGCGAGCTAGCTGTCAAAAGAGGTCTAAAACACTTTTTTTTCAAGTGTTGGGGGTGAGTGTATCTGTCCAGATCTCACTTATACTCATGAACCTGTTGCGGGTAACATCGCTGTGGGCAGACTATGCGTTAGGAACGCTGGCAAGTCCTATAGAGTTAGAAATGAGGTATCGCGCGAAGAGGAAAAACAAGCGAACTGTATCTTGTTTCCGTGCTACGCGCTCGCCTGCATTTCAGCACACGGGCAAATTAGCGAGCTACATGAAGAAAGCGTTTGATTGCACACATGTGTGCCAGGTCAAAGCAACGTGGAGGCAGGCTGCCTTTTGCAGAACCTGGCGCTCTCCTTGGCGGACGGAGCAACTTTGGCTAGAAGCCGATGCCAAATGGAACGGACTTAATAGCACGGCTGTGTGTCTAAAACCATATGGCCACTCGGCGCCTAGGCCCCGGCCACAAGGATTAAGAAGTTTGCGAACAGCGCGCTGAAGGAGTTTGGCAGTGTGTGCGAGAAGGACTTGGCGGAGCTCAGGCGGGCTGCAAACACTCGGCACCTCAACAACGCAGAGAGGGACCTCCACAGGCTGTTCAGAAAGCGCAAGCTTGCAGTGCCTCTTGGAATTTCCACGTGCAGCTTCGGAAGCCTCAAGGTCCAGTACCTGAGCCTCAGCAGCACGTGGTTTCCCTTCCTGCTGCGAAACAAGCCGGAATTCTTGCTGGGGGGCTTCAACTACGACAGTGGAAACGCGACGCTTCTTCTGGACACGTTCTGGGCGAACCTCCAGCAGACCATGGGTGAGCACGCCGTCTACTCCCTGCAGGCTGGCCAGCTCAGCCAGTGCGTGCCGTTCTACCTGCACATGGACGAGGGCACAGGACTTCGCAAAAGCGCTGTGCTCATCATCAGCGCCCAGCCGGTGTTTGGGCAGTGCACGGCCGAGCGCTTCTACCAAGCCTTCCGAGACCGGACTGACGTCAGTGACGAGTCTATGCACCAGATCATGACAGCTAGCCAGTTCCACAACGCACGGGGTGACACCTACAACAGCCGCCTGCTCTTCACCATCCTCCCGAAGAAGATGTACACCGGCAAGAACGAGCGCACCATGGAGGGCTTCCTGGAGATCATCGCGCAGGAGTGCACCAAGATGATGACCGAGGGTGTCAAGGTGCGTGGCACACAGTTCTACCCAGTGTGCCTTGGTCTAAAGGCGGACGCCCCGATGCTGGTCAAAGCCGGCAACTTCAACCGGTCGTTCATGAACATGGGCAAGAACAAGGGCTGCTGCTGGGAATGCTTGGCTGGCCGAGACGACTACCCGTTCGAGGATGTGGGGACGTCGCCGGTTTGGGCTGAGACCATTGGTTTGGTCCCTCCTTGGACTTCGCCGGGCGCGTTGGCAACCATCCCAGCAAGGCTCTGCTTGCCAGAAGGCTTCTTCCGGAGAGACCCGTTCCACGTCTTCAAGCAGTCCATAGGCGGTCACTTCGTGGCCAGCGCCGTGGTGCTTTTGACCGACCTGGGCTACTGGCCGGGGTGCAGCACGGCCGTTGACAACAAACTGGCGCGGGCTTTCGATGACTTTCAGCACTTCGTGAAGAAGGAGCTGGGCTTGTTTTTTGTTGAAAACTCAAACCAAGTGTGTTCTCGCAGCAGCATGTATATGAATATCACACTTTTCGCTAGTCTACCTTTACGCAAGGGTCGTTGTATGCTCTTTCTGCGCCCGGGTGTGAAGCGTCTTGCGCTCACAAAAGCTTCCTTCCCTGCAAGGAATGGCATGGCAAGCACGTGACGCACATGAAGCATTTCACAAAGGCGCTTTTCCACTTTCCGAACATGGACAGCTACCCGCACGGGCGCTTCAAGGGCAGCGACTGCATGCTCATGGTACGATGGTTGCGGCACTTGCTTACGCACGGTTTCTTCCTTGAGTCAGAAGACCCCACCGGCAGGCAGACGCGCAGCCCGCTGGCTTACCCTCTGCAGATCTGGCACAAAGCCTTCTTCGAGTGCATTGTGCGAGCCTGCACAGGCGCCCTTCGCTTCTTTCACACCTTGCACACACAGGGTGTGTGGTTGGATGTGGCAGCGGCACAGTCAATGGCCACGGGGTGCCTGCAGTTCACGCAGAACTATAGTCAGCTGGCCAAGCTGAGCTTTGAGAAGTCGCTCCGGAGGTTTCACTTGGAGCCAAGCCTTCACTCCATGCACCACTTCTACATGGAGTTGTCTGGAGCCATCGCGGCTGGCGCCAGCAGCATCTTAAATCCGGCAGTGCACAACGCAGAAGCCGACGAAGACTACATCGGCAAGCTCGCGAGGCTGAGCCGGGCTGTGCATGCTAGTAGCACGACCTTGCGGTGTATAGAACGCTATTTGCTCAAGCTACACTTTGTGTGGCGGGGCGACTAACCAGGGAGAGCCACGCACGCTCTTGTGAATCATCGTGCTCCAAAAGTTGCTTAGGTGATTGCATGGTTTCTTTGTGACATATCCCATCGAGGGTAACCAGGAGGAACCCACCCTCATGCATGGACCAGTCAAGCGAGATACGCGCAACGAACAAACGGTTTCCCTGGCAAATCCATCTGAGAATCAACAAATTAATTGCGTGGCCGTGTCCACGCTTTTCAGGAACTGTGTGTGCGATTACGCACATATCTTAGGGCGGCGCCGGACCAAGATGACGACAAAGCCGATCGCCAGCGCAACATGGGCGGGCAGCGGGCGAGGTTGTGGGGTCGAAGGTTGTCATGGATTTGCAGGTTTCTGCCTACAACAGTTTTCATGACTCGAGGGTTTAGAAAGTTATGATTCTTCCGTGGTTGTTTTTGACCGCCCGACTGGAAAGGGAGCTTCCAAACAACCAAATGTTTCAGAGTTGCGTGGCGAAGCTGACTTCGGATCTTGGATTGCTCCTTGTCGCCGGCTTGTGACTGTTGCATCCAATTCACAAACTCTGACAGGAATTGTGACAAAGATCCAAGAAGACTTTGTAACATGAAAGGAGGGACCCTTTTTCCTACTAAACTGTCCTTTTTTTTCCGCATGGCCCTGAAAATAAGGGGGGCATCTTCGGACGCAAAAAACGGAGGGTCATGGAGCCTCCAGGTATCTTCCAGCGCGTTTTGTTCATCTCGCAGCGACAGTCACGGAAACAATCAGCGTGATACGTGCCCTTGCATTTTTGTGGCGGGCAAGAGGCGCGAATCCCAGGGCTACCACTCATGTGTTTGACAACTCGCAGCGAGAAAGCTGATCTGGGAGAGCCTATCCTCCTCGACAGCTCTTCAAACACTGGCTTGAGGACAATGGGCACCGCTTCTCCGCATTTTCGCCGGTGTATTTGCAACTGTTGCTCAGCGTCACTCTGCTGCATGAATCAGGATGTTAAAAAAAAGAAGTGCGAACCTGGTCTCGCGTGCGAATGATGGGATCTTGGCTTTGGCAGATCTCCAACGAAGGAAGCCCCCTGAGTGCATGGTCTGTTGCAACACCCCCCCCCCCTCCCCCTCTTCCCAACCAAGGCCCCAGCCACCGAGCGCCGTGCTCTGCTCTTCCGCTGCTCCCGCCACTCACGCCGGCCTTGGATCCCATAGACCCACAGCCCACCCCCCCGTCCGCCGGCTTCTCTTTTTCGGGTGCGTGGGTGAAAATAGGGGAACCCCAAAAAGGACCGGCAAACTAGGGCACATTGGCTTGTTGCGGCTCGGTGCACTGGTTTGGGGTGGGTTGGGTCCTGTTCCTGATTGAAATCAAGCGAAAAGGGACCAAAATTGGGCGTCATCCTCCCCCCTCCATTGCTTCTTGGCATCCTTGATGTATTGAAGGAGCATATCCGTGTTTGAGACCGCTGAGGGTTCAATGGAAAGCCGAAAAGCCGGTTAAGATCCACGCAAGCCTCAGATTTGGGCCCCCGGACGCTCCCAGACCCGCTCTGCGCTCAACTGCGCCTGCGTGCCTCGATCAAATCGCTTGTCGCGGATCCCATAGACGACCCGAACATGGACAAGGGGCACACATTGGATTTGCTTGTTGACTGGCTGTGCTTTTGGTGGGCTGTCTTGTTGAATTGTTTTGTTTCTCTTTGGGGGGGTTGCCTTTTACTGGTTGCTGTTCAGTGTAGGCTATTGTTTGGCACATGTTCGGTTGGCTCTTCCTTTTTCAGTTATTCAGTTTTGGGTGTGAGCTTGTTTGTTTCACTATCGTTTCCTGAATTCACAATTCTTGGTTGCTTCATTGGGGCTGGCCACTTTTTTAATCGTTCTCTCTATCGGCGCCGTTCTTGGCTTGGTTGCCCTCGGTTAGTGGCTATAGGCATTGGCGACCCTTGTGTTGCTCAGCTGCTGTTGTTTGTCTGATTGCTTTCGTGCACTGGCTATTTTTGGAAAGGCTGCTTCCTGTTGGTTGACGGTGCTGCTTGCTTGGCTGCGGAATATGTTTAGCTCCACTAATTTGGTCGGTAGTGTGTGGTGTTGTTTTGGTCGGTGGATAGAGTGTTGCTTGGTCGCTCTCTTTTTTACTATGTTGGCTGTGTTGTCTGGTTCCCTGATGAATTTGTTTAGCTGCATCTTTTCGTTGGCTTGGTTGGTTGACAATTTGGGCTGGCTGCATTCCTTTTTGTCTATTATGTGGCTTCCTTTTCGCTGCTGATAGCTTGGTTTGCTCACTTGCTTGTGCTTTTGGGGGGGTTTGGTGGCTATGTTGTTGGTTGTTCGCTCTCTCTCTCTCTCTCTCTCGCTCTCTCTCCTGGTGACTTACGCTTTGTGCAGTTGGCTGGCGATGGTTTCTACTTTCGTTTTGGCCGGGTGCCGTTTTTGGTTGGCCGTTTCAATGGTTGATGTCGCTTGCAAGCCTAAGCTTCTTGGCTCCGGCTGCTCAATATCGGCCGGCTCGCTTTTTGGGTTTGGGCTACCCTTCCTCGAACACTGCGTTGAATAAACCTAATTTTATTTTATTTTATTTTATGTTTAAAAAAAGCTTTAAAGCCTACCCAAGAAGGGTACCCTTAAAGACACACCCGTTTCCTCACGGGACCCTCCTGCCATGTTAGTGAAAGCTGTGCCAGGGGAGCTCGGAGCAGCTGCTGAGTGCTGTGGCTTGCTATGGTTTGGGGCGAGCTTCTGCGTTGAACGTCGTTTCTTTTGCGGGTGGCTGTTTTGAGAAAAAAATAAGAAGAAAAAAACATGTGGTCTGTTGGTTGCTTGGATTCGCAGGATTGCTATTGCCGGACTTTGTCTATTTCCATAAGGCCCAAGCCAGGAAACAAGTAAACGTATTTCAAGTAGTGATGCATTCCTTTTAAACCCAACAAGAGAAAATAAAGAATATTCTTAAGCAACTGGAGGTCTATGTCGGATTCCAACTTAATTCCCTCCAAGCTATGGGGTCTCTTCCAGAGCAGCTGAGAGGTGGACGGCTTTCACGGGACAGGAATGCGGGGGGTCCATGAAGAGGAGTGGTTGCTGGATAGGCAAGAGTTGCGGAAGGGCTCCAGGGCATAGGTGTCCTTTTGAAGAAAAATAGATGGGTTTCCCTGGGGCATAAAACCCATCTAAACCAGTGCCTTCTATTTGTAACCAAGCTAACCAAGGACACCTCTTTCGCTTGGCGGAAGTGAACGCCGGAACCCAGCCGGGGAAACCTGCTAAGGAAACCTGCCTCAAAGTGGATGTGCCGCTTCTTTTTGTAGCTGCTTCTTGGAAAACTAAAGAACTCGGTGTGCATTTGGCCCATTGCAAGCAACCCCTCTTTCCGCATGGTATTTTGGTAAGTGGGGCCCATGTCATCCCTCTACTGTGGATGTCCGCGAACATGGACCGCTCATCTCGCACAACAAAACACAAGTCAAAGCAAGAGCAAGCCTGCAAAAGATGGATTTGTCTCACAATAGGGGCTCCAACGCAGTGTATTGTTCTTGTGGTTCCCTTTGAAACCACAAGACAGCCTGTACCAAATCCAAAAAGAATACGAACCCTGGCTCGGTATGGACCTTTGAGGCTCAAGGAAGCCTTTTATTTCCCCTTCAAAGACCACAAATTGCGTTTTGTGGGACCTGAGGCCCCCATGTCCCTCCCCGTTCAGCCCCTTCAACTGCTGGACTTCTTGAGTGAACCTCAGGTTCTTCGCTCGGAATAGCTGGCTTTGAGAACCCCAGTCCAAACACTGACCCCCAACAGCTGCTGTTCCCATGTCCAAAATCCCAAGTGCTTTCTCAGATGCCCAGTGGCCATTGGAAAAAAAGAATCGGCATCCTTTCTTGGTGGGTTGACACAAAAAGTGGAACCCTTCCCACAAAAAGTTGAAAATCATGGGCATCATTTTTTGGTTGGTTGACTTTGAAGGGGAACCGTTCCCAAAAAATGTCTAGAAAAGGAAGCATTGGTTGACTTCAAAGGAACCGGAACCCTTCCCAAACAGAGTTGGAAAAAGGGGCGGAATCCACCGGGCCACTGGGCTTTCCAACAAAGCGGTGGTTAAAGGGCGCTGGGTCTTTCAAGTCGAGGAGCGGATGTGCTGCGCCCAGAGGTCGCTCTCCTGAAATGGATCGAGAGGTTCCTCTTGGGTTCCTCCGTTAACTCCACCCGGGTCTCCAAAGGAAACACACCCGGCCCGGCCTCAAATAAAAAGGGCTCAAGCGCCACTCGTTTCTTCCTATGGTGGATGCCCTAAATAGTGCAAGTCTTCAATTTGCGTTTTCGCCCCCGGGAAAAAATGAGAACATATGTCCAGTAGTGAATTCGATTCCCTTTAAAACCAACAAGGATAAAAATATATATTAATTTCAGCAAATGGAAGGCGATGTTCCTGTTGGGTTTCCTCCGTTAAATCCACCCCAAGGGTCTCCAAAACCTAAAGGACACCCAGCTTGGGCAGCACGGAGTGGGGTGAGAGGCAACGACAAATCCTCTTTGTCTCTCTCTTGCATCAACTTTATCCCATGAGGTTGTATTTTGTTGAGGGTACAATTTCCAGGTTGAATTGGGAAGCCAACTGCAACATCCCCCTTTTGAAGGCTCCCCTTTTGAGACACATCCGTATGCCACTTTATCTTGAGCCACTTTTCTGAAATTTCGAAACCCGGCGCTGGCGTCTTGCCATGGGTGCCATGACGCCGCTTGTTGGGGCCTGATGCTCCTGAAGGTACTCTCTGCTATGCTGAAGGGTTGTGATGTACCCGTTGGATCCAAACACCATGGGTGTGCAGCATTCCAGTTGCGATCGTTTGCTCTTTTCCCTGCAGGCCAAGCAGTCACCCTAGTGCTTGAGCTGCATCTAAACAGCAGGCCGACCTGGCATCTGCACTGGCTACCACTGTGCCAAATGATGCCAGGTTCAGTTGGTTCAAAAGTTGGCGCAGCTTCCGGTCGGTTCCGTATATTTAGCACATCGTTTTTCCCTTGCAGCCGGGAAAAAAAAAAAAGAGCATCGGCGCAGCCAGCGGCAAAGACTTGCCACCATGCATGGGTAAAAGTGGGCGCTTCCTTGATTCGCCGATTTTCGTGGTCATTTCCACACGTGAGGACCCGGGAAAAGGGATCTTAAGGCTTTTGACCAAAGGGAAAGTCTGGAGGTCAAGGGGGAACTCTGCCCCAAAGAGCTGGAAACTTTTAGGTGTTCGCCTTTTTGGGGCGCTAAAAGGTCGATTCGCTTTCTTTGGCAAGTCAGGTAATTGATACAGGGAACTGGTTTCCAGCCTTTTGAAGAAAAATCGATGGATTTCCCTGGCAAATCGGGCATACACCCATCTAAACCAGTGGAACAAAGGACCTCAAATTTTGGTGTCCTGATCCTCCCCGAGCGCCGTCGCGCCGTCCTGATCCGCTGGCGTAAGCTCCTCTGCCTGCATCGAGCTCGGCTCGGGAATCCCGACTCAGATCTTCAAGGTGGGTGTTTAAACAAAACGCATCTCCTCCATTTGCTTAAGTCACCTGGAGAAAATAAACAAAATGTCCAGTGTAGTAAACCAATAGGGGAAAAAACATAAGACACAAAAACATATTAACCAACTGAAAGATTTTGTAAGGGTGGAACCTCATGGAAAGGGGCCACGGGAGCAAACAGCCACACAACATGTTCTGAGTAGGGCGGTTTTGCCACCAACCCTCCGCCCTTTTCTCGAGTCTAGGGCGACCATCAGAGTCACTCGGCTTGTCGGGACTGAGTTGGCAAAGCGCCTGAAAGCGGTGAATTCCGTTCAGCTGAGGGTTGGCCGCGCATGGCGTTCCGAACCGAACACCCTGTGTGATTCCGGTCATGTATCTTCCATCCGCAGCCTCACACTACCTTCGAACGCTGAAAAGCTATTTTGGTCACTTGCCCACCGTTCTGAGAAATCGCTCAGATTTTCCTATCACCTGGGTGCGTGAGAATTTCCTGAGAAAAGGATCCCTGAGTCAAAGAACAGCTACAAACATTTGGCTATTGCCCGGCTAGATGATCGCTGCATCTTAATTTCTCATTGAACCTGTCCCAAATATTCCTTCATTTTGACACAGCTCCGTCAATCTCCATCTGGCACGGTGTAGCACAATTTTGACGTCTGACCCAACTTGTATGCTTGGGAAGTGCAGACAAGGCTCTTAGCGAAGGCAACCTCATATGGAAGATACTTTAAACACACTGAACAAGGTTGGGGGTCGGGAATAGTTGTGAATGAGCCAGTAGATCCACGTGAGGGGTCTAACAGTTCTCAAATGTTGAGCAAACAGTTCAAGTGATTGTTGACAGCTCGATTTTAGTAGCGCCTTGAACCTTTTCCAATGTCAGACGTCAGGAGCTCCCAAACAAACAAAAGGCCATCTCGCACTCGTCTGCTATGGCTCCAACCAGAGGTTTCGGCCGTTGCACAAAAGCCAACCACGCCCCCACCCCCTGAACTCCCATGATACCCTGGGTGTCGTCCAAATCAGGACTAAACAGGTCTTACTACTTCAAGGGACAGGGTACTGGAAACCCAGTGATTCCATTTACCAGTGTAGTTGGTAACGGGAGACTCACCGTTCAAACAGCCCTTGGGAAAGAACTCACCTATGGCTTGCCTATGGGTACCCAGGATGAACCCAACAATCAACCCCAACCCCCTTAACTCCCATGATACCCTCGGTTGCGCTCAAATCAGGACCAAAAAGGCCTTCTACTTAAAGGGACCGGGTACTTCGCAAGTGGCTAGCCTACTTTGCGGGTCTGAGCGCCCCGCGAGAATGGAGAGCTCCCGACGTCGCAGCCAGGCCAGGCTGGGGCACAGTAGGGACCTTGCAGAAGTCCCCAGGCTCAACGGAACGTTGTGGTAGTGGCACTAATGGTGGTGGTGGTGGTGGTGGTGGTGGTGGTGGTGGTGGTGGTGGTGATCAGGAGCAGTGGCAGGAGTGGCGGTGTGGTAGCAGTAGTAGAAGAAGTAGATGTAGCTGTTGGCGGGAGGACAAGCTGGCGGGCAGGCGGCGGGCGGTGGGCGGTGGATGGTGGCTGGTGCTGCTGCTGCTGCTGCCGGCGGCTTTATTATTTTGCTTACCTGCTCAACCAACAAGTATCAACCCTTCCTCCCACGAACATGGCACCCGTAGTCGAGGTACCTGAAAGATCAGTTTCCTCTTGGAGGGACCTTTGAGGTGCCATGTTAGCAGGGACACCTCTCGCCGCTTCCCTAGCCATGCTCCGAATGTATTAGGGTCTGAATGTCATGAGTTTCCTTGGGTGAGATGGTGACCCCAACTAATTCAGCAAAACTTCTGCTAAGTCGTCCTAGAGTCTCCATGAACCCCTGGAAAAAAGGGGTCATACCCCCAAAAAAAGCTTTGGGCAATGACCCAATGTTTAAAGGGTCACGGAGACTTCAGGTCTTCAAGCCTCACCCAAGGAAACTCATCCACTGGCCCGAGAATATCGCCAAACTCATCCGAACCTACGAAACCAAGCTGCGACACCGCCCGCCATCGAGGGCGGGACAATGTCTTGCCAGTGCCGGTGGGGCTTTCCTCAGGCGAGCTATGGCGAGAATCTGATAGGTTTGTCTATTTTGTGGGTACCGGATTCTTCCCTTCCGGGCTCACAAGGAGGAAAACCAAAGGCAGGGGGGTGCTCTATGTTCTGACACCTTACTGGGTTCTTTGCGTGGGTGAATCAAAAAAAGCCTGGCTTTTCGAGGCACCTCCTGTTTTAGTCGGGGGCTCACATAGTGCCCCGAAAAAAACAATGTCGGTGCGGGTGGGGAGACAGGAATTGATCACCCAAGTTGAAGGTTCAGCAATGGAGGTTGCACAAAAGTCCCAAACTCCAAACTCCCCCCCCCCCCCACAAAAAAAACAAACACGATGGTTTTAATGCCCCCTCCCCCCCAAAACACAAAGAACTTGTCCCTTTATATATCAACCAACCGCCAAAAACATATATGGCTTCCTCGAAAGAAGCCGCAGCTCCCATTCACTTTTTGAGCCGCGGCTCTAGGATGCCAATGCCGCCCAAGTCCAAAGTCTCGTAGACGCATGCCATGAACTGCATCTGGCACTGGTACGGCCTAAGACACCCAGACGACCCGAATCGACGAGGGGGTCGCTTTTTTTTGTGGCGCCCTCAAAAAGAAACACACAGCCAAGTAGGTTACAGCCGTAAGGGGGACAAAGGGGTGGATAGGGGGGGTAAACAGCACTACTGCCAAAGAGTTTTGAACGGGTCCCAGACCCGTCGCGTTGAATTCACGAGAGTTTCCCCATGAACAAGTGGATTGCCGGGAAAAATGAAACACACACACAGCGTTCTGCTTGCTTCTGGTTGTGGTTGATTTTAAGGGAAGCCGAATCCCACTCAAAGGAAATGAGGGCACGACCCCTTGCGGATTTTCATCCAAAGGGGCCCCAGAGAGACCTCACTACTTGAGGTCTCAGGTCTTGGCTCATATGTAGCTATTGGGTCCTGGGTCCCAAAATTGCCGCTGGCACAAGTCATGCGACTCCCAACTCGCCCCAACACCCTTACGATGATCGTCTCGGGCTTAGCAGCAGATGTGGAAAGCCGAAGGTGTCTTGCTCCGAAGCGCGCACCTGGCAAGGCTTCACGGATACGGGTCGTGCAAAGCAGTTGGGCTAAGCCTGACCCCCATGTATCTTCCAGCTCTCTGATTGGTGGTTTGGAGCCCGGAGGTTTGGTGGCTTGGTTGGGGAAACCATTCTACAAGAACCTGGGGTTCAAATCCAAATCCAAACTACCAATCCACACCACCAACTAAGGGTTACTTGTATCCTTTAAGGGAGCCTGCAAAACCCACTGGCCAGGAACCTCAAGCGCGACAAATGGTCTTGTGGCACATAAGATTGGGGTTTCAGACAGTCCACTACTAACCATTTTGTTCTTGGCTCATCCTGCTTTGAGAGGCCCGTGTGGCCAATGTGAAAACGGCGTTCTTTTTGTTGGTACTTGTTCTTCAAGGGACCCCTCTCCACAAAAACAACAAAGCACCAAGAGCTGTCCGGCTTCTTGTACCCTGGTCAAAACTCCCCAAATTTGGCGAGCAATGCTCTTTGGCCTCACGTGTTGTTTTAAATTCGAGCCCATCTGGGTGCTAAATAGGGTGTCTGGAAAAAAAGGAACTCTTGACTTCCTTTTTGAACACAAACCATTGGCAATTCGGCATCTAACCTCTACATTGATCACCCAAGAAAATTCACATGTCTAAGCAGGCTTTGGCACGTCTCCCATCAGACACAAAACAAATCCGTTTGGCAATCATACTGTGGATGGACGAGATCCATGTCGCAACACTGTTGACACCATTCAAAACCATACCGTGTGTGGGTAATTTTCGGGGAATCGAATCATTCCCTCCAGCGGATGTTCGCAACCATCAGATCTTGGTTGACGTTGCAATGGGAGCAAACATAATAATAATCTTCGCAGTTAAGTGGTTGGATTTCAACCGCTAAACCAGAATACGCGAAAATGCAACATGTTTCCCAACAACAACCATGAGATGGACTCCGTCCAGGCTGGATGACATTTCCAGGAAGACAACGCACGGCCCCTCAGAGCCTCAGGTGCCTGGCGTGGGGGAATCGGTTCGTCCAGGCCAAGCATCTGCTCTCATGGGGGCTGGGGCGGAGGGAGGGGAGGGATCCCAAATAAACTTATTCAGCCTGTAACAAGGCGGGGCTCCCTCCCCCCCCTCCCTCCCCCCCAGCCATGATGCTTATGTTCCCCTTGGATGCACGCTACCTCCGCAACTCAATCCCAAGGGTCTCCCAAAAACGCTGTTCTTTTGGCTGTTTGAATGGACACCAAAAGGACAGCGGCCCCATTGTGTGCATCCGATTTTGGCAACACCGACATGGCCCAACGAGCATTGCCACCGCATCCAGCCTCGGGATCTCTTGTCGCTGCTGCAGCCATGGCTGGTTCCATGCCAATGTTGAACGTTGACCCCCAAAGTGATCGGAATCCCCGCTACAAATTGCTCAGAAACCCCCATCGAAACCGACCAAAGGGTTTATGATTAAGAAACCAAAACACAATGTTTGGGAAGTGTACTGAGGAAATATAACACATGCGTAGCGATTAGCGATCCTCCTTGCGCTGAGCAAAATCCCATGATGCACAAGGCTCATCTTGGCGATCATTCCGCCCATTCCACGTCCCAGCCATGTCCGCACGAATTCCTTGAGCCCCCGGTGGATTTCAGCGACAGTCCACTGAACGACTCGTGAGCCGGACTGCCTCACCTTCCCACTCACTTGATGATTTACACCCTTTGGATCACCACATAGGTGAACAAAAACAACTGATTTAAATTTTGGATGCCAATCACTTAAGGCTCCTTTAAGGAACCATTCATTCAGATTTCGGAGTCAAACGGACTATTCCTTGGATACCTAAATGCTGCCTTGTGCGCCCATGGGGCCCATGGTGCCCATGGGGCCCATGGCTCAAGGCAGAACTCACAGCCCATGCATCTGACAGTGACCAAGACCCAAAAGAATTCCAGAAAACCCACATCAGAGTGAGCACGTGGCGGAAAAACAAAAAAGCAAAACATGACTTTCGCCCTTGATGGAGAGGCCCTGCAAACATCAAGAGATCCAAGCGAGGGATATGAGCCATGGTCAAAACGGAATGAGACGATGCCGGATTCCGAGGTTAGACCCGGCGGATCGTTGCAGGTCGCCAGTGGTCCGTTTGGCGGCTTTGTTGGGGCGGCTGAGCTGGTCATCTATACAAATGACCTCACTGGGAAAGCTCTTTGGGTTGGGCCCTTGTGAAGTCTGCCTGTTGAGTCGCAAATCAACCCCAATGCCGCTGAAAAGGAATCCATATTAGAGCAGCTTACACCACCACAATGATATGCGATAGGGAACCACCAACTGCACCACCAAACAACAATACCCATCAACCTGCAAACCAATAGGAGGCCATCAAACAAACTGTCAACCTACAAAATGGAAAACACTTAAACTGGGTCCGTCAAAGTAACATCCTCAAGCTTACCCTAAATAGTGGTGTAAAGGGACAGCCCCGGGTCCCTTTCTGTATGCTTTTGAGAAGCCTGCGACATGTTCACTTGAAGGGACCCCGCATGAGAAGCCTTATCATGACTATCCAAAATTGTAAGGGGTTTGTGACCACCCTTACGGAACACGTGGAGAAAAGGGGCTTAGTTATATGTGGGCAGAGAATCCTAATTCACAAGCCGAACATAAGAACTGCACCGTCGCCACCCCGCAAGTTATTTTGCCCAGCTTTACATGGATATCTATTGTATACTCTGACAAGTCTACCTGGTAGTGATTTCGGAATCATAAAGAACCATCTCAGAACCACTTGGGGCCATTGGTGTCCTTTTGGTGGAAAAAAAATAGACCAAGTTGGAACCATCCAGCGGATATTGAAAAGCCAAACCTAAGTCCAGGGACCCGAATCGAACGAAACGAAGCCGTCGCCTCAGTCAAAAGCTCCCGTCCGAGCGCCTCCTGTTGCCACCTTGAGACGGGCGTTGCTGAAAAACGCGGGTGGTTCACCACCCTCTCAATGCAAGTTGCTGCGATCAGTAGGGATGTGGGACACCCAGGCTGAGGGGTCCCCGAACAAAGCAAACCACGAGTTGGACGGCTTTTTGTTTTCGGGTCATTCCATTTCTCATTCGCCGACCGCACCAGCAAGACAATTCCAGTGTGAGCGATTGAGTCCAATGACGGTATGCAGAACCCGGGACCCCGTCCTTGCAGCACACCCCGAGTTTCTGAACAGGGGTGTCAAAAGGACAAATATGGCTGTCAAAAATAGGTACCCAAAACGGAACCCTGGCAAATAGAATGACTAAAACCTAAAGCCCTGGGCTTCTTTGATCGATTGATTTTGACCCATAGCCATATTTCTTGAGGCCCCAACCACCAGTGAATCCAATGAACAACTCCTGTGACACCAAGCTTGAGGTGCTCTGCACTGCAATGATCTCAATCATGGCTTTTAACTTTAAAGGGACATGTCGTTGTTCCCAAAAAGAAAGTCAAACACGTATTTCAAAAAGTTGATGCCCAACAAGTACCTTTCTCAACAGTTCATGGCTTCAAACCGACAACTGCTGCACAGCTTCATGGGGCTTACCCTCCTGTCACAAACACGAATGAACATGAAAAGGGTATTCGGCGCTTGGGCAAAGCGTGCTGTAAAACGCCCGCCTCAAGTCCCCTGTCAAGGGAACCAACAAGTCGTTTGAACACACCAGTAACTGGCTGTTGGGTGACCTTAAATGGCTTGTGGCTCAAAACCATGTCACAATGTACCGAAATGGCACCCTTGGCAAATGAAACCAAAGACTAAAAGCTGCGGTTTGTCTAGCTCGTTAATTTTGAGCCACACCCAAATAGGTTCTATCAAATGTTCTATCAACTGGATTCCTTTAGATTTTGGACACATGAAAATTCCCTTCTGTCGGAGGGTGTATTTGAAGAGAGGTATACACACAGTTCTAAGAGGAACCAAGCTGTCAATCGCCCATAGGTGTGTCTTTGATGCAAGTATCATTCTTTCGTGGATTCCAAGGTCCCTGATGCTTGAAACAAGGGCTTGTCCAACCAGGTCACCCCTTTTCACCTGAGCTCCACACATTCAGGCCCACAGCGCGCGCCATAAGCTGCACACGGCCCGGCCCGGCCTCAGATTTATCCAGGGCTCAAGCGGAAACCACTGGTTTCTTACATGGTGAGGGAAGAGGGAAACCCTCTACACTCCCTCAGACCAACAGCCGGAAGCTCCCAGAAGTCTTGGGAGTTTTTGGCTGGCCGGGCGGAGGGTATTCTTGCAGGTTGCGATCGGTTTTTTGGGTGAGTATGGTTGGTGTACTTGCACTATTTCGGGCATCCACCCTAGGTCTCAGCAGGGAATGATTTGGAACGACCCCCAACAAAATCAGGGTTGGTCTTTTCCTTTAAGGACATCCTCGGGTTCATGTCCCAAACCCCTCTTCATTCCCTACCGTGTTCCATTTAAAACATAAATAAATAAATAAATATATATATATATATATGCTACCCCCCTTGAAATACTCAGGTTTTGGGCCAGAACTGAGGTTTTTTTTGCCAGACTGGGGGTGCCATATATATATATATATGAGCAACGGCTTTTATTTGTTGCATGGCGTAATGGACGGGTGTTCCTGACTCGTTTTCCAACCCCGCGCTGGGTCGCAGCCCCCTATCTCGTTTTCCAACACCGCGCTCGTTTTATCTGGCTCAACTTTCTGTAGAGCTTGAAGAAGAGGAGCTTTAAGAAGTAAACGAGCTTTGGCTAGCTTGCCGCCTCCTTTGTCTCCTTCGTTGTTGCCGCACAACCTTTCGCTAAGCAAACTGCTGCTACACAATTTGGTGAAAAGTGATACTTGAGAGGAGGAACTGGGCCAATACTCACTTGGACGCTGTAGGGGACTCGTTCTGAACTCGTTTTGAACTCGTTTTGGAACTCGTTTTAACATGGCCCGCTTTTGGACGGCTGAAAATTTGCCCAGGGGCAAATCTTGAACAAACCAGCTACGCTGCTTCTTCGCAAGTTTGCCTCACACCCTTTTGCAGTTAGGCATCGTAGGGTTGGCCAGCACTTGCCCCGGAAAGTCTGTGGGAAGTTGCCACGGACCATGCGACGTAGGTCGTCTACTCCACATCTAACAACCTTGAACCCAAGACGCTCTGCCAGGCTGCACTTGCCAAAATGTAATCCTAATCCATGTTATCATGCTTGTTTGCCCTATCTCGTTTTCGGGGTGTTCCCCAACTCGTTCTGCGGCTAAATATGCACATTTCAAAAAAATGGTTCCAGCCCCTTGCATGTTTCCATCAACGTAAATAAAGTTAGTCGCTCATATATATATATTGTTTATGTTTCTGTGAGCGTTTGGGAGGGCCCAAAAGAAACCGAAGAGGTGAGCTGGCTGGATACTTGTGTCATAACCTCTCTAAAACTCTAAATGGCTGAAAACCATCGAACAAAACTCTCAATTGGTAGACTCACTTGCTGAGTGGATGGCCCAAAAAAAGTTCAAACTTTATATTTACCACTAAAATAGTCTTCCCAAAAAGTTTAACGTTCATGAACTCAGGAAGTGAGTAGAGGCTGGGTCACTGCCCCTCCAAATAAAGCCACCGCTTCCAACCGCAAACTCCATTTTTCTCCCCTATCGGAAGTCCAACCTGTTGTACCACTAAAATGGTCTTCCCAAGTGACGAAAGATCCAAGAACTCAGGTTTTGTAGACGCTCCCCGCGCGTATCTGATGTCCAGCCAAGGATGCCCAGTTAGAATTCATACCACCAGACATGGAGCGTGCTGCCCAGCGGGCTTGGCAACCCACTTTAGTTGGGCCCAAAGAGTTATCCAATACAGTATGGTGGATTCTGCATATGAAGTGAACAAACTGGACCAACCGTTGCACATGGCTGTCGTTTTTTTTTCCCCCCCTTTTTTATATATATATATATATGTATATATATATGATGTGTTTAACGCTTCACAATCGAGGAATACATGTTTAGTCTGAAATTATAACCCGGTTATGATCCAGTCGACAGTCGAGCAACAGACGGTCGTTGCTGCGCGTGGCGCTGTACATCACTCAGATTCGAGTGCAAAACTGTATCTGCTGAATCCCCATTGTTGATAGTCGGTGTCCTGTTGGTTTCCCTTCAAAACAAAAATCACACCCATATTAAGTCTTCTTATCCTTCTTATCTATCGACTGAAAAGAACAGGCCTACGTCCATCGGCTTTCCATTCGAAGGCGAACAAAAACACTCCAAGGGCAAACTTGTTGCAAAGCTGAAAGCCTTTGGGATGCAACCGCGGTCAAACAAATACAGCTTACTCCGGAGACAAAGAAACGGATGCCGTGCCGGCCCTGAATCTTCCGACGTCCCAAGTCCTGAAACCATGGACAAGTTGGCTTATCTAAGCACTTCCCAGCTCAAAGGCTAAGCTGCATCTAGTAGATCCTCTCAAGTGGTCGCTACACCATGATTGGAGAAACTAGATCCCTTATGAAAAAACAAAGCCACCAAACAGTCACATAAAGGGGCACCTCACAAGAGCTCCTGATCCATTTTAGTCTGACTGTTTTGGGGTCCTCTTTTATGGCAAGCTTTTGGGGGGGCGGGGGGCGAGGTAGTCTTTTTAGATTCAAGCCGTGGCTTTTACTTTTCAACGCTTCACAAATGGTTTGTCTAAGATCTGGGAATCCGATATTCAGTTGTTTTAGAATTGGCAATTCTAAATGAAGTACCAGAATCTGAGATCAAGTCTTGGCAACACTAAACTTGGAATTGGCAAGTCTAAAGTAAGTATTGGCAAGCCCAAATCCAGACCGACCTCCCCCTTTTTCCCCTGCACATGGTAAAAAGTGGTCCAATACAAGGAAAGACTCAAACCAGGTTCAAACCTATGTCCTATGCCGTCCTAGCAGAACCAATGCCAAAACCTCATGGCAGCGAACTCTCAGCCACGAGGCGTGAATCAGGAGTTCCCTACACCCATCCATGACTTCCATTTGGTTAAGGCCGCAAGAAAAAAATGAAAGAACCAACAACATATTTCCAGTAGAGTGATGCAATACCCTTTAAACCCAACAAGGGGAAAACACAAATCTGAAGCAATTGGAGGATCAAGTTCCTTGACCCTAGCCTTTTTCAGTTTCACTGGTGAACCCACCCACCAAAAGATTCGGGTTCGCCCCCAAGTGCCACATCGAATCATTTGCCCCTTTGCCGGGACCCCCCCCCCAGAACAAAAAAGAGGCCAACACCCTCTTGATGTCCAAGTGAAAGCCCCCCCAAAAATTGGTCAAACATGCTCATTTTCCCCTTTGAGCAACACCAAAACCCACAAAGACGAAGACAATGGCTCTGGAGCTCTCTTCCGGCGCCCATCCTTCCCCCGAACCGCAAAACGAAAACCGAAAACCGCCGAGCCGAAACCCGAAACCCGCGGCACGCCCAGCCGGGGCGCCGTTTGGAGCTGCCGCGCCAAGCGCCGCAAGCGCTGCGGGCTGGCCTTCCGTCCGACCCCGAAGCCCCGAAGCCCCCAGCCCCCGAGCGAGGACCTAGGCCTCGGGCCACTCGTCCTTGGCCCGTTTGAAACCCTGTGATCTCGGGGCCCAGTCCGAAGCCCCCCAGGACCCAGGCCATAGGGGCACTCACTAGGACACGAAGCATTGATTCGCCAAATGTTGGAGTAATCACTGGCATGCCGCCAAGCTGCAAGGGGGCAGGCGTTAAACTTGCCCCTCTGCCTTGTGGGGTTTGGCTAGGACCATGAGGTAAAAACTCGGCCGGGCCTGGGAAACTTCAAAGTAGACTCCGGAAACATTGGGTCTAAGAGTGCAAAAAAAACACATTTTTTGGGGGGACCTAGCTGGTGACCTACTAGAGGCTGTGAGCGGGTCCTCCATCCCCAAGGCGAAGGGGTTCCTATCCGAGTTTGATGGTTAAAAGAGACGGAAACCTGGCGTGCCTTCTTTTGAAGGGTGGCAATAGTTTGCTTCGAGTTGTACTATTTCTGTTAAGCACCATCCAAAAGCGGTTGGAACCATGGCCAAATATGGATCTGGCGCGGGAACTGTGCTGTGATTGCAAGCATCCACGGTGACTCCAACAATGTGTTGCTTATCGTTGTTTCCTGTCGAATTTTAGCTTTAGTGACATCCAAAAACCCTCCATTTGCCTAAGACAAAACAGTAGTGAAATCGATTCCCTTTGAAACCAACAGGGGAAAATACAAAATATTCCTTTCACCAAATGGAATGTGTCCTAAGTGGCCGCCTGGGACAGTTGGAATCTGGGCCCTAAGAAACCACCCTTGTTCTTGTCCGAACCCAGCTTTCCCCCCCGTGGTTGCTGCCCTTTGAACCAACCAACACAATGGAGACCAGGGTGGCTTCAGAATGGGTTGGTCCGCCGGATCCACCCAACCCATACAAAAGACCTGTTTCTGGCTGGGGCTGTCCCTTACTAGCTTTCATCTAGAGTTGACCCAGGATCTATAGACCCGTCCTATTAATCCACCCCACTAAACCCAGGGACACCCCTTAAGAGGGCAGGTTGATTTATCCGGGGTCGACATTACCATTGTTGTAAGGACGTGGCTTTCTAGAAAAACGCTTTGGATCCGCGTTTTGCGGATTTCACCTGTTCTTCCCCCTGTAACATTCCTTTGTTTAGTACTCTTTTAGTACTCGATCCGTTCACATCCTACCTTTGTAGTACTCTTTTATCTCTTTTAGCACTCTGTTCATATATTCCACCTTTGCAGTACCCTTTTAATTGGGACTCTGTTAATATCCTACCTTGGGCTTGAACAAAATCGCCACATCCTGTTCACATCCTACAAGGGTATCCTACCTTTGGGCGGCTCCACAGATTCGCCACATCTCCAAACCTCTCTCGGGAGGCGACTCGCGGCATTCTCACTCCCTGCCCGGCCTCGCGGGTGAGAGGACCGGTGTCCTCACGCGTGCGTTTCGCGACATCTGGGAACGGCACGCTGGGGTTCTTGGGGCAATCGGCACCCCGGCCACAAAAAGGGAAGCAATGGTTTTCCTGTGGGTTTTCATTTTAACGACTTTGAAAAGAAAGCAAAAGGAGACTAACATGCTTTTGGTTGTGCCCCATTTTGAGACACACCCATATATGTCCACCTTAAGCATCACCCCCCATCGCCTCCCCCCCAAAAAAAGAACATGTTGAATGGCACCAAAGAAGACATGCTTAAAGTAACAAGGGACCCTAAGCGAGCTCCGTTTCGGAAGCCTAAAATGTTGTATCGCCCAGGGGGTCAATCGCGTTGAAGGGGGTTCAGCCCTGAGAGCATGTTTGACTGAAGGCGCCTAGTCTGGCAATGAAAACCAGATTCGAGGCAAAGGGCTGGAAACATTCTACCCCCAATGCTCACAAGGCTTACGCAAGTATGTCTCTCGAGCATGCCACGCGCCCTCTGTGGAGAACCCTTCGCATTGCTTCCAGGGTCTGTGTTACTGTGGGTGGTTGCGAAATTCATCCATTTCGCACCACCGTGGAGAAACCCTAAATGATTCGATTCCCCCTGTAAATACCAACAAAGAATGGTTTCCCATGGTTTCAATTTGGTGCAGGATTTTGTCCATCCACAGTATCATGCCCTCTGGCGTCACATTTGCCATGGACTCCTCGAGAAACAGGTACGGCAGAGTTCCATTTCCAACCGCTTAGGTTGCGCCAAAGACGGCGTAAGTTGGTAGATGCCACGCACACATTTGTTCTGCTTGTGTGACCCATGTGGAAAAACTACTTGTAGAGTCGAGTCAGAACCATAAGCATGAGAAGCGGTTTGAGGCGTCTCCGATTGAAACATATACCTAGACCACCCAGGGCAACTTATTTTATGGAAGGTTCATTGTCGTTTAACAGGCCAAAGAACGCGAATAGAAACTATCAAACTGGGTGTTGATCATGTTGCAGGGCAACCCAGACTCCTGTTCTGTAGAAGAGAAATTGATGCCTGGAGTCTCCATGACCCTCAAACAAAAGGGTGCCCCCGCCATTTCTTGGCAAATTCTCTTTGTTCAAGGGTCAGAAGGCGACTCCAGATAAAAAGCCTTCGATCTCTGTTCGGACGTAAAATGCCTCAAGACCCAACGTTCCAGCAATACCGATGGAACATGTTTCGTTTCCAGATCCTGGAACCGGATACCGGATGGCACCTGGACACCAGGAGAAATTGTTATCCCCAAGAACAAACGCTTGCTTTGTCCAGAGCTATGCATAACTGTTCTCTTTTAGTGGGAAATATCATACTTTAATCGTGTTCTCCAATGGTCATCCCATGTAAAAGTCCTTTTGATCAACCCCCACATCATGAAAGGCTTGATTGGTAACTTGGGGAACGCAGCCGTGACGGGTTTTGCACGGCAAGCCGAATTTCAAGCGGAATCACCTTCTGGGTTGACCGTCTACCTCCGGGAAGCGTGAAACCATGTAGGTGCCTTTTATGATGGTACTCCTTGTTGTGGTTCTAAAGAAAAACAACTGGAAACCCGGCATTTTGGGGGGCCCCCTAAGAAAAGACACTCCAACGTGTCAATCATCCTTCACCATTTCACCGACCAGAACTGAGCCCCAGTCAGCCAACAGGCTGTCCGTTGAACCGCATTCGCCTCTTCTCACCAGGTCTCAACAAAAGAAGCCTTGGGTGAAACCCGCGGTTTCCAAACCGATCTCTCAGGCATAGCTTTGCTCCAAACGATCCCTTGGCTTCAGAGAAGAACAAAGGAAGAACACAACAGCCAAGGGTGTCCTTTTGATAAGAAAAAATATGCCAAGGTAAATGGAATAAAACCAATCTGAGCCAGTGGAACCCATCTATTTCTAGTCAGACTATCCGATCAAAAGAACGCCTATGGCCACAGCAACTAACGTCACTGCGAGGTTTGGGGCAACCCGCCTGCGAAATTCTCCCAGCAACCCTGTCTCGTCCTGAAAGAGCGGCACGGGCTTTGGTCGAAAGCTCCTGAAGCGGCGCTGCAAAAGTCGAAGGCATGCGAATCCGAACCTTTAAATGGGTGTGGCTCAAATTTCAAGACCCAGGGCAAACGGCAGGTTTTGCTGGACTTCCCCATTTCCTATTATTGAGCCACAGCCAATTGGATGGATCATACTCCACCATCCCAACGAAACAGGGCACCTATTTCTGCCAAGATTTCCTGCTAGAGTGGGCAACCGAAAATAGGTGATCGATCATACTCAACCATCCCAAAGTTCTGGCTCTCTGTCTTGAAACAAAGGATCCTTGGATGCTTAACAAGAAGCCACTGGCACCTTCCAAGGCAGAATGGTCTCAGCGGGAAAGATAAAGCGACATCCACACCGGGCCGCTTTGTCCCATCTCCAACCTCTCCAAAAACATTTTGCCCAGTTGAACATGTTGGTTGAACAAGCAGTCGTGGAGTCGTGGAGGGCGGGGTTCTGGCGCTGGTTGGTGAACGTGTGTTTATTTCTGCCCCTCCGCCATGACGTGTTTTTCCGTGTACCCACATGACGGGAGAAGCGTATGGGTGGGGTGTCCCCGTTTGGCTATATAATTTGGGGGTGGCTTGACTAGATGGCGACCCTTCTTTTGGTACTGAGTGATACTTCATAATTGAACAATCCCCTCACTGGCTGTAGCAAGGTATTCGCAAACTTCGGTCAGAGAATTCGCGGCACAATATTATAGATATGGCTTCAAATATGGGCGCGACAAATTTGTGTTTGTTCATTGCGCTTGCTCAAAACAATCCGGAAAGAGTAACTTCGCCAGTGGATAGCAACCATGGTTATAACCTACTGAGACACTTGCAACATCCTCCCCCCCACCATCAGGGGAAGTCGCTTCCCAGCCTCGCGGTGCTTGCCGGCGAAGGTGGGGTGACTGGCCTGGAATGTCAAACAAGTGTCCCTGGCTGTTGCCTTTAGGGCCATGCGACTGTCCCACGCGAGCCTTGCTGATTAACGAGCCTTTCACCTGAAAGTGCTTCGCTTCCCCTAAAGCAGTGGAACCCCAATTTGCAGCAGCCAGGGCGCTGTTCATGCTGATGGCAAAAAAAACACAGGACGTTATAGTGTGGCTTCCTCCATAGTGGTTTCTTTTCGGGCAACCTCTCGATGCACAATGGCGGATAGTGCCGATCAACGGAAAAAAAGATAGGTCGATTTCCCTTTGCAATGAAAAAAGAAGATTCACAAACTGCAGAAAGCAAGCGCTACCTTTGTTTCTGGCAAAGGCAAGACCGCAGTTGCGGCCCATATTGCCTGGGTTTGTTTGTTGTTTTAACAAGCTCCCGTCCCTCGTCCGGAAATCGTGGGGCGAGCTCCTGCACTGACACCTCATCTCCCCCACCCTTGTCAATCTGTACAAAACAGAAACAACCTTGGTCTTGCAGCTCCCCACAACCTGTGCCAATGAGAACCACAGAGCCAGAAACAAGAAACTGCATCATGCAAGGGATGGTCATTGAGTCATGGTACGAACACAAGGACATCTGAGCAGTCGTGAACACGTGAGTTTCTCTGACTCCCTCCCCCCGTCTCCCTCTCGCTCTCTCTCTCTCTTGCGTCGCGAATCTCAGATAAGAGGACGTATCACCCCCGAAGGTTTCTTCCCAGGGTTCACGGGAGAACGTCATGTGCCAAGTTTGCTGGTTCTCCCTTGAGATGTTTTTTGGGCGATTCGGACTTGTTCGCCAAGGTGCTGCTCCAAGCAATGATCCTGGCGCCGGTTCAACTGACAAGTAGAATCCCAAGGTGCTACCCAGGAGATTCATGGTACGGGGGTTGCTCAAAAGCTCCTTTACATGGGATGACCATTGAATAGAACCATCAAAACGATGATACTGTATGTCCCACTAAATAAGCTACCCATGCTCATTTGGGGCCCCAAATGGAATACTGATCAACCCCAAATGATTCTTTCTTTTGGGCACCATGCTAAGAAACTGTGGCATTCCTTCCGCGTGAAACCGACGCAAAGGCAGAAATGGATCCCCCGCTGAGTGACAGGGCTCCCATGATTTTCTCGTGAAACAATGATGCGTTGGGTTGCAAGTGGATCCTGGAAGGCAGTATTTTCCTAAAAGCACTACACCAACATGGAGCTCACTTCAGAATTGGTCCAAAAGTTGATGTTCAAAACCACAGGAAGAGGATCAACTCTAAGCTTCCTTGATGCCTGGCAAAACTTAAAACATCCATACCCCTCACCTTTGAGGCCTTGCACCACATCAACCACCCAGCTCCCCCCAACCCATCCGAATACCCCCCACCCACCCAGCTCCCCCCAACCCATCCCCCCCAACCCAACCACACCTCCAACCCAACCCAAGCCAACCCCATCGAACCAGTGGCCTTCTTTGGCTCCCATTTCAGGCCCCAGCCGAAAAATATATGGCCAGTGATGAATTCCTTAACCCAACTTGGTTGACCTTGGGCTTGGGGCTTGCAAAGATCCGGGGAAAAAAACAACTTAGCAGTTGAGTGGATTTGGATTTCAACCACTAAACCACAAGAAGCCAAAATTGTAAAATGTGTCCCAACAACAACCGAGATAAGGGAAATTAGAACACATTCTTAAGCAAATGGCTCGGTTGGCGCTTGGCTTTCGGTCCTGCATGCAGACTCGCAGCTCGCGGAGCCGACCTGCGCTGGCCTTCGCGACTGTCTTGCTGTCGGACGCTCGCGTGGAACAACCAGAAATTCCATGGGGGGATTTGTCAGAAAGCATATGGATAATCTACAGATTGTCGCAAACTTGTTCCTTTGCGAGTAGCCTAGGTTTGCCACGTTCTCAGAAGCTATGTCGAACAATGGGCGCTCTCCTTGGACCAACTCGGAAGCAATACTTGGGTGTTCGGCCGGCCAAGTTGGTACGTTGCAACGGTATCCTAGGTTATCCACTTACAGGTCCCCCGTGAATGAAGGGATAACCTTGGTAGGGGGGTATGCCGCAAGTGGCTGACCGCGTACTAACTTGCCCGAACATCCAATTAGCAAGCCATCAAAGTCTAACATGGCTTCCACTAACCACTACACCCAGGCGGACACCGGGTGATACCCTTTCTGATGTAGTGGCTTGTGCAACCACATCCCATTGAATGGTGGCAGCTTGGGGGGGTAGTGAACACCATCTGAGAGAGGAAACTGCCCACAGCATCCGCAGCAATCGCAGACTGGCAACACCAATCTACTTGAAGCGATCGATTCAATTCGGTACGTCAGGTAGCCATGGACAAATCTCACACCACGGCTTGCAACTATGAAACCCTTAAACTGGTTCAGGGTTCCTTACATTATACACCTGAACATTGCCTTGTAAATGATGGTTTCCCTGTATTTTGGTGGAAAAAGCCATGTTTCAAATGGGCAAAATGTATCTTTTAAGGAGCCCTGCTTAAACTGGTTGGCAAACCACCAATCTCAACTCCAGAGTATCGCTAGAAAAACCGAACCCAACAGATCCCGGAGCTTGAGGCATCCACAGAGACACACATACTACACAAACACAGAGACACACGCACATACTACAGACACACACACACACACGAACACACAAACACACAAACACGCGAACACATACTACATACACACAAACACAAGCACAGACACAAAATGAAAATACATCACGCCATCACATTCTCGACTCCGAGACTGCACCGCGCCTTGGGTGACATCGACGCCAAGGGCGCATGTCTCCGGAGGATCTGAGGCGATCGCAGGCTCCGGACTCAACCACTCAACCACTTGAGTTGCAGAAGTCCATGTTTGCTTCGGAGCATTGCTTCTGAAGCGCTCAAGCCAAGAGTTTCAAGCCTGGCTTTTTCAAGTTGAGCCTTCCGCGGGATCTCCGAGCTGAGGCGATTGGATCCAAAACCCCCTGCCTGGTTGTGGCAAACGGCCAGGTCCGTGAGATCCTGAGTCGCTACCCTTTCTGTGGGCCCTCTGTGCTCCTGATTGATTTAGGGCCCTCCACCAGCCAGGTTTTGAGACCCCCCAAAATTTCCGGGGTGTCTCATGGAGGGGCCCGTTGAAAGCCCCAAAAGTTATTGGGGGGCGTGTTGAATCCTACCCTCCCGGTGGAATTTTGGGCCCCAATGGCCTGTTTTCATGGGCCCCAATGGTCGTTTTTGTTGTGATGGGAGGGCCCGGGAGCAACTGCATTGGTGGTCATGAGCCTTAGGGAAGGAAAACCAAACGGAGCACCGAAGTTTCCATGTTGGGGGGGTTGCCAGGTCCCCCGCAACAAAAGACACACCCACTTTGCTTGGCAAGGACAGCTGTGAAACAAATACGCAGCTGGAAATCCACGGGGATTTCCAAAAAGCAAAGCGAGTTTGGCACATTTGAAAGCGCGATTGAAAGTTCACAAAGGACATGTCTAACTGGGACCCCGCATTTTGATACAACCCATCCTACTGGCAAGGGGCGTCATCTAGACAACCTACCTTATCTGCTATTCAGCCAATCTAGGTGCTGCTGTCCTCATTTTTGCTCATTGGTTTCTCTGAATATTGGGAGGGCCGGTCAATTCAGCCAATCTAGGTGCTGCTGTCCTCATTTTCCTGCTCATTGGTTCCTCTGACTATTGTCCATTCGATTCAGCCAATCTAGGTGCTGCTGCCCTCATATTCCTGCTCGTTGGTTTCTCTGATTCCTGGGAGGGCCAGTCAGCCAATCTAGGTGCTGTCCTCATTTTCCTGATCAGTGGTTTCTCTGATTTTGGGGAGGGCCAGTCAATTCAGCCGATCTAGGTGCTGCTGTCCTCATTTTCCTGCTCATTGGTTTCTCTGATTATTGGGAGGGCCAGTCAATTCAGCCAATCTAGGTGCTGCTGTCCTCATTTTCCTGCTCATTGGTTTCTCTGATTATTGGGAGGGCCAGTCAATTCAGCCAATCTAGGTGCTGCTGTCCTCATTTTCCTGCTCATTTGTTTCTCTGATTATTGGGAGGGCCAGTCAATTCAGCTAATCTAGGCGCTGTCCTCATTGTCCGGCTCATTGTGTTTTTATGATTCTTGGGAGGGCCAGTCAGCCAATCTAGGTGCTGTCCTCATTTTTTTGCTCATTGGCTTCTCTGATTCTTGGGAGGGCCAGTCAATTCTCATTAGTTTCTCTGACTATTGGGAGGGCCAGTGAATTCAGCCAATCTAGGTGCTCGTTGGTTCTCCTGATTATTCGGAGGGCCAGTCAATTCTGCCAATCTAAGTGCTGCTGTCCTCATTTTCCTGCTCGTTGGATTCTCTGATTCGTGGGAGGGCCAGTAAATTCAGCCAATCTAGGTGCTCATTGGTTTCTCCGATTTTGGGGAGGGCCACTCAATTCAGCCAATCTAGGTGCTGCTGTCCTCATTTTTGTGCTCATTGGTTTCTCTGATTATTGGGGAGGGCCATTCAGCCAATCTAGGTGCTGCTGTCCTCATTTTCCTGCTCAGTGGTTTCTCTGATTCTTGGGAGGGCCAGTCAATTCTGCCAATCAAGGTGCTGCTGTCCTCATTTTCCTGCTCATTGGTTTCTCTGATTATTGGGAGGGCCAGTCAATTCAGCCAATCTAGGTGCTGCTGTCCTCATTTTCCTGCTCATTGGTTTCTCTGATTATTGGGAGGGCCAGTCAATTCAGCCAAACTAGGTGCTGCTGTCCTCGTTTTCCTGCTTGATGGTTTCTCTGATTGCTGGGAGGGCCAGTCAGCCAATCTAGGTGCGGCTGTCCTCATTTTCCGGCTCATTGGTTTTTCTGCTTATTGGGAGGGCCAGTCAACCAATCTAGGTGCTGTCCTCATTTTCCTTCTCTTTGGTTTCCTCTGATTATTGGGAGGCCAGTCAATTCAGCCAATCTAGGTGCTGTCCTCATTTTCCTGCTCATTGATTTTTCTGCCCTGGGGTTCAAACCACCATGAAATCATGGAAAGGGTCATATAACCACCCTCGTGTTCCCAAGGATTTTCCTCCAAATTGTACCCTTACCTTTCTTTTAATGGGGGCAAGGAACCCTGGGGTCTCCGACAAGGGCAAGTCACTTCACTTCAACCCTGGGTTTCTTTGACAGGGCGAGTCAGACCATCTTGAAAAAAGTCGCCAGTCAAGTGCAAAGACGCCACTTGCAAAAGCCCGTGTTTCTCACGTGTTTTCTTTTCAAGTGGCGGTGGCTCCTCTTTTCTTGACCCCGGGGTGTCTGATACTGTGGATGGACGAAATCCATTTCGCACCACCTAAGAAACCCTGGAATGGTCTGATTCTCTGTAAATACCAAACAAACAATGGTTTTCCCC